>LPNX010350121.1:23350-197875 GCA_001517045.1 Pseudotsuga menziesii | reverse complement strand
CATAGGTGGATAAAGCACTTACTAAATCTATCAAGGACCTCACGAGTTGGAAAAAGCATGAGTGAGTTTTCAAGGAGATGGAAATAAAATGCTAATCCTATAAAATGGAGAAAAACTAATGGAGGATGGGTTGGAAACAAAAGCTCCCAGTTTCCTAGTTGACTAGCTTTTATCTTATCCATAGAAAAGCAGGAAAAGTAAAAAAAGCAGAATAAAGCAGAATCTGCTGTAAAGTCTTGTATACTAATTCTAGATGGTCAAAAGGTGGTCAAGATCAACCCAGAATTAGAAATAAATCATTCCTAGGATATAGATGGCATGTATTGACTTTAAGGTGCAAGTGGATGCCAACTAATTAAGCTAGTGGGTGAATAATTAATCAAATAATGATTAACTATTTTATCCTAAGTTGTGAGTGGGTTTAATATATTCCTGCGGTCTTTAAATAGAAAAAATGGAACTATAAATATATTTTTGTGGCGTAAATTAGACAGTAGTGGGACCTCAGAATAATAGACATTCTGGTACCTACCTTCACAGGTGATATAATTCTTGAGTAAGATGACCACATGGTCCCACAGGTGAGGCAATGACTGTAATTCTATCCCCTGTCCTCATAGACGCAATTGTTCACCTGCCACCAAAAAGTCCTGTATTGCAGCGTCATTGGGAGTTCTTCTTCCAAACCAAGCTCTTCCTACATGTGGGAGCCTAGTAACCTCAACTACAATCGCCTCAGAAAATTCTATCCACAAACCGCTAACCTCTGATTAGGTTTCTATAAGGTTTAAGAAAAACTGTAAAGCAATCTCACGATGAAAACCATTAAGACATTGGAAAAACTTAGTCCACCCTGCAGCTTCAAAGATAGAGAAACCTTCGGCATTCTTTCGTAGTGCTTGCGTGCTTGGAGGTTCATGCTAGGCCGGGATACCCATGTTATCTTTTTTTCTAACTTCTAGTACCATCTTAGCAAATTAAAGGATCCAACAATGGAGATTTCAGCGCATGACATGCATGAACAGCGAAGGTTGAAGTTGGAAAATTTGGAAAGTTCAACATAGAGTCATTGATAAGAGTTTTCCCCAAATTAGGAAAGGGTGGCGGTTGTGAAATAAATTTGAGTAACCATTAGATTGTGGGAAGGGACAGTTAATGAAGTACGGGTGTAAATGTAGATATAATAAAGTAGGTATGATTAACTATGTCAAATCTTACTTAATGATTAATCATGTAAATAACCAGAACCCTACCTTAGTAATTATGGGATGAACCATAACTTCTCGGAGCAATACAATGTATCAATGTGGCCTTCAAATATAGATATTATTGCGCATGTGCTACCATGATCCTTCTCCCATCAAACCAAAAGATGTCTTGTTGATCCTAATGGAATAATAATTAAAGCCGTGAAGTCAACCTGAATCGACAAAATCATGGGCGGCAAAAATTCTAGACAAATTTGAAGGAGTTGCAGCCCGACTGTAGACAAATTCGGAGGAGTTGAAACCACAATACATATTTAAAGTCAGCCAAATTAGCAAAGTTGTAGCAGCTAAAAAGAGTAAAAGTAGGAAAAATTTCAACAGAGTCATGGAAACTGTAATAGAAAATGTTCAATACTTTGCAGTGTTGCACCTGTGAATGGAAAAATAGGTAGGGTTTTGGGCACTCTATATGCAAGTTAACTAAAGCCAACATACAGAATGTTCAATATAAATTATCAACCCAGGAAATTCTTTTTGTTGCAAAGATAATTTTACATTGTCTGTGCTTAAACACTAAGTAGCTGATACTGTTGAATAAACTATCCTACCTTCTTGTTCATCCCAACTCTTCCCATGATTAACCTAATCTAATTTACCTTCTTAAGAATGAAGAATCACAAATACCTTCTTACAACCTTGATCTAGAAATAAAAGATTCAGAAAATAAACATCTATATTTACTTTTGTAGAAAGTTAAATCCTAAATTACAAGGCCATCTAAAGATCCATTAAAACTATCTCAATCCATCTTGATTTAGAAATCAGAAATGTAGAAATTGAACTCAACAATTATAACTGTGAATGGAATGAATTAGAGAAACTCAAGAAAGATAACAATTGAAAGAAACTAGGGAAGAGCTCGGTTTTTACATCTACCACACAAGTGCATAAGGAAAATTAGTCTACACAACCAACTGTCACACCACTCTACTACAGCTTACAAGAAATGTGATTACTGATCAATTAAGGAAACACACTATAAATCATTATTGTTGCAGATGTTATAAAAGAATACATCTACTATAACATCCAAATCGTATGACAGAGAATATAAATACCTAATTAACTCAGTGATCTCTATAGGAAGGCAGGTCCAGCCTTCAAACAGAGATGCCAAAAAATACCACAAGGTAAAACATAGAAATCAGAAGAATCGTGCTCCTTGTATTAGATGATGGAATGAAAGTACAGTCCCTGTCATAGGTTATACAATATGATCAATTATTTTCCAACTCTTGGCTCTGGATACTCTGTAATATATATAAATTTATACTCCTAACTTCTATCCACTAATATCGGGAAGCCATGAAGATTACGATCTTCAGGCTGTCCTATTACAATGCGCTATTACAGCTGTGGTGAAACATAAGCAAAGAATATAGGAAGTTTGTTGCATGAGCCAATAATGAAATAACAGAACCAAATCAAGAATTACTACGCCACTTGTAGCTACCCTTGAATAATGGATTACCCATTATCCCTGATTTACCCCGAAGAGAATACAAGAAGAAAGACTGTCCCATCTTGGAGGACTCAGTGTTGGTTGGAGTTTTGGAAGAACTTGTAGAAACAACCTTAAAGCAAGTTGTTCAGCCTTTGAATAAAGTAGGCCCAAACACCCCTTACGATTCACCTGTTAATACTCATGTTCCTTCACCTCCTCACTCTCCACCCAGACTCATGGTAGGTGTAAATGCAAATCAGACACCTAACCCACCAAATCCACCACCCGCTTGGAGAGCCAGATCACCCTTGAACTTAACACCTCATTTGCATGACTTCCCTCAAGCTTTTGAGAAGTTGCTACCTAAGTTTGATCCAAATGAGAAGGTAGTAGTAGATAATCATTTGCAAAGTTTCTATTTGGCAATAGAAGGATTAAGGGCTGGGGAACATGAGGATGTTGTTTGTAGACTTTTTCCGCACACCCTTAAAGGAGCAGCAACATCATGGTACTTTGAATTTCCTGTAGACTCTATCCCAGATTGGGATACCTTTGAAAGGATTTTTAGAAGTAAGTATGCATCCCAAAATCTGCATGCAACACTAATGAAAGGTTTAGGAACTTTAAAAAAGGAAAGGAAAGAAAAGGTACACAATTTCACTCAAAGATTTTCTGCTTACCTCAAGAAATTTTCTGTAACTGATAAACCTTCTGATAAAGTTTTGATTCAGTATTATACCTCATCTTTAGATCCGGACTTGGATATGTTCGCAAAAGATCAGGTTAAGCCTACGTTAGCAGAGACTTATGAAGAAGCAGAAAGTGTAGAGGCTGAAAATGAAAGTATAGAATATTATCCCGAGCAATTTGGAGAAAAAACTCCTAGGAAAAGAGCCTTATTGCTGTCTAAACCTAAATAGGAGCAATCACATGATTTTGAGGGGATGTTAAAGATGTTGCAAAATCTTTCCAACAGAATAATAGATTTGGAGAAAGAAAAAGAAGCTCAGAAAGCTTA
This sequence comes from Pseudotsuga menziesii, assembly GCA_001517045.1. Classification (NCBI taxonomy): domain Eukaryota; kingdom Viridiplantae; phylum Streptophyta; class Pinopsida; order Pinales; family Pinaceae; genus Pseudotsuga; species Pseudotsuga menziesii. The sequence goes on along the minus strand of LPNX010350121.1, from coordinate 194,145 downwards.
TAAGCCTTACTACAAAAAAAGGGAAGATAACAACCAATTCAAGACCCCTCCACACAATTCAGCATCAATGAATCTGACAGAGGTAGGGATGGATAATTTCTACACTTTTTTCATCAATAATATCATTTTGAAAAGAATTGTCCTGAATGGTTCTACATGAGCTCTATACTGATTGACTGCATACTATGCAACCAACCCTTCCCCAATCTGAGGTGTATCTGGGACTAGGAGAGATCACCAGTCTACTCAGCATACAAGCAACTTTGGGCAAACAAATACCATAGTCACTATAGGGAAGTGTGTGAGCACTTCATTATGCCATTGCATACCTTAATTTTCCTGAAAGAGTGCAAATGTATGTCGGAGGAGGCATTGTAGGTGATTGAAGAATATGCATACTATTACTTAACTAAGGATGGATTATATTTCAGAATGTATGGATGCTCCAGAGCACCCTCACTACTGCCAAAGTATGCCACTGACTATGTAGTCCATAAAGAGGCAGTTAGACAAGTCTTTTTAGATGGCATAGGGATCTTTCTGTTTGAACATAAGAAAGCAGCTTACCCTTTTTTGCCATTCAAGTTGGGAAGCTACAAGTTTACAGGGGTGAAGAAAGATGAGAAATTTGTGGAAGAATTGGGGAAATTCCATTTTGGGGAAATGCATTTCCACAGGAATAATTCCCGGAATAAAGTGGCAGAGCACTATAGAGAGGAAAATGTACATTTTGATTACACAAGCCACTAGGACAAAGAGGAATCCATTTTCTGTAGTGCACAAAATATAACAGCCTTAAGAAGAAGGTTTAAGAAGAAAATCACCACTGAAGGCGGGAAAGGGCAGGATGAGCAAGAAAAGCTAGAGAAGGAAGAAGCTAGAAAAAGGGACGAAAATGCTAGAAGGCTAGCACAAGAAGCTGAAAGCTGGATCAAAGGTGAGGAGGAAGAGAAGAGAAGAGATGCATAAGAAGTACCTAGAAAGGCAGAAGAAGATGCCAAGACTGAAGAGGAGGAAAAGAAAAGAAATATGGATGAGGAACTGAAGAAGCAGGAAGCAGAAAGGCTAAAACTGACAGGAGCAGTGACAAAGCAATCAGCTTTTGATCCTGTACACAGTCAGGCTCAGGACCTGGGTAATCCTGATATTCAAGATCCTATGGCAGCTGCTGGCAGCACAACAGGACAGGCTATGGTCCCCACCCTTAGGCTAATCCCTTTTGAGCAAAAGAAAGGGGAGGAGGTACCAGATTTCAACACTATATTTTATGATAGGGAAAAGAAAATGATAGTGAAGAGGACTGAGAGAAACGTTGATACTGGAGAGTAGGTGGGTAAAATGATAAATGAGATGACTGTAGTATATGGGACAGACAAGGACCCCAGATTCACGATCAGAGCTGGGGCTGCATTGATCCATGATTCTGAGGACAATGTAGATCAGATATTGACTGATCTTGAACAGTCAAAGAAGTATGTTGTCCAGCTAAAGGACACCCTAAGAAGAGAGAGAGAGAGGAAAGTAGCAGCTTGAAAACAAAGTTTGAAGACATACAACATGAAATAAAGTCTTCAAAAGCTGAGGTCCAGTTCCTCCAAGTCGAGAAGAGATATCTAGAGGCTACCCAAGAAGGTATGGAGAAATTACAATAGGAATGTCAATGGTTGAGGATAGAAAAGGAGCAGCTTCTAGGCAGGATAGGGGAGTTGGAGCTGTAGAAAGCTACCTTGGAGGAATCTGAGAGGAAATCTCAGGGGCAGAATGCAGAACTTAAAGAATGGATTTCCTCATTAACATCAGCTCTAGAAGAGGCCAAGGAATAGCAGGTCAGTCTTCAGCCTTTCAAGGAGCATGTTTTGGCATAGAGGAGCAAGATGCACTAGCTGCAAGTAGCCATAGAAGAATAAAGGTGCAAGGTCTTGCAGGTAGACAATCGGCTAGAAGAGATTTTGGAAACCTCTTCATATTTTGTAGACACATCACATGACATATTAGAATTCCTGACAGGAAGGATGGCGAGATTGGAAGCGAATGAAGAAACCCCTGTAGATCTTCCATCAAAAAGATCAACAAGCCCTAAGGCAATACTATGATTTACTAGAGTTTGCCATAAACACAACCGAAGAATTCAAGAAGGATGTCAAGAAGACAAAGGGGGCTTGTGCAAAATTCTTCAGAAGACTTTTGATTACTTATAATCACTGCCAGGTTGAGGCTAAACAGAGAATGGATACCTTTCCAAACCATAGCCTGTTTCTGGAGATGTTGCAAAGGAAATATTAGAAGGATGAACAAAGGATCCATCACATCAAAGCTATAGATGATTAGACCCTGAGGAATGAGGTAGCTCATTCTGCGGTTAGTGTGCAGTTGTTAGAGGAATAGCTTTGCCTAAACGCAACCGTAATGGAAGTAATAAGAAATAAAGCTGCTAAATTCGAAATAAATATTTGTTTCTTAGAACCTTCTGAATTCGAAAGCATTGCCTCGGAGGCTTTAGCATGGAAGAAGTTTTTGAATATTCAAGTGGGACCCTCCTCATGAGTACTTTATTTGTTTTATTGTAATATATTGTAAATTTTATAAGCACTTAACGAAAGAAAAGTGTGGGAGGTGAAGAGTTGGGGAAGCCCAAGAGTCATTTGTGGGCAGCCCAATAGTTTTTTTCTTTTTGTATAATTATAGAAGATTTAGATAAGAGAGCGACTTTTTCCCAGTTCGATTGGTGAAGACATATTGTAAGAAGAACTATTTCCTTTTGCAATAGATAATTATAGTTTGATTGTTGGAGAAAGCTTGGTGGAATGTTCAAATGTTATGCTATGGATTTGTTTAAGAGGAATTATTTCATTTTCAGCTTTGTGTCCATTAACTGTGAGATCGTTCTAACTCTTTGAACCTATGTTCTTGTATGAATGATCTCTGGTTTATTTTATGAAAATTTCCACTATGAGTAATGAATGTTGTTCATAAACAATTGGCTATTTGGTTGTTCAAATATCTTTAAATGTTCATGTGTTTGAAAGAAGTATCAGCTATCTGTGATTTTTTTCATAATGCATGCACAAAATACATTACTCATTAATAAGTGATAATATTTCTCCCTACGGATAGATTAGGTAGTTAGTTTTATTTTCTTGCTATGTGAGATTCAGATGCAAGAGAGTCTAAGATGAGAGGTAAGAACCTGCGCATCACATTGTGACCACTCCTTGCATGCTTAATCAATCTGCCTTTTAGCTAGGCACTTGCATGTCTTACTTAAAACTAAAAATACAAAATATACACGGTGGATCGGGCCACAACTAGTAAAACCTTTTAATTTTGTTATTTGACCTATGGTAGCTGGACCATAAACTGGACGAATTCCCTACACCAAATAGTCATGAGCTAGATGGGAACGTTGACTGAGGAGAATCCCTTGCTGTTGTTGCCTACAAATTTCTAGGCCTCAACAGTTTCTGGCACTAGAAGGAGGGCCACCAATGCATGGCTGTCCGGGGAAACCCATTTCCTTGAAATAACTCCATCAGTGATAGTTTTGAAAGCATTTTATTTTTTAAAGAGAATAGAGAACATCTATTTGTTGTGGACAACCAAGTGATAAATGATATGAGGAGACACACACGGGCTTATGTAAATAGTATTGGAGTATTATCCATTATCCCTGATTTACCCTGAAGAGAATACAAGAAGAAAGACCGTCCCATCTTGGAGGACTCAGTGTTGGTTGGAGATTTGGAAGAACTTGTAGAAATAGCCTTACAGGATGTTGTGCAGCCTTTGAATCAAGTAGGCCCAAACACCCCTTACAGTTCACTTGTTTATACTCCTGTTCCTTCACCTTATCACTCTCCACCCAGAATCATGGTAGGTGTAAATGCAAATCAGCCACCTAACCCACAAAATCCACCACCGGTTTGGAGAGCTAGATCACCCTTGAACTTAACACCTCCTTTGCATGACTTACCTCAAGCTTTTGAGAAGTTTTTTCCTAAGTTTGATCCAAATGAGAAGGTATTAGTAGATGATCATTTGCAAAGTTTCTATTTGGCAATAGAAGGATTAAGGGATAGGGAACATGAGGATCTTGTTTGTAGACTTTTTCCACACACCCTTAAAGGATCAGCATCATCATGGTACTTTGGTTTGCCTGCAGACTCTATCCCAGATTGGGATACCTTTGAAAGTATTTTCAGAAGTAAGTATGCAGCCCAAAAGACACATGCAACACTAATGAAAGGTTTAGGCGCTTTAAAAAAATAAAGGAAAGAAAAGGTACACAATTTCACTCAAAGATTTTCTGCTTACCTCAAGAACTTGTCTACAACTGATAAGCCTTTTGATAAAGTTATGATTGAGTATTATACCTCAGCTTTAGGTCCAGACTTGGCTATGTTCGTAAAAGCTCAGGTTAAGACTACGTTAGTAGAGACTTATGAAGAAGTAGAAAGAGTAGAGGCTGAAAAGGAAAGTATAGAATATTATCCTAAGCAATCTGGAGAAAAAACTCCCGTGAAAAGAGCCTTATTGCTGTCTAAACCTAAAGAGGAGCAATCACACGATTTTGAGGGGATGTTAAAGATGATGAAAAAGCTTTCCAACAGAATAATAGATTTGGAGAAAGAAAAAGAAGCTCAGAAAGCTTATAAGCCTTACTACAAAAAAAGGGAAGATAACAACCAATTCAAGACCCCTCTGCACAATTAAGCATCAATGAATCTGACAGATGTAGGGATGGATAATTTCTGCACTTTTCATCAACAACCTCATTCTGAAAAGATTTGTCCTCAATGGTTAAATTCAATGACACTGGTAATGAATCAGCTCTTGGATTCTAAATTGACCGAGGACAGTGATGAGGAGGAGAAAGGTACTCAGACCATGGACAAACAAGAAAATGATACCATGGTTTTATGGGATTGTGTCTCGTTGTTTGATACAGAAAAAATTGTTTTGAAACCTGAGAATATACTAGTGACAACAAAAGACATGTATTTGGTAAATAAATACAATGCAATAATCTCAAAAATTAAGAAGTTGCAAGAGAATGTCAGGAAACAACCAAAGAACAATGTGGAAGACAAAGTACCCGAAATTACCATTATCGGCCAAGATACAGAGCAAATCAACAAACCTGCTAAGCCTATGGAAGAACAAGTAGGTGTTAACAAAGAAAATACTAAAAATCCTGAAGAGCCAGAGGAAGAGATACCCACCGAAAACCAACCTGTGGAGGAAGATGTTGAATCAATTGGGGGAGAGAAAGCTAGAACCCCTCCTTTCATTTTGACTCTGGAAATGCTAAATCATAAGGTGCATAATTGTTTGGTAGATTCTGGATCATCATTGAATGTTATGCTACTCGCAGTTTGCAAAAAAATTAATGGGAAGCCAAAGCCTACTGCTTGGGAAGTCACTCAACTAGACAGAACTAATGTCAAAGTAGTGGGAGAAATGGAGAATGTTCTCATTCGTTTATCTGCAAATAACAAGATATGTCAATTTATTGATATTGTGGTGGCTGAAATACCTGATTGATATGGACTTATTCTGAACCGTGACTGGTCCGCAAGGTTAAAAGGGTATTTTGCTTCAGATTGGTCACATTTATGGTTGCCTCATAAGGGGGTCCCAAATCGGATCAAAATTTTAAGAGAACCTTACATGAAACACACTACCACTAAGTTAAAAGAAGGTAATGAATCTGCTAATTCTATTTTGGGGAACTATCTAATGGAGCTTGAACTAAGATATCATGTATCAGAAAAAAGCTAGCAATATGACTGACACTCAGCCTGATCTCCTACAATTTTCACAGGCTGATCGGAGTGATTGTAAATTGGTAGACATAGTTTCGGTCTCAAAAATAGCAGAGTTAGACCATGGTTAGGTATCTCATGTCTGCAATCTAGCCTAGCCCCTTGACTCATAAGTTGATAGATTTTTAGGGGTGGGCACAGAACTGATCAGGTAGTGGTTGGTTCTCAAATTTTATTTTTCTTTTGATTTGATGACCTTGTACATAAATAATTTGATGCATTTTTACGTTGATTTACTGCTTTTATTTCTAGTTATTTTGTTTTGTTTTGAATAAAAGAGGCAAACTTTTGGTTGCATGGAAAGCATCAGGGTTCTCGATTAACTGAAATCTTTGGGATAAGGTTGTGCGTTTATTTTGAGATGATAGAATTTCTTGTAGTAGGTAGTTTTCCTAAATGGATATGTACTCATTGAAGTCCTGCTTAATCCCTGAAAATAACTCAGAATTAAGACGTTTGGAATACTATTTTGAGGCTCCATCCATCTCACATCTAAGATGTCCTAGGGAGTGATAGCAAAAGACCCATGGAAAGGAAGCAAGGTACACAATTTATTATATATAAATTATCCCATGCCATGATTTCAAAATCCTAAAGGCTATTAAGAGTCAAAACTCCTAAAAGAAGCAATACATATCAAAGCAAAGTATCAGAAACATGAAAACCAATCTGCCAAAAGTTCTTCTCCATCCATGAGCTGAAAAGTAAATACATCTCTCACACAAAAGGACACTATGGATAGAAGAGCCTAAATAAACTTCAGAAAGAAAAGCAGATGGAGGACTCAAAAGAACAAAAGTTCAAAAAGGCACAAAAGTGCAATTGCCATGGGAATGAGGAACAAATGAATAGTTCTGTTTACCATATGTTAGGATCTTGTGGTGTCCAAGCTAGAAACTACCCAAAGATAGAGGTAAAATAAAACTCACCTACTAAGCCTCAAAAGAGTTATCCAGTCTTTAAATATTTTGCATTCCCCTTCCCAAAGAATGTTCTCTCATCAATGATTTAAATGCATCTTAGGAATACAAGCATGTAGAAGAATTCAACTTATGAGCTAAATGATTAAATGGTATTTTATTGGGAAGAAGTTGATTCAGAAATCTGGGGTTCACTAGGTAGTCGCCAAGTGTTGCAGCTGCAACATTTTCCCAAAATTCAAAATTTTTTGGGACCCTCATCTAATTTGTTTTGCTCAGCTTTTTGGTTTTGCTTGATGTTTGCACAAATATTACTTTGATGCCAGTGAATTTTTATGGTTTGATTTGATTTTGCCTTGCCATTGGAAGCATGTGAAATTTTTGAGTCAGAAGCCCAGTTATCTTCATGCCCGTCGTTGCGGAAAAGAACAGGACATCAAGTCCGAGTCAAGTGTATTTGGTTTTCGATGCATTTTTCTTTATCGGCAGTTGTTTTGAGATCCCGTAGAAACCTTTGTCTATACGTCTTTCATCGTTGCAGGGAAGGTACTATGAAGTTTTTTGAGATTTGTAGTATCCTCTTCCGATCCCCACCATTTTGACTCACAGATCCTTTGGATTTCAGCTTTCGCTGTTGTGGCTTTAGAAAGCACTATCTTTCCGCTATAGTTTGATTTTGTTTTCTGCACGACTGTTATCTTTTGGCCGAAGTAATGTTTGTTTTTACTCCAATTTGTGCTAGTCTACAAGACTTGGTTTCTTTTATGATTTCGTAGTTGCGGCCCGTCAACCATCTATTGATCCGAAGCCTTAGTCTTGTGAGCTCTGTTGCGAGTTTTGATTTGTTTCTCTACCAACACCATTGCGGGTGTCCTGACTGTTTCATCATCAATCGTTGTGGAGGCGGTACTGACATGATCACCGATCCCGTAGTCGTTCCATATCCCGATGGTTTTATTTTTACCGTAGATTATTTGTCGACCGAGGCGTATATATTTTGGGTTTGGGGGTTTATTATTTTATTGTATTCTGGCAATTTCTCCGTGTTGTTGTTATCACTCGAGCAGACCAACGCTTTTTCTTTTGGTACCTTTGCTCCTAGGTGGCTCCACCATGGAATTTTACCGGTTTTCCTCCACCAGTCACGCAACACAGTGCCAGGTAGGCCCTTATTCTCATTTTACCATTCCGTTTGATTGGTAAAACTATTTTTGTTTCCCTTGGTCAGTTTGTTGCCTCTGCGGTTAGTGGTCACCTAGGTTTTTCCATATCAACATGTATATATATATTCGAGGTAAATGGTATGGCTGCCTGGTGGGGGGTTTTTTGAAGTTTTCTTGATGATGACTTTTGCGGTCGTTGAGGGTTTGTAGACCACACTCGATTGCTGGGGAAACCGGTGTAGATAGTCTTTACGCTGTCCATACCAATTTCCCCCAGTCTGCGTGTGGCCATCCACGGAGGGCGTTTTCATGGTTTTCTTTCGAGATGCTGAGGTTTTGTTCCCTTGTATTGTCGCCCTCTCTTTTGTGAACCAGGGTCACATCGTTGAGATTGTTAAACTTGAATACGAACCTTGGACCAATTTTTGGGTCAGAATGCATTATCTAGTCGGAGCATGATGTGAGTGTTTGTTGCAGCAAGTAGCTTCATCTTAATTTTTATGAGTTAAGTGCAGTATCACTTGCAGTGCTCCTTCACTTGGGATTAGGCCTCATCTTTTCCTTGGAAATATTTAGTTCATAACGCCAAGAGGGGGCATTTGAGACTATTTTCTATTCAGCATTAGGAGGGGGATATTGGTTATTTAGAAAGGCCATGATATTCTAAATTAATTTTGTGAATGTTAGTCGTGAGCTGGTTTTAGCATTTTGGGAAGATTAATTTTATGCGGGAACATTTGGTTTTTTTAGCACTATTTGTTTATTCTTCATAGCTGCACTCATGTTTAGCATAGATGAGGTAAAATGCTTATACAATTCATATTCATTTTGAATGTTATCTGGGAATAACCCAACAGAACCTAAATGCAATATCTATGTATAACAGGAAAATTCTTCAGAATCCAAGATGTCTAAACAGAAGAAGAAGAAAACTCTCGTAGTAGAGGAGGATCCCGAAGTCGAAATTGTTACCAGAGTTGAGTACACCTATGAGGACACCAAATGCATAGTTGGTATAGAACCCGAATATAAATGGGGGGAAGTTTACAGATTAATAACACGCCGAGAAGTACCTGACATTGGTTTTGAAGAAGAAACCATCTATGCCAATATAGAGAGATCTGCATTGATGAAAATTGCTATCAGACCTGAGCTTTTTCCATCCTCAGAGGTGATTGGGTGGATTCTTCCCAGGGCAGATGTAACCACCATGATTTTGGAAAATATTGATAAATAGGGTTATGTTTCTTATAGCCTTAGGTATGTAGCACTCGCTTACCACTTACCAGAAGCACAAGTGTACTTGACTGAAGACTGGCTGAAGGCAATTAAGATGGACCTAGTCGAGACACTGAAGAGAGTGTTGGTTCCTGGAAAGAACTTTAGAACTAGGCCTATCGGGGAATATGATATGGACACTCTAAGAACCCCTTAAATATTCATTACCCTGATGCTCAATAGAATTTTTGGGAGGGCCCATGGTAAAATCTTCAATTTAGAGTGGGTGCCTATCATTTTCTACGTTGCAACACATGGGACAATTTTCAACTGGGCAAACATCGTATCTATCAGCCTCTTAGCCTGCATTGCATTAGCATTAGGAGGGGTGTCCCAGAAAAGATCAGAGTTATACATGGGCTCTATACTGATTGACTGCATACTATGCAACCAACCCTTCCCCAATCTGAGGTGTATCTGGGACTGGGAGAGAACACCAGTCTACTCAGCATACAAGCCACTGTGGGCACACAAATACCACAGTCATGATAGGGAAGTGTGTGAGCACCTCATTATGCCATTGTATACCTTGATTTTCTTGAAAGAGTGCAACTGTATGTCGAAGGAGGCATTGCAGGTGATTGAAGAATATGTATACTGTTACTTAACTAAGGATGGATTATATTTCAGAATGTATGGATGCTCCAGAGCACCCTCACTACTGCCAAAGTATGCCACTGACTATGTAGTCCACAAAGAGGCAGTTGGACAAGTCTTTTTAGATGGCATAGGGAGCTTTCTGTTTGAACATAAGAAATCAGCTTACCCTCCTTTTCCATTCAGGTTGGGAAGCTACAAGTTTACAAGGGTGAAGAAAGATGACAAATTTGTGGAAGAATTGGGGAAATTCCATTTTGGGGAAATGCATTTCCATAGGAATGATTCCTGGAATAAAGTGGCAGAGCACTGCAGAGAGGCGAATGTACATTTTGAAAACACAAGCCACTGGGATAGAGAGGAATCTATTTTCCGCAGTGCACAAAATATAACAGCCTTAAGAAGAAGGTTTAAGAAGAAAATCACCACTAAAGGCAGGAAAGGGCAGGATGAGCAAGAAAAGGCAGAGGAGGAAGAAGCTAGAAAAAGGGATGAAAATGCTAGAAGGCTAGCACAAGAAGCCAAAAGCTGGCTCAAAGGTGAGGAGGAAGAGAAGAGAAGAGCTGTACAAGAAGCAGCTAGAAAGGAAAAAGAAGCTGCCAAGATTGAAGAGGAGGAAAAGAAAAGAAAGATGGATGAGGAATTGAAGAAGCAGGAAGCATAAAGGATAAAACTGACAGGAGCAGTGACAGAGGGATCAACTTTCGATCCTATAGACAGTCAGGCTTAGGACCTAGGTAATCCTGATATTCAAGATCCTGTGGCATCTACTGGAAGCACAACAGGACAGGATATGGTCCACACCCTTAGGCTAATCCCTTTTGAGCAGAAGAAAGGGGAGGAGGTACTGGATTTCAACACTATCTTTTATTATAGGGAAAGGAAAAGGATAGTGAAGAGGACCGAGAGAAAGGTTGAGACTGGAGAGCAGGAGGGTAAAATGATAAATGAGAAGACTGTAGTATATGGGATAGACAAGGACCCCATATTCACCATTAGAGCTGGGGCTGCATTGATCCATACTTCTGAGGACAATGTAGATTGGATATTGACTGATCTTGAACAGTCAAAGAAGTCTACTACCTAGCTAAAGGACACCCTAAGAAGAGAGAGAGAGGAAAGTAGCAGCTTGAAAACAAAGTTTGAAGACATAAAACATCATGTAAAGTCTTCAAAAGTTGAGCTCTAGTTCCTCCAAGTCCAGAAGAGATCTCTGGAGGCTACCCAAGAAGGTATGGAGAAATTGTAGCAGGAATGTCAAGGGTTGAGGACAGAAAAGGAGCAGCTGCTAGGCAGGATAGGGGAGTTGGAGCTACAGAAAGCTACCTTGGAGGAATCTGTGAGGTAATCTAAGGGGAAGAATGAAGAAATCAAAGAATAGATTACCTCATTAACAACAGCTCTAGAAGAGGCCAAGGAATAGCAGGTCAGTCTTTAGCCTTTCAAGGAGCATGTTCTGGCACAAAGGAGCAAGATGCACCAGCTGCAAGTAGCTATAGAGGAAGAAAGGTGCAAGGTCTTACAGGTAGAAAATCGGCTGGAAGAGATTTTGGAAACCTCTTCATATTTTGTAGACAGATCGCAGGACATCTTAGAAGTCCTGACATGAAGGATGGTGATATCGGAAGCGAATGAAGAAACCCCTGTAGATCTTCCATCAAAATATCAACAAGCCCTGAGGAAAGACTATGATTTACTAGAGTTTTCCATAAACACAGTCGAAGAATTGAAGAAGGAAATCAAGAAGACAAAGGGGGCTTGTGCAGAATTCTTTAGAAGACTTTTTATTACTTATAATCGCTACCAGGTTGAGGATGAACAGAGAATGGATACCTTTCCAGACCATAGCCTATTTCTGGAGATGTTGCAGAGGAAATATCAGAAGGATGAACAAAGGATCCAGGACATCAAAGCTATAGATGATCAGACTATGAGGAATGAGTTAGCTCATTCCGTGGTTAGTGTGCAATTGTTAGAGGACCAGCCTCGCCTAAGCGTAGCCAGAATAGAAGTAATAACTAATCAGGTTTCTAAATTCGAAATAAATATTCATGTCTTAGAACCTTCCGAATTCGAAAGCATTGCCTCAGAGGCTTCAGCATGGAAGAAGTTTTTGAATAGTCAAGTGGGACCCTCTTCATGAGCACTTTATTTGTTTTATTGTAATATATTCAAAAATTTTATAAGCACTTAATGAAAGAAAAGTGTGGGAGGTGAAGAGTTGGGGAAACCCAAGAGTCATTCATGGGTAGCCAACCAGTTTTGTTCTTTTTGTATAAATATATAAGATTTAAATAAGAGAGAGAATTTTTCCCAGTTAGATTGGTGAACACATATTGTAAGAAGAACTATTTCATTTTGCAGTAGATAATTACAGTTTTCCTATTGGAGAAAGCTTGGTGGAATGTTCAAATGTTATGCTATGGATTTGTTGAAGAGGAACTATTTCGTTTTCAACTTTGTGTCTGTTAAGTCTAAATTTTGTTTCTTCAATTTTGGTTTTCTTTTTTAAATTTTGGTTTGATTTCCTTTATCTTTCAAGTTATTTCATTTACTTTATTTTGATTTTTCCTTCTTTAGAAAATTTTGTTTAGTGTTTACATTAAAATTTTGAGCCTGCTTTGAAAATTTTAGTTTTAAGCCATAGGTTTGTTTTTGTTGGAGTTTTAAAGTCATTTTATCAAATCATGGATTCACAAATGATTATTTTGAGCTTAATAATGCATGATCACTAATCAAGTAACTTTAAAACTACATGCAAAATGATCAAAAGCTGAAAAACAACGATAAAATAGCACTTAAAATATTCTTGTAGCGCTGGGGTTAAAAAACAATGAAGCCGCGCTACAAGAATATCGTGGCCTTTATTTTTCCCGGTTTTCTAGAAAATTTTTGTCACGATTTCAAATGTTGAGTGACTAATCCCCTCCTGTGAGTTGTTTGCTACGTGTGAACTCCAGATTTATCATGATTCCAAGCATTTCCAAGTCGTGAGGCAAAACGTGGTGATCATTACTCATAATGCGTTTGAGCTTGACAGGTAGCAGCGAAATTTGGTCTAATGCAAAGTGAATTTTTGCATGCATGCATGTTTGATGATAGAGAACTTAATAGAATGATGGTTCCTGCCTAAAAACACGGAGATTACAGTTGCAGAGATAGTGCAGGTTTTCATAGTCGCCCAGAAAACTAGGGCTTCTTCTTCTTGACACCTGGAGTTAAACTGAGTTTACAGAGACATCTGTAATTCTCAGGCCGGTACTCAGATAGTGTGGAAAGCGGTTTAAAGCATCTATAGTCAGGTATTCCACGATAAGCCAGTATCACTGCAAATTTGGGGCTTTTTCGGTGGGTTTCATTTTAACCCAAATTGATCAAAAGAAATGATAAATTATGCTTCAAAATAAAATTTCGGCCAGAAAATAGTCATCCAAGATGCTCTGAGAAGCTAGACTGAATGAGGGTTGAAGATAGCAGTTTTTGATAAAATTTGACTCTGTCAAAGTTTAAACTGAAGTGATGTAAGGATCCTATACATTGATAGTGTTTTTTATGTCTGAAATTGATTCTCTGTTGACAAATAATACAAAAGGATCCAAATACCTTAAAGTTGCAGGGATATTTAGGTTGCAGGGAGACCTATGTGGTTATGTGTGAAAGTTTATTGTTTTTGGAAACAGATGGAGACAGCAACGAGTTAAAAGCTTGAAGACAGATGAAAGCTTAGTATTATTTTGATATTCAAACTGTTGAGAGCTGAAAATGATAAAGTTTGAAATTATTTCTGCCTTATATTTCTCTCATCCAACCTCTGAATAGTCTGCAATTTATCTAGAAGGTTGACAGTCGATATTTTTCTTGTAAACTTTTATTGTGCACGGATTGTCTATACAGGTTTCTGGCAGGTTATGATACTAAATACACAGGTTTTATGTTTCATGTTGGAGATGGACTATCATTAGAGTAATTGAAATGGAATGACAATTATCAGAGGCAGTCAGGAGTTTAGAAGACTTCATTGATCTAAATTTCTTATGACTTGTAAATAAGCCCAGCCTGTATTAAGAAAACAAAAGGAACTGTCAGAGAAGAGTAAAGAGAACTGTTTGTGAAACCTGAAGGTTTTGGAAAGGAAACATCACCTGGCTGGTCATTAATTGAATCCTAAAAACTTATACAGTTTCATCCTCTGAAGGAAAATGGGCAAGAGTGGTAAAATTAACAAAGTAGAACCTACTGATGTAGGGTGGATTGAAAAGCTCCCTCGATGTGTTGAATTGTTTCAGCAAGCAGGCTGGATGGACTTTTTTAAGAAGATAGATGAGCATAATACAGAGGTGTCCTGTAAGTTTGCTCAAAGTTTAAAAAATGACATGGTGACCTTTAATACTCTCAAATTCAAGCTGACAGTAGAGCTGATCTCCGAAGCCACAGGGATTAAAAATGAGGGTGAACCATGGTTCAAGAAGCTGCCTTTTGACTTTGATCCACAAAGATATCTTTTACTAAATGTCATCCCTGATTGGAATAAAGGCATCCTTATTCAAAATTTCAGAAAGGAGTGGGTTGAGCCAATCATGTTACTGCAGAGCTATGTTACTTGTGAGGGAAGGTACGCTTATGTATACAAGTACCACTTTAGGTTTTTGCAACACATGGTGGGGGTGTCAAAGATGAGCTTGCCATTTTTCATTTTCAAAATCTTGCAAAAAATGTCCAGTAGGGTTAAGCAGCATGAAGATCATACATCTCAATCAATCTTTCATCATGGGCTGATTAAACTGGTTATTTTGCAACATGAAGGGAAGACCTGGGACTTTTTTATCTTTTGGTCTGGTTTTCAAACCAAAGAGGAAGATCAGAAACCTAAAAGGTAAGCTGACACGGGTAAGGTTTTAATGAGAAAATTAGGACAGAAGCCTAAGCTGGAGGTTAAAGAGGAGGTCAAAACTGAGAAAATATCAGAGCAAGTGGAAGAGGAAAATAAACCCAAAGTATTTTCAGCTAGTAGCAAAGGCAAGTACTCACTGTTTGAAGACCCAAAGTAGCTGCTACAACCCATCGTAGCAATAGAGGATCCTCATGAAATGAAAACTGCTGATACAAAAAAGGTGGTTGTACATGAAGAAGAATTGCAAGTCAAACAGAGAAGCCCCATTACTATATTTTCTGATGATGAAGGTTACCTTTTAGAAGAAGAGCAGGTAGAAAAAACTACAGTTGAAGCTGAAGCCTACAGAGAAATTCCTACTTCAGGAAACAAAGTAACAAAACCTAACAGAAAGAGGAGTAAACTTGAAGTAGTGGAATTGGCTACTATCTAGCATCAAGGAAAGGAGCTAAAAATGCCAGGAGAAAAAAAATCATATTGGAGACCTAAAACTAGGTCAAAGAACAAGCTAAGACTGAACATGAAAAAATTGCTCAATCCCAGGTTAAACACAAATGAAGTTACTGTGTTAGATGATGTATCTCCTGATGAAAATCCAGAAATTAAGAAAGCTAGCAGAAAAGGGAAGAAGCCAACAGCTGTAAAAGCTCCTTATGTACATCTTGCAAAAGTCAAGAGTTCATAAAAATCATTAGAAGATTCAAGAAATCCTGCATCTAAATTATCTGCAATAATTCTTGAGATAAAAGATAAACTCTTAAAACAACAGCAAGAAGAGAAAGCTAAAATATGTCCTGTTGAAAATCAAGAGTGGGAAAAAGAAGATGAGCTTATACTCAGGGAAGCAGGAATTATAAAAGAGCCTAGTATTCCTACTGATTTCTCAGACTTTTTAATAAAGGATGCAAATATACCTGAGATCCCTAGTTTTGATGAAGAAAACTTGCAGGAAAGTATTCAGCAGTATAAGCAACAGATGAAATACTTACAAGATGTTAATGATGGGTTGATGAAAGTTAACAGAGGGCTTATAGAAGAACTGCAGGATGTCCATAATCATTTCCAGGAGCTGTCAGAAGTATCCAAAGAGGTTCTCAAAAGGAAAAGAGCTACTGACATGCATTCCACAAAGTTGGAGAAGATAGTCGAGGACCTACAACAGAGAAACAAGGAGCTCATCAAGAAGATTAATGACATGGAGCAGGAGCAGAAGAAAGTTAAAAGGAAGGATCAAGCACTAGATGGCATTTCCCTCTTAGTTGAGGCAGCGAAAAGGCTATGAATCAGTTTTTCATTTAGTTAGTTGTTATCTTTTGATAAACACACATGTTAATGATTTACTATTTTTAGCATATTTTGTAATTTTGTAAGTTTGTACTTTTTACTTTACCCTAGCGAGTTGATGGAGGTAGTTAGGGTTTTAGACCCAACTGATTTTGTAAAGAAGCACTATTTAGAGAGAGAGGAGAGTCATTTAGAGGGTTCTGATTTTTGGGAGCTATAGGAGGTCTGCAGACTGTTTGTATATTCAGACTTGTTCAGAGCTAAGTATTATAACTCTTATAAGCATTTGCTGATGAAATTATGAGATATATATGACTTTTGTCCTTCAGTTCTTGCTGTGTTGGCTTCATTATTGAACTTGTTTAGTTTCTTAATAGATATATTCAATGCTGGTTAATGTGTATTTGTTGTTAATGCTTGTCTGTTAGGTATGAACCTCAGCGTAGTATTTTTGTTGGATCTTGTTGATATATCATGCATCTTTATCATCTTTTGTTTATGATCTAGTTGTTATTTTGTTTCTGAATGTATTCCCTCATAGTTCCTAAATATTACAACCATTAAAACACTACAGAAACCCTAAATCTTATTTGTTTATTGAATTTTATCTTGAGTGTGTGTTGGCTTGTTTCTCCCGCCTTAGAAACAATTTCTGACACAAACATCTTTGGCGCTGTTGCCGGGGACGAAGCTGAAGCATATCTTCCCTGGGATACTTATCAGTTTTCCTGGTTTAAGAGGTGGACCTGAACCAACATTTTTAAGGCTATTTTTCACCAAAGTTGTCACAGTGGCCTCTAGAGGAGTGGGAACCAGGAGCAGACCTACTTCACCGTTACATTCAGGGGTTTCAGACCCTGAACAGAGCTTGAAAATGGCAATAAAACTCCGAAGGTATCAATCTTTATCAGCCCTCTATGACCCTAACCAGTTGGGTGCTTCATTACATCTAGCTGAAACCTCACCTTGGATAAAACCTACCATCCCTGAGAGCACTTTTGAAGTTTTTACTAATCCTCAAACCTTTTTGAAAGCCAAGACTGCTTCTCCTGGTAAAATACCTCTCTTTCAGCTGAAAGTAGGAAAGAGCCCTTTTCAAACAAGTTCCAGTCAAGCTGCCTCATCTTCAAAACCTATCAGTACAAAAATGGCAGCCCAAAACCGTCCCATGGATATGATGGACCGCATGGTTGCAGCCAGGTATGCATCATTAGTCTTACCTCAGCCTTTACATGCTTTTCCTGGAGGTGATTACCAGAAATATATGCCTAGGTTCAATGGCCAGGGGGAGACCACTGCTGAAGAAAATTGGGAGGCTTTCCTAAGTTATGCTGACAATCAAAACATTGAGATCAAAGACGTATGGATGAGGGTATTTGTTCAGAGCCTTGATGGGGATGTAAGGAAGTGGTTCAGAGAGTTTCCTGCCAACTCAATCACTATAATTGAAGAGCTTCGTGATCTTTTCATGAGGGAATGGGGAGACAAAAAGGACCACACCTATTATATAACTAAGTTTGGAGCTCTCAGAAGGAAAAAAGAGGAGACTGTGGCTGATTTTCCCAAAAGATTTAACAAAATGTATAGTAGGATTCCAACAGAAATTAAGCCTACTGAAACATCAGCTAAGCTCACCTATGCCAATGCCTTTGACCATGAATTTTCTCTATTGCTGAGAGAAAGAAGACCTATCACCTTGATGAACATGCAAGATGCAGCATTGGAGGTAGAGTTTAATTTGCTGGCTTCAAACAGACTTAAGAAAGAAACATCCCAACAACTTTATGAAAGAAAAGGGAAGAAGGAAGCTGTTTCAACAAGTGCTGCTCCTCAGTCTGTTGAAGCCAAGATAGATGAGATGGAAAAGCTGGTAAAGATTCTCACTGCCAAACTGAATAAACTAGAGCTTGAAAAGAATTCTGCCAAACCTGCTCCAGAAGCTAAAAGAAATCCAAATAACTAGAATCAGTTTAGAAGGCAATTTGCTCCCATATTTATACCAAGAGAGCGTAGGAATAATGATATTCAGTGAGAGAGGAGAGAGAATGAAGATCAAAGAGTGCCCTCGCCTCTTTAAAATAATGTAGTTGATGAAGAATAAGTTGATGAACAGCTGCTCTTTGAAGAGACTGAGACTGATCAGGATATGAACCACTTTGGAGATGGATTGTCTACAAGTTTTGTTACCGAAGAAGATTTTCTGAATTCAAAATATTATGATGCTGATATGTTTGAAACTGAAGAAGATTTAGGCTTGGAAAATACTATTGTAACTGCTTTTGTCCATCAGAATCGACCTAAGAAGACAATAAATCTCAGATCAGGCCCAAAACAAGTGGTCCAAGCCCCCAAGAAGAAAGCACATGTTCCTGCTGCTGTTGTTCCTGCTGTTGCTGTTCCTGCTAAACAGACAGCTGATCCTATGCCAGAAAAAAGACAATCTATAGAAAAATCAAAGAAGAATGCTGAAATTGAAGAGGTAAACAAATCTGTCCAGAATTTTAGTTTGGAGAATGAACTAGGGAAGTTAAAGATCCCTGTACCTTTGACTGAGTTAATAAAGAATCCTTCATATAAAGAAACAGTCCTGAAAGTGATGAATGTACCCAGCAATCAGCCTGCTTCAGATACAGTTAATTTGCAGGAGGAAAACCCTAGAATATTCATTGGATCAGCCCTAGCTGAAAAAACTGAAAATGAGGCTGGTGCTTCACCTCCTTTCTATGTCACCCTGACAGTCCATTATCAAATGATTCACAATTTCCTTTTAGATTCAGGAGCATCCCACAATTTGATGCCAAAGGCTGTTATGGAAGCGTTGGGCTTGAGCATCACTAAGCCTTACCATGACCTATATGCCTTTGATTACCGAGCAGTGAAATGACTTGGAGTGATAAAGGATATGGTTGTCAGCCTGGCTCAGCTTCCCATGAAAAGTGTGATAATGGATGTTATGGTAGCTGATATAACACCAAAATTTGGTTTACTTATATCTAGGTCATGGGCTAAAAAGGTTTGGGGAACCTTACAAATGGACCTTTCATATGCCACCATTCCAGTATTTGGTGGAGAAACTAGAAGATTGTATAGAGAACTGCAGTTTGCTTACATAGTGACAGATGACAAGCATCCCACTAATCACCCACTGTACTCTGTTGATAAAGATCTTGGTACATGCATGTTACATTTCAGTGATGAGGATAATTCTACTGGTCTGTTACAAGTGGAAAAAGATCAGCCAATAAAACACAACAGAGAGGAAGAAGATGCACTGTGGCAGTTGTACTTTGATGGATCCTCGTGCAAAGAGGGTGATGGAGCTGTAGTGCTACTCATTTCTCCTGGAGGTGAGATAGTGAAACTCATGTATAAGCTGGTGTTTGTTACCACTAACAATACTGCTGAGTATGAAGCTCTGCTACTAGGACTGAAATCTTCTAAAGACTTAGGCATTCAGCAAATTGTTGAATTTGGCGACTCCGAATTGGTTGTTCAGCAGGTCAAGAACAACTATCAAGTAAAGTAGGGTTTGCTGAAAGTGTACCGGAATGAGGTATGGGATATGCTTGATAACTATTTTGTAGCATTTAATATCACTCATATTCCAAGGAATCATAATGAAACTATAGACTCATTAGCTTTGGCTGCCACACACTTCAGAATTCCTAAAACCACTAAGCTGAGGTATCCCATAGAGGTGAGGTACAAACCATGTGTACCGGATAATGTGAGGCACTGGAGGGTATTTGAAGATGAAATTGAAATCAAAAAATTTCTTGATCTTACAGATGAGTTCACTAATGCCCAAATTGATCAAGAAGAAGATGAAGGGGATGAACAGTTAGATGAGTTTGCTGAAAATGAATCTGCTGAAAATGATTCTGCTGAAAATAAGTTTGCTGAACATGAGATAGCAGGTCATAAAATTATTGAGTTAAAGAGTAATTTTATCCCAAAAGGTTTAGTACCTTTAGAAAGAATATTTACCAAAGATGATACTCCTTCAAATCCAGTGGTTCAATCGCCAGAAGACAATGTAGTGGACTGCAACATTGGTTCTGCTGAACATCCAAAAATGGTAAAAATTTCCAAATATCTGTCAGCTGAACAAAGAAATAGATACCTCAAACTTCTGAAAGAACATGTAGATGTGTTTGCCTGGTCTTATGAAGAGATGAGAACCTATGATACAGCAATCATTCAGCATAAGGTCCCTTTGAAGCCTAATGTTAAACCTTTCCGACAGAAACTAAGAAGGATTAATCCAGCTTTATTTCCTGTGATTGAGAAAGAAGTAAAGAAGATGCTGGATGCAAAGATAATAGTGCCTCTCAGGTACTCTTCCTGGGTTGCTAATCTAGTTCCTGTCAGAAAAAAGAATGGGGAAATTAGATTATGTGTTGACTTCAGAAATCTGAATAGATCATCATTAAAAGACAACTATCCTCTTCCTAAGATTGAACAAGTATTGCAGCAAGTAGTTGGAGCTTAGAGGATCTCTATGGTGGATGGTTTTTCAGGGTACAATCAGATTGCAATGCACCCTGATGACAAGGAGAAGACAGCCTTTACAAC
The DNA here is from genome assembly GCA_001517045.1 of Pseudotsuga menziesii. Lineage (NCBI taxonomy): Eukaryota > Viridiplantae > Streptophyta > Pinopsida > Pinales > Pinaceae > Pseudotsuga > Pseudotsuga menziesii. Next base: position 173,615 of record LPNX010350121.1, on the reverse strand, counting down.
TCCCTGGGGGACATTCATGTATGAGAAGATGCCTTTTGGCCTGATGAATGCTAGAGCAAAATTTCAGAGAGCAACGGATATTGCCTTTGTTGGAGAAAAAGATAAATTTGTGGTCATTTATTTGGATGATATTACTGTTTTTTCACAGTCAGATGATGAGCATCTGAAGCATTTAAGGCAGACCTTTCAAAAATGCAGAAAATTTGTCCTATCCCTAAATCCCAAAAAGTCACATTTTGTTGTGCAAGAAGGTAAATTACATGGTCACCTTGTTTCTACTGATGGCATCCGAATAGATCCTGAAAGAGTGAAAGCTATACTGAAGATCAGTTTACCTAGGAGCAAAAAAGATGTTCAATCATTCATTGGCAAAATAAATTTTCTGCGGTGGTTCATTCCCAATTTTGCTGAGACTATTAAACAGATTACATCCATGTTGAATAAGGACCAGGAAGTCAGGTGGAGTGTTGAAGCAAAGGCTGCATTTGAAAAAATCAAGGTGGCTCTTACTGAAGCACCTGTGTTGGTAAGCCCCGATTTCACCAAAGAATTTCTTACTTTTTCATTTGCATCAAAAGACACAATTGCAGCATTTCTACTTCAGAAAAATAAAGAAGGATTGGAATAGCCTATTGCCTTTTTTAGTAAAACTCTTAGGGATTTTGAGCTGAAGTACAGTATATTAGAAAAGTAAGCTTATGCTCTGGTGAAGGCTTTAAAATTTTTCAGAATTTATGTCGTGCACTCAAAAGTTATTTCATTTGTTCCAAATGCTGCTGTGAAAGATGTTTTAACATAGCCTAATAGTGAAGGGAAGAGAGGCAGATGGATTGCAAAGATCGTGGAGTATGATGTGAAAATCAGACCCACCAAGCTTGTTAAAGGACAAGGTTTAGCTAAGTTGTTGGCTGATTCAAATTGTCAAGCTCTGGGACTGCATGTTATGACTGAAGAAATAGCTCAAGAAGAAGAGCAAGCAGCACTGAAGAAAGAGAAGATCATGGATTTCTATTCAGCATCTACCTCGTATGCAGACATAGTCTATTTTTTGTTATTTCTGCAATGTCTTAAGCATTTAGACAAGAAGGCTGCTAGATCTTTGAAACTCAAAGCTACTAAGTATTGTTTGGTAGAAGATCAATTGTTCTGGAAGGATCCAGGGGGTATCTTGCTCAGATGTTTGGACCAATATGAAATAGGAGAAGTGATCTCAGAATCCCATGAAGGTGCCTGTGGAGGGCATAAATATTGGAAAGCAACAACCTACAAAATTTTGCGAGCTGGATATTATTCGCCATCCTTGTTCACAGATGTTTACCAGCAGGTAAGAGCTTGCATTCCCTGTCAGAAATTTGTTGGTAAGCAGAAATTATTGTCTTTGCCTTTGAAACCTATTGCAGTCAATGCCCCTTTTCAGCAATGGGGTCTGGCCTTTATTGGAGAAATCAATCCAGCATCTTCAGGACAGCATCATTGGATCTTGACTGCAACATATTTTTTCACAAAATGGGTGGAAGCCATTCCCACAAGGAATGCTACAGATAAGGTAATAATGGATTTTATTGAAGAAAACATCCTGAGTCGATTTGGCTGTCCACAGAAATTAGTAACTGACAATGCAAAGGCTTTCAAATCTAAGGCAATGGTGGCCTTTTGTGAAAAAAATGGCATCATTTTGAAGCACTCAACTCCCTATTATCCTCAAGGAAATGGTTAGGCTGAATAATCTAACAAGAACATCATTCAAAGCATCAAGAAACTACTGAAGCATAACAAAATCTCTTGGGATTCAATGTTGAAGTATGCATTGTGGGCAGATAGGATTACAGTGAAACAGGCAATTGGTACTTCTCCATTTCAGCTGGTTTATGGTACAGAAGCAGTTTTCCCTGTTTAGCTGGGGATTCCAGTGATGAAATTCCTCCAGAACTCTCAAGAGAAATAGGATGATATGCAAAGGAGAATCTTTGAAATGATAGAGTTACAGCAAAATAGAGAGAAGGTGGATGAAAAAGCACAGCTGTATAGAACGAAGGTTAAAAACAGGTTTGACAAGAACATTAAAGAACATACTTTCTCAAAAGGTGAGATGGTTTTAAGATGGGATGCAAGAAAGGAGCAAAAGGGTAAGAATGGTAAGTTTGATAATCTTTGGTTTGGCCCTTTTCTGGTATCAAAAGTGTTAGAGAACAATACTTTTGTCTTACAGTCCTTGGAAGGTGAGGAATTGTCCAGCCCTGTTAATGGCCCATTCCTCAAGCATTTCTACAGTTTATAAGAGCATGTTCACTGATCGTTGTACATACCAGTGTGAATGAAGTAGAATAAAGACTCCATATCCCAATGGAAGTTTGCAGATAGGTAGATAGAAGACAGAAGGCACTGGTCTACAGGTTCTTAAAGCCTCGCAAGGAGGTCTTCATCCCGCAGCTAGAGCCAGATGTTAAGTCTGAATTTTGTTTCTTCAATTTTGGTTTTCTTTCTTAAATTTTGGTTTGATTTCCTTTTTATTTCAAGTTATTTCATTTACTTTATTTTGATTTTTCCTTCTTTAGGAAATTTTGTTTAGTGTTTACATGAAAATTTTGAGCCTGCTTTGAAAATTTTAGTTTTAAGCCATAGGTTTGTTTTTGTTGAAGGAGTTTTAAAGTCATTTTATCAAATCATTGATTCACAAATGATTATTCTGAGCTTAATAATGCATGATAACTACTCAAGCAACTTTTAAACTACATGCAAAATGATCAAAAGCTGAAAAAAAACGATAAAATAGCACTTAAAATATTCTTGTAGCGCTGGGGTTAAAAAACAATGAAGCCGCGCTACAATAATATCGTGGCCTTTATTTTTCCCGGTTTTCTAGCAAAATTTTGTCACGATTTCAAATGCTGAGTGACTAATCCCCTGCTGTGAGCTGTTTGCTACGTGTGAACTCCAGATTTATCATGATTCCAAGCGTTTCCAAGTCGTGAGGCAAAACGTGGTGATCATTACTCATAATGTGTTTGATCTTGACAGGTAGCAGCGAAATTTGGTCTAATGCGAAGTGAATTTTTGCATGCATGCATGTTTGATGATAGAGAACTTAATAGAATGACGGTTCCTGCCTAAAAACACGGAGATTACAGTTGCAGAGATAGTGCAGGTTTTCATAGTCGCCCAGAAAAGTAGGGCTTCTTCTTCTTGACACCTGGAGTTAAATTGAGCCTGCAGAGACATCTATAATTTTCGGGCCGGTACTCAGATAGCGTGGAGAGCGGTTTAAAGCATCTACAGTCAGGTATTCCACGATAAGCCAATATCACTGCAAATTTGGGGCTTTTTCGGTGGGGTTCATTTTAACCCAAATTGATCAAAAGAAATGATAAATTATTCTTTAAAATAAAATTTAAGCCAGACAAATAGTCATCGAAGATGCTCTGAGAAGATAGACTGAATGAGGGTTGAAGATAGCAGTTTTTGATAAAATTTGACTCTGTCAAAGTTTAAACTGAAGTGATGTAAGGATCCTATACATTGACAGTGTTTTTGATGTTTGAAATTGATTCTCTGTTGACAAATAATACAAAAGGAGCCAAATAACTTAAAGTTACAGGGAGAATTAGGTTGCAGGGAGACCTACGTGGTTATGTGTGAAAGTTTATTGTTTTTGGAAACAGATGGAGACAGCAATGAGTTAAAAGCTTGAAGACAGATGAAAGCTTAGTATTATTTTTATATTCAAACTGTTGAGAGCTGAAAATGATAAAGTTTGAAATTATTTCTGCCTTATATTTCTCTCATCCAACCTTTGAACAATCTACAATTTATCTAGAAGGTTGACAGTCGAGATTTTTCTTGTAAACTTTTATTGTGCAGGGATTGTCTGTATAGGTTTCTGGCAGGTTATGATACTAAATACACAGGTTTTATGTTTCATGCTGGAGATGGACTGTCATTAGAGTAATTGAAATGGAATGATAGTTATCAGAGGCAGTGAGGAGTTTAGAATACTTCATTGATATAAATTTCTTATGACTTGTAAATAACCCCAGCCTGTATTAAGAAAACAAAAGGAACTGTCAGAGAAGAGTAAAGAGAACTATTTGTGAAACCTGAAGGTTTTGGAAAGGAAACATCACCTGGCTGGTCATTAATTGAATCCTAAAAACTTATACAGTTTCATTCTCTGAAGGAAAATGGGCAAGAGTGGTAAAATTAACAGATCAGGACCTACTGATGTAGTGTGGATTGAAAAGCTCCCTGGATGTGTTGAATTGTTTTAGCAAGCAGGTTGGATGGAATTTTTTAAGAATATAGATGGGCATAATACAGAGGTGTCCTGTAAGTTTGCTCAAAGTTTAAAAAATGACATGATGACCTTTAATACTCTCAAATTCAAGCTGACAGTAGAGTTGATCTCAGAAGTCACAGGGATTAAAAATGAGGGTGAACCATGGTTCAAGAAGCTACCTTTTGACTTTGATCCACAAAGATATCTTTTACCAAATGTCATCCCTGATTGGAATAAAGGCATCCTTATTCAAAATTTCAGAAAGGAGTGGGTTGAGCCAATCAGGATACTGCAGAGCTCTGTTACTTGTGAGGGCAAGTATGCTTATGTATACAAGTACCACTTCAGGTTTTTGCAACACATGGTGGGGGTTTCAAAGATGAGCTTGCCATTTTTCTTTTTCAAAAGCTTGCAGAAAATGTCCAGTAGGGTTAAGCAGCATGAAGATCATACATCTCAATCAATCTTTCATCATGGGCTGATTAAATTGATTATTAACACTGTTTTGCAACATGAAGGGAAGACCTGGGACTTTTTTATCTTTTGTTCTGGTTTGCAAACCAAAGAAGAAGATCAGAAACCTAAAAGGAAAGCTGACAGGGGTAAGGTTTTGATGAGAAAATTAGGACAGAAGCCTAAGCTGGAGGTTAAAGAGGAGGTCAAAACTGAGAAAATATCAGAGCAAGTGGAAGAGGAAAATAAACCCAGAGTATTTTCAGCTAGTAGCAAAGGCAAGTACTCACTTTTTGAAGACCCAAAGCAGCTGCTACAGCCCATGGTACCAACAGACGATCCTCATGAAATGAAAACTGCTAATACAAAAAAGGTGGCTATACATGAAGAAGAATTGCAAGTCAAACAGAGAAGCCCCATTACTATATTGTCTGATGATGAAGGTTACCTTTTAGAAGAGGAGCAGGTAGAAAAAACTACAGTTGAAGCTGAAGCCTACAGAGAAATTCCTACTTCAGGAAGCAAAGTAACAAAACCTAACAGAAAGAGGAGTAAACTTGAAGCAGTGGAATTGGATGCTATCCAGCATCAAGGAAAGGAGCTGAAAATGCCAGGAGAAAAAACATCATATTGGAGACCTAAAACTAGGTCAAAGAACAAGCTAAGAATGAACATGAAAAAATTGCTCAATCCCAGGTTAAACACAAATGAAGTTACTGTGTTAGATGATGTATCTCCTGATGAAAATCCAGAAATTAAGAAAGCTAGCAAAAAATGGAAGAAGCCAGCAGCTGTAAAAGCTCCTTATGTACATCCTGCAGAAGTCAAGAGTTCATCAAAATCATTAGAAGATTCAAGCAAGCCTACATCTAAATTATCTGCAATAATTCTTGAGATAAAAGATAAACTCTTAAAACAACGGCAAGAAGAGAAAGCTAAAATATGTCGTGTTGAAAATCAAGAGTGGGAAGAAGAAGATGAGCTTATACTCAGGGAAGCATGAATTATAAAATATCCTAGTATTCCTACTGATTTCTCAGACTTTTTAATAAAGGATGCAAATATACCTGAGATCCCTAGTTTTGATGAAGAAAACTTGCAGGAAAGTATTCAGCTGTATAAGCAACAGATGAAATACTTACAAGATGTTAATGATGGGTTGATGAAAGTTAACAGAGGGCTTATAGAAGAACTGTAGGATGTCCATAATCATTTCCAGGAGGTGTCAGAAGTATCCAAAGAGGTTCTCAAAAGGAAAAGAGCTACTGACGTGCATTCCATAAAGTTGGAGAAGATAGTCTAGGACCTACAACAGAGAAATAAGGAGCTCATCAAGAAGATTAATGACATGGAGCAGGAGCAGAAGAAAGTTAAAAGGAAGGATCAAGCACTAGATGGCATTTCCCTCTTAGCTGAGGCAGCGAAAAGGCTATGAATCAGTTGTTCATTTAGTTAGTTGTTATCTTTTGATAAACACACATGTTAATGATTTACTATTTTTAGCATATTTTGTAATTTTGTAAGTTTGTACTTTTTACTTTACCCCAGCGAGTTGATGGAGGCAGTTAGGGTTTTAGACCCAACTGATTTTGTAAAGAAGCACTATTTAGAGAGAGAGAAGAGTCATTTAGAGGGTTCTGATTTTTGGGAGCTATAGGAGATCTGCAGACTGTTTGTATCTTCAGACTTGTTCAGAGCTAAGTATTATAACTCTTATAAGCATTTGCTGATGAAATTATGAGATATATATGACTTTTATCCTTCATTTTTTTTGTGTTGGATTCATTATTGAACTTGTTTAGTTTCTTAATAGATATATTCAGTGCTGGTTAATGTGTATTTGCTGGTAATGCTTGTCTGTTAGGTATGAACCTCATCATAGTCTTTCTGTTGGATCTTGTTGATATATCATGCATCTTTATCATCTTTTGTTTATGATCTAGTTGTTATTTTGTTTCTGAATGTATTCCCTGATAGTTCCTAAAGCTTACAAACATTAAAACACTACAGAAACCCTAAATCTTATTTGTTTTATTGAATTTTATCTTGAGTGTGTGTTGGCTTGTTTCTCTGGCCTTAGAAACAATTTCTGACACAAACAGTGTCCATTAATTGTGAGATCATTCTAACTCTTTGAACCTATGTTCTTGTATGAATGATCTCTCGTTTATTTTATGAAAATTTCCACTATGAGTAATGAATGTTGTTCATAAACAATTGGCTATCTGGTTGTTCAAATATCTTTAAATGTTCATGTGTTTGAAACAAGTATCAGCTATCTGTGATTTTTTTCATAATGCATGTAAAAAATACATTACTCATTAGTAAGTGATAATCTTGCTCCCTAGGGATAGGTTAGGTAGTTAGTTTTATTTTCTTTCTATGTGAGATTAACATGCAAGAGAGTCTAGGACGAGAGGTGAGAACCTGCGCATCACATTGTGACCACTCCTTGCATGCTTAATCAATCTACATTTTAGCTAGGCACTTGCATGTCATACTTAAAACTAAAAATACAAAATATACACGGTGGACCGGGCCACAACTGGTAAAACCTTTTAATTTTGTTACTTGACCTACGGTAGCCGAACCATAAACCGGACAGATTCCCTACACCAAACAGTCATGGGATATTTGGAAACATTGACTGGACAGAATCCCTTGCTGTTGTTGCCTGCGAATTTCCAGGCCTCAACAGAATCCAAACAACACCCCTTAGTCACTTGAATATTGAGAGATCGTTGTTTTCCATTAGGGGACCAAAATCCTCCTGTACTTATTGACATGGTCAGAACCCATTTTTTGGGAGGCCCCCTGCTCTACAGCTGTAAGATGCAAACAAAAGGGTTCTAGAAGTTAGGGTGGAATGCTGCACTCCACCTCCGCAATACTCCTCATATCACCTAGCCGAGGGTCAACAGGTAAAGGGATTGAGTGCCAATAAACCGGATGGACATGTCATGAATGAGGTAGCCTAGTTTCCATTCTTCTAGGGAGCATTTACCCAGAGGTCCTTCTCTATAGTGGGATTCTCTTAGCCTATATTTTTCTTCCATTTCGTATTTTCTGACTGGGATTTCATCACCATGCTACTCCAATAAGAAGCACTACCTATGATGATACGATTTGTGACAGACTTCAAACTTGCAGTTAGAAGTTTTCCTCCACTCATACCCCATAGGTTAGTGAGACATTTTTATTTCATAGGTAGTGTTGGTTATTGGATTTCTCACCACTTTGTTGTAGACTTTCCTTGCTATGACCGAGTGTCGTAGTTTGGTTTTAGAGATTGTTGTTGGCTTGTGATTCGCCATTTCAGACGCTCTCCTTCTATACAATCGGTTGTAGTTGGGTTTTTGAACCTATGATTGATACTCTTGAGCTTTCATTCATTACATAACACTCCATCATGCCATCATAGATCCACTAGGTAACTCACAGAGGCTTAGGGGGCACACCCCCAAGTTCAGTTCTTGAACCATCACCGTCGGAGTCATCTTCGATGTCACTCACCACCTGCAGATCCACACACAACCAATGAGTCTGATTTGGATTCATATCAGTATAAACCTATATTATTCATTGCTCCATCTAGTCCCATGGTTGTTGTACATCCTGATCCCTTTCAAGGGTGGATTTTTAGTAGTGGGATCACCTCCATTCCACCTATCATCACAGGCATCCCTTCCACTGGGCCTATAGGTCCTGGTCCTTGTGGGACCCTTGTCACTGCACACATTGTTGTTGCTTCACTACCCACTAGTGGTGGTCCCATTCAAACCACCGTGGTCGCTACCATTCCACCATTTATACCTAGGCTAAGTGGCCCTTCCACGTCCATTTCGACTATTCCTACCATACAAGTGAATTTTCCTGTTTTCAAAAATCAACCTTATCCACCCCCAATCATGCATGGGAACTAAGCTCTAGTTTCCATCGAAAACATTACTATTTCTACTCAAGCCTCTCATGGTTTCAGTATTCCTTTTATGTCTAGTCTCAGCCTGCCTAATTTGGAATGGTTGACCAATGGCCCCATTCGTCATCACCCACAATGACCTCCTATTCCTACCAAAATTCCCTTAGACATCCCTAATTTTGAGTGTAAGGCAGGAGAGGATCCACAAAATCATATTATGTGATTTCACCTATGGTGTTCATCTAACAACATAATGGATGATTCCATCTAATTTAGGTCTTTCCAACTCACACTCACTAGTGTTGCGACCAAGTGGTAGATAGAACTACCTCATGCTACTTACCCTCACTTCACCTCATGCGCGATCGGATTAGGAGTCTTCGGTTTTCCTTGGACAAGTTGGATCGTGAGATCCTGCTGTTACACACCCAGCTAGAAAATTCATTGGATGAAATTGCCTGGGATTACAGCGATCGCTGCTCAAGTAGGAGACCGCTTATGATATACAAAAAATTCAAAATTAAACAAAATTCCAAATTATTAAAACATGAACAAGAAGACAACTCCTACGATGTTAACTCCCATGACCTGCAAGAACGTAACCACGACCTGCAAGAAAGAAACCACACTCCAAATTCCCATGACCTTCATGACATACTGGTTGCTACTCCCAATGCAATTGACTCCAACGAAGTGAATGGTGGAAGACATGCTCCAAATTCCTACGACCTTCACGAGATGGGGGTTGCTACTCCCTACCCAGTTGACTCCAACAAAGCGAATGGTGGAAGAAATGAGTACAAATAGTTGAACGAAGTCATTGGATGAAACCTTTGGCCAATACAAAACCACGGCCTACAAGCAACTGCTAACCATGACCTGCAATCATTTGGATACCATGACATACTTCCCAATGCAGCGAGCAATACTCCCTATGCAGTGAGTGGTGAACTTCATGAATCTATCCATTCCAACGCAGCGAATTATGAGAGGCTTGACTCCAAACCTTTGAACAAAACATTTGGATGAGACCTTTAGTCAATTAGAAACCATGACCTGCAAACAACTGAAAACATATCCCATATGTGAGCTTTAGCGGAGCAATCTCATAACACGAAGCACCCAATAAAAATCAAGGAAATGCAGGTGCTAGCATAGGTCGATAATTGGTCAAGGAGAAGAATCAGAGATACAATCGAGATAGTCAAGAACCCTAATTACCTAAACAGAGATGACGGTGTATCCATTACTTGATCTTGGTTGCCTAACCTAACCAAACTAAATAAGAATTAGATTTAATAATTATAAATTAACCAAACTTAACCAAAAATTAACTTAAGAATTAAACTTAAAATAAAACAAAAAGAAAAGCTTAACTAGGTGTTGCAGCTGCGACAATTTCCCAAAATTATAAAAAAATTTAGGATCCCCCTTTTGTTTTGGATTAGCTTGATTTTCCTCCCTATTTTGTTTCATTGATCTCTCAGAGCATTTGTTTTTGATACCTGGGTTGCTCCACTATTTGATTTAATTGATGCATTTGGAAAGCCTTTGGAAACCTCCTGGATTGTTGCCGTTGAACGTATTTGAAGCTTGCTAGAATCGGAGGTTATTTGGTTTTAATTTTCCACCATTGCGGGTGAATCTAATCTGTGGCCCTCCGTAGTTGCGGATAAGTTTGGATTTTCGAGAAGATGAAACCTTCCGATTGCTGACCCATTTGTTTTTCATGGCGGGCGTTTTTTGTTGGGCATCAGACGCCCCTTTGATCTTTTATCCCACCATTGCGGATGGGATTTTGATTATGACTTCCAGTTTTTCTTCCAACTTATGTGTTTTCGACTGGTTTCAAGTTTTAAGTCAAAACCTTTTACCGCATTAATTGTCCTCGTTGCGGAGGGATTTGGACTTTCGTCCTCCGACTTGAGATCCTTCCGACGTCCGACGCATGTAACCAGAGCGAAGACTTTTAGGATTTTATCTTCCGCCGTTGCCGAAAGCTTCAAGCTCTCGACTTCCGATTCAAGTTTCCTCCAACGTTTGATTGTGGAGTTCTCCCATCTCGCCCACCATTGGAGATGGATCGACGTTATGGCCTTCCGTCGTTGCGGAAGGTTCCTCATTCTCACCGTCCGACTTAGAATGACCCCCCGTCCGATATGTTATGTCGCACGTGCGTATTTTTGTATATATATGAATGGGTCACCGGGTTTGTGTATAATTTCATCATTGTCGATTAGTGCGCTCTGTCGTTATCTGTCGCGTTCGCCCGTTTCGCCGTTGCAGTACTTTCGGTCCAGGTGTCTTCACCGTGCTCGGCGGTTTTCTCCACGTCGGCTACGCGCCCGTGTTTGGTAGGTTCTTTGCATCATCTCCTGTTCCTTTGAAGCATTTGGTAAATTTTATATGGACATTTGTGGTTGCGGTAGTTTTCACCTAGCGGTTTGTTGGTTCCAAGCCTATATAAGTAAAGGGAGGGTTATTTTTTACTGTCAGCAGGGGTTTTTTTTTTTAACTCGCGGAGAAGTTATTTAGGTCGCAGCCTTTCTTGTAAACCCCACATATAGAGATGGGGGTTTGGTGTAGACGGCCGTTACGCTGTCTGCACCAAGCTTCCCCGGATAGTGATGATTGTGTCAGAAAGGGGGGATTATATAGGCGTTTTCTGCAATACCTGTGGTTTCTCTTTGCGGTTGTAACCTCCACTTTACTCGCATCCTCGAATTTTTTGTTTTGCCGCTCTGTTCTGTATATCATATTTTGGCACCTAGCCGGTCAGAAGGGATCCGCTGCGGTTTATAACTAGTAGCCATGAGCACGTGGGCGTATGCATCATTGCCATCGCATATGGTTTCCCTTGCAAACTCACGCGGCCCTTTTCTGCTCAGTCACCTGAAACCTTAGCTGGTTTAAAGGGATAGGCATTGTTTTATTTCGTTCAGCGGGGATCTCATGGATTGTTGCCCTAGTCGGAGCACCATTCTCAGTAAAATGATAGTAATACCCGCAGCATATAGTCGAGTTAATGTAATTATCTTCCGCAAGCAGCATAAGTCATTGTCGATGTTATCCCTACTAAGTCTTTGTTTGATGTCGGAAACACCGGCGACTAACATGAGCTCTATGCACTCTACCCTTCTCTATGTTTGCTATGCAATAGAACAATAGCTGAATGCTGCACCGTGCATTTGATGAACATGCAGTTGCTTTATGAATTGTTTTCATGGGAGAAACGGCATATTGCATAGTAGTGTAGATTTAGTAATGGCTCAAGTATGGTTGATAAAGTTAGTATTATGCAGCTTTATTACACAAGACTGAGTTTGCTTCATGCTAGGTATAGATAGGGTCATGGAATACTGCACACTAGTCCAGTAGTTCTGATAGTCAGGGCATGTTTGGGTTATGCATGTATGCATTTGTTTCTCAGCTTACTACCACATTAAACATATGAAAATGGCACTTTGCATATGGATGTAATTTTATTAAATGGTTGTGAAATGGTTTAATGTCGTGCCGTAATGTTACATCTTATAGACATGTGCATAATAAGCCTATTAGTCATTTCAGTCTAGTTATGCAAACTTGTATCTTAGTTCCATCAACTAGTTGTTGCCATGATATACATAGATAGAATAAAGTGCTGCACTCTGTCATGTAAGTATATGCATCTCGAATTGCTTAATGTCACAATGTTATACATGGCAGGAGGAACTTACAATGTCCAAAAGAAAAAAGAAAAAGGCCCCAGTGGTGGACGAAGTACCACAAGCAAAAACTGAAACAAAGACTGAATACATATATGAAGATACCCAGTGTGTTTCTGGTGTTGAGCTTGAATACAAATGGGATGACATATATAGATTGATTTCCCATAGGGAGGTTCCCGACATGGGTCTCGAAGAAGAACCCATTTACGCCAACATAGAGAAATCTGCCATCATGAAGGTTTCTACCAGACCAGAGCTGTTCCCATGCTCTGAGGTAATTGGATGGATTCTGCCCCATGCAAACACAAGCTCAATGATCATAGGAAATGTTGAAGGCTAGGGCTATGCTGCATTCAGCCCAGGATATGTGGCGTTGGCCTATCACTTGCCAGAACCTCAAATCTTTCTATCTGATGCTTGGCTGGATAACATCAGAATGGACCTAGTGGAAACCCTTAAGAGAATGCTCTTGCCGGGAAGGCTGGACCAACATAGACAGAACAGTGAGTATGATACAACGAGCTTGAGGGTTCCTTACATATTTATAGCCTTGATGCCTAATAGGATCTTCGAGAGAGCTCATGGTAGACTCTTCAAATTTGAATGGATACCCATTATGTTTCATGTAGCAACCCAAGGAACAGTCTTCAATTGGGCCAGCCCTGTATCAAGCAGTCTTTCTTCTTGCTTGGCCGCAGCACAGGGAGGAGAAACCCAGAAAAAATCTGAATTCTATATGAGCTCAATGTTAATAGACTGCATATTGTGCCACCATCCTTTCCCCGGTCTCAAATGCATCTGGGACAGGGAAAGGATGCCCATATATGCAGCTTACAGACTATTGGGGGCTCACCAATATCATAGCCATTACAGAGAGGTCTGTGAACATTTCATTATGCCACTGTACACTCTCATTTTTCGAAAGGAATGTGACTGTATGTCAGAAGGTGCCATGTAGGTAATACAAGAATATGCAGATTATTTCTTGACTGACAATGGCATGTATTTCAGAATGTATGGAGGGTCGAAGACACCTTTACTACTGCCCAAATATGCTACGGATTATATAGTCCATAAAGAGGCGGTCAGGGCGGTGTTCATTGACGGAATAGGTCATTTCTTGTTCCAACACAAGAAAACTGCATACCCTCCCCTGCCATTTAAGCTAGGTAGCTACAAATTCACCAGGGTGAAACAAGCTACTGAATTCATAGAGGAATTAGGGAAGTTCCATTTTGGTGAGATGCCTTTCAGGCGAAATGATACCATTGGAAAAATAGCTGAGCACTGTAAAGAGCATAAGGTGTTTTTTGAATATACACATCATTTCAGTAAGGAAGAATCTATCTTTTGAAATGCTCCAAACCCGACAGCTCTAAAAAGAAGGTTCAGGCCCAAAAGCAACACCAAGGGTGGAAAAGGGGCCGAACAATCCAAATCCGAGCAATCCAAAGCTGAAGAAGAATCCAAAAGGAGAAATGATGAAGCTCAGAGGCTGGAAAAAGAGGCTGCAGAATGGCTACAGATGGGAGAAGAAGAAAAAAGAAAAGCTGCCCAAGAAGCAGCCGAGAAAGCAAAAGCAGCTGCCCAAGAAATGGAAGAAGGAGCTAGACAAGCAGCTGAAAAAGCAAAGAGAAAGCTAGATGAAGAGCTCCAAAAGCAGGAGGCTGAAAGAACAGAGTTACCATAACAATCAGTTACTGAAACATCAACAGGATAGACCCAGGAGGAGGCAAACCCCGAGGTACAGATCTGTCAAGTACCTGCTGCTGGCACCCTTGTGACCCCTACGCTCTAGCTAGTCCCTTTAATCTAGAAAAAGGGTGAAGAAGTCCCCAACTTCAATACTGTCTATTATGATAGGGCTACCAAGAGAATAATGAAGAGGACAGAAAAAAGGGTAGAGGCAAAAGGAATGGCTGGAAAAATGATAACAGATATGGCTGTGATGATAGGAACAGACGTAGATCCAAGGCTTACCATAAGGGTTTGGACTGCAATACTACATGCCTGAGAGGACAACATAGACAAAGCGATGGATGAACTGGATTCATACAAGAAATCTTCTGCTCAGCTAAAGGATACCTTGAAGAGAGAAAGAGAGGAGGGAAATAGGTTAAAACATAAATTTGAACACTTACAAAGGGAAATGAGGACTGCTGAAGCTGAATTGCAGGCCCTACATGAAGAATGGCACGCTCAGGAGACTACACAAGAACACCTTGAGCAAGTGCAAGAAGAAAAACAAGAGTTGAAGAAGGAGAAGGAACAGTTGCTGCGAAAGGTGGAGGACCTAGAAAAACAGATGAAGATCCTTGAGCAGGCCAATGATTTGCATTCCCAGGGACTGACAAAGCAACATCAAGAGCAGCTTGCCTCTCTGACCACTGATCTGGAGGCAGCAAAGGAACAACAAGTAAATATGCATCCTTTCAAGGACCATATCCTGGCTCAAAAGGCTAAAATGTTGCAGCTGCAGACCGCTCTAGAAGAAGAAAGGTGCAAAGTCCTTCAGATTGACAACAGGTTAGAAGAGATCATGGAAACTTCCTCATACTTCGTTGATCGATATCAGGATGTTCTTGAGGTCTTAAGTGCCAGAATGGCGAGGCCGAAAGATGATGCTGAGACTCCAGAAGGGCTACCAGCAAAAGACCATCAAGCCCTCAAGAGAGATCACAACCTAGTAGAGTTTACCATCAGTACCGCAGAAGACTTCAAGAAGGCTGTAAAAAAGACGTAGGGATCATGCTCAGAATATTTCTGAAGGCTCCTGAATACGTACAACCGATGTCAAACAGATCCTGAGCATAAGCTTAAGGAGTTCCCGGACCATGAGGCCTTTGTGGAAATATTGCAGAAAAGATATCAAGATGCAGAGGCCAGAACTCAATAGATTAGAACCATTGATGACCTAGTGCTGAAGAATGAGGTAGGCCACACAGCCGTTAGCATGCAATTTCTAGAAGATCAGCTTCGGTTGAGCTGAGCAAGGATCGAGGCCATCAGGAACCAAGTTGAAAAGTTTGAAATCAACATTCCGTTCCTAGAGCCATGCGCATTTGAAAGCATTGCTGCTGAAGCAGCAGCGTGGAAAAAGTTCTTAGATAGCTAAGCAGGACCCTCCTCATAAAGGACCGGTCAACTTTGTAATAATTTAATAATTCTGTAAAAGCTTTTTGAGAAGTGAGGCGTTGGGAATACTAAAGGTTGGGAATCCCAAAGGTCACTTTGGGCAGCCCAACCATTTTACCTTTTTGTATAAAAGTAGGAAGCGTAGAGAGAAAATGGGCTTTTTTCCCCAGTAAGACTGGTGATGAGATATTGTAAGAAGAACTACTTCCTTTTGCAATAAAAAATTATAGTTTTCCTGTTGAAAGAAGATCGGTGGGGTTTCAAATGCTTTGCCATGGATAGTCGGAAGATGAACTATTTTGTTTTTCAGCATTATATCCATGAATCGTGAGATCGTTCTAACTTTACGACCTATGTATTTGTTTAAATGATTTCTGATTTATTTTATGAAATAACCACCATGAGTAATGTATGCTGATCATAAATAATTAGCTATCTGGTTGTTGAAATATTTCTCATTGTTCATGCCTGTAAAAGTAAATGTCAGCTATCTGTAATTGCTTTTATCATTTGTGCACATCCACGTTACTCATATATTAATCACAAGTTGGCTCCCCGGGGATAGATAGATAGATAGATAAGTAATTAGTTAGTTATTTGATTTACTTCATGGCTACATATGTGATTTAGGTGTTTGTGAACCTAAGACGAGAGGTAAGAACCTGCGCAGCACATTGTGCAGTTCCTTACATCTGCATCACCCTGCATTGTTAGTCAGGCATTCGTATTGCATACATTAAGTCAAAAATACAAAAATTCGGTGGACTGGGCCGCAACTGGTAAACCCTTTGTTTTGTTACCTTGACCTATGGTAGCCGGACCGCAAACCGGACGGATTCCCTACTCCAAATAGTCAATGGGCTAGTTGGGAACGTTGATTGGGGAGAATCCTTTACTGTTGCTTCCTGTGAATTTCTAGGCCTCAACACTAGGGTTAAAATTAAATAAAATTAATTGATAATATTAATAAAAAAATATAATTAAAATTAAAATAAAATAAATTAAAATAAAAACTTAAATATATTACTAATTACTACACTCAAATTAATATTATACACTTTTATTACTTTCATTTTATTCATAAACTAAATATTTAATTAACAAGAGCCACAAGGTGGCAATGTCCTCCGAAATTGTAAATTAGATGTTTTTGAAATTTACAAAACCAACATGCTAACTATGAATAAGTTAGAGTATATCATCGTTGCTTTAAATTTCTAATTAGGTTAACTTCATAAAGCCTTGTAATTAAAGAAATGAAAAATTCATCTACCAATTTATAATAGGATTTTGTTATGATAGTATGAGATCAATTAAAACATTTTTACTAACAATTATGTTTTCTATACTTATAGACCTTTAAGTTTGAGTTGTGGAACATATGGCTTATAACCGTAGGAAAGTTTTCTATTAATTAATATTTTCTTGATGCCCGACTTTTTGGAAATCTATAGAGCTTGGTAAAGGGCTAGGATCTTTACTTGGTTATTGGTCATTTTGCTTCTATTATTTTACTTAGTCATTTTATAAAAATTAATTGAAAAGAGCTTCGTCAAACAAGATATTTAATATAATTATTTTACCATTTTATAATATAAAAGAAGTAGCAAATGAAATTTGGAAATTTATATACCTTCGTACAGGACTAAGACCTCTCCTTGGTTATTGATCATTTTTCTTTGATTATTTTACTTTGCTTTGTTATCGGTCAATTTGCTTTGACTATTTTACTTAGTTATTGAACAATTTTTTTTTATTAACCAAGGGGCTAGGATCATTTTGCTTTGATTATTTTACTTTCCTTGGTTATTGGTCATTTTACTTTGATTATTTTACTTTGTTAATCTATAAAAAGTGATCCAAAAGAAGGTTATCAAATAATATATTTAATATAATTATTTTAACTTTTTATAATATAAAAGGAGTAGAAAATAAAATCAAAGAGGAAGACAAATAATGAAATATTGATACATGATAAAAATTTCCATTTTCATATTGTGATAGGATCCATTCACTGTATAGTTGTTGTTTAATGTTTTCTCAATTTTTAATAATGTAATGGACACACATGATTTGTGTCATATATATACACACACTATTCCACAAAATTTGAATTCTTTTTGGAATAAAATATCACCAATAGCAATGACTAAGTTTAAACATCATATATACGCACGCAATTCCACAAAATTTGAAGTTTTTTAAACAAAAATTCACCAATAACACTAACAAAGTTTTAACACCTTAAAATCTATCAATAAAACACATATATATTTAAGTTGGTGGAGGCTTTTACACCAAGGTGCAAATAATTAGTTTTTAATAGTTTCCATCCATTTAAAATATAATGTACCTTTTCATCACTATGTTTTGAACAATTAACAAAATAAAATGTACCAAATACTAGTGAACACTTAACAAAATAAGATGTATCAAATACTAGTTAATATGATATAATACTAGTTAAGATGTACTTTTTAATTTTATTTTGTCATTTTTGATGTAATTGCTACTTTAAATATGTTTAAGATCTAAATTTTATAAAAAGTGTAGTCTTTCTAATTTTCTATAAATTTAATTCTTAATTATAAATATAATATTAACTAAATATTTAATAAAATAATATTTGAAAATAAATATATTAACGACATATTTAAAAATAAATAAATAAACAAACATATTATATAATATTGCATTGAATCAATAGTATCTTATATGTTATTGATTAAAATAACTTTAACACTCTATACTTTAGATGATGGAGAAACCATTCACAAACTATTGTTTAGTTTGTACAGAATATCACTCTTCCAAGTTTAACTAAAAGCATATATTGTTGCTTCAAAAGAAGATCTTGACATAACATAAGTTTGAATAATTTGTTTTCTTTAGTTGGCTTTATATCAAGTGAAGTATTACTAACTATTTTCAATGTCATAAGGCTTCTAGCATGGGAGGAGAGATATGTCATGTGAATGTGTGTAGACAAAAAACATAAGCAATTTATCAATGGCAAAAGTAGTAGAAAACAAGGAACATTGGATCAAAATTCATTTCAAATTTTTATATAATGTTTCTAGAAAAGGGGGTTGAGCCAAGGTGGGAAACTATGGCAAGGTCAAGCACATTCAAGCATATCTTCCCATGCATTTTTCACATGGTAAACTATTTTCAACTATATGTGCAAACAATGTACATTGCAATATGGATCTTATTTTTCTAGAGGAATGCAATAAAGATAACAACAGTAGTTGCAATAACATTTACAACAGTAGTGGCAAAGGAATTTTTCACATACAACGAGACTTTTTGCAATAACATTTACAATAGTAGTGGTAAATGAATTTTTCACATACAACAAGACTTTTGACATGTTTGTAGACAATTTCTTTCAAGGTATTACTTAAAGTATAATTCAGTGCATAGGACATCCATTTGATCACTACAGATTTGGACCCTATTGAGCCCCATATTGATTATTCATTGCTGGTTTAATACGCAACGAGTGAAGGACATATACCATGGACATTCTCTATTATATATTTAAATAGAGAATATTTAAATAAAAATTCTCTGGAGGTCTCTTTGTTATGCTATTCCATGCTTTAAACTAAATGAATAGAAATGTCAATGAAACTCAGGGCTCGAACTGAAGTCCGCCTGCAATTATCGGTGAGACTCCTAGAACTACATTACTGGTAGAAGCATGCCTTATCGTTAACCCTTTTATTTGGCTTTTCGCCTGGGGCACTACTTCATTTGGACGGGTCCGATTCCCCTATCTGGGCAGATAAATGGATTTTTTCTTCCTGGAGCATTCCTTGCCCTATGAAGGACAAACGGCTTCGCTCCATATCCGGAAGTGATCTTCAGACTCGTTTCCTCCCTTCAAAGTGTTCGGACCTTGGGCTACTCTATGTCCAATAGATATAAGTACCTCATACGCAAAACTACCCAGTCATCTTTAACTCATGAACAACAAGAGTACGAATGCATTCCATTACTCAATTTGCATGTCCATAGACAACTCATAAGCAATGTACATATATACATACTCAGTCCAACCTTCACAATCCTTGTTATCAACTTATTCTTTTTATCTTGTTAATTGATCTACGGCCTGAAGTCTATAATAATTTGAGCAATTTTATTGTGATGGTGGCTCATCTTTGACTTTAGAACAAAGGATAAATAAGTTACCCTAGTCAAATAGTAAAATCATTCCAAGAAGTCTGTAAGTACGCCTAGAAGTCCAGAATAAAACTAAACATGTATTGATGTAGCCCGTAGGGTATTATGAGATGTAATTTTATTATTTCCATACTCGAAAAGGAAAAAAAACCCAGCGTGTGAAATCTCCTTTACTCTGCATATTAATATTTCTACGCAGTTAATTGAGTTGTGATGGAAAAGTATAAACAGTGAGCAGCCTGTATATACAATGATAAGAATATGAAAGGACTCTATATGTAAAGTTATATTAAACTATGAGTTATTTAAGAGAGTTTACCTAGGCATCCTTTGTATAAGCCCTTCGCAGAAATAATTGAACGCTATCGGCACTTACATTATTGCATGGGTCACATAGCTGTCGTTGTGACCAAGAAGCATGACCTGTATTGAAAGCACCTCTTACAATGGAGAGCAACAAGTTGTATAGGAATTCAATAACAGATTGACTAGACCTTGTCGTGGTGAGTGAAATGGTTGTTGGAAATGGTGATGGCAGTGGATCCCATGACAGTGGCATCAATAAGGCATATCATCCTTCAAAAACTGAAATGCCATCGCCATCTAACACTGTTATCCGACTATATTGCTCAGGGGATTTCCTCACTATGGCAATGCCTGTTTGAATGCAATCGTTGATCCTAATGCCATGAACGATGATGTTGGTCACAAATTGTATAGTAATATAGCCACCATGGGAAATGTGGACATCAACGCCTCTGCCATCGATTATCTTGAAACTATTTATGAGGATTTCTTCCTTGAGCTGAATAACCATGTCGTTCTCAAATATAATCCATAGTGGCTCGCCTTGAATAACTGCGTGGAGGAGAGTGCCGGGCATGGTATTCACTGGATCTTTGTCACTAGAATTGGTTACCATGTAGTATCGACCGTTCTTCCCTCCAAAGGAATCTCAGCCGAAGCCAATTTAACAATCTGCAACGCTCTGTCTGTTCATTTTCCAGTTTGGGTCACAGCACTAACAGTCATCGATTGGATTACCGGTTCCACAGGACAAATAGGTAAGATCTCGTCGAGAATCATTGATACTTATGCAACACAAAACACTTAGAAACATAATTTTTACAAGTTATCCTTTGGAAAACATGGGATATGGACAAAAACAACTTACAGTAACTCAAGATCATGTGTTGTGACGAGTTAAAATAAATTAAAATAAATTAAAATTAGCACTTAACCCTTAGGGTTAATAATGTTATTAATCTCTTATAGAAGCACTTGAATCCTGAACTTATTTGCACTCATTGTTATGAATCCAGACTTAGTTGGATAAGCTCTCAACAGTTCTTCTATAAATGGGTTATTATAATTTCTAAATCTATATATGGTTTTCTTGTATGCTGTAATGCATAGATCTTGAAAAATATGTAAACAATGAATACATTCAACCTGGTATACAGACACTAGAGTGGAAATACCTTTGATCTGCGTGGTATATTTGCAATAGTCCATTGGATCCTAAGGGATGCCACGACACAGGTGTGTGTAGGGAGACCACCACCCAGCTGTGTAACTTTTTTCCCTAAAGTTGAAGGCGAAACTTTGTGGGTGATTTGACGGATTGGATTTTAAATTTAAAGGAAAAATTGTTGAAATAAAAAATCTTCTCACCAACAGCTATGTCGAATTCTAAAACAATTCTCCTTCTATGACGCTATATTTGGTCGGGTCGGCTGATCACAGAAACTTCATAGAATGAAGAGATCAACCGCTCCTCTAACTTGATATTTTTAAGAATTTAAACTACATAAATAAATAAGTACATCTGTCTATGAAACTCAAGCCTCTAATTGAAATCGGCTGCAATTATCCGTGAGACTCTTAAACCTTCAGATCTTAAAACTTCAGAACTGCTAGAAGCATATTTTATTATTATCAAATTATTCTTTATTTTCTTAATTGATGTACGGCGTGACGTAGCAAAAGAAGTCTGTCAAGAAATAGTTTGTGCAATTATCGGTGAGACTCCTAGAACTAGAGTACCGCTAGAAGCATATTTTATTATTATCAATTTCTTCCTTATCTTCTTAATTGATGTACGACGTGATGCAGCAAAAGAAGATTGTTAAAAAATAGTTTCTATAATAATTTGAGCAATTTTATTGTGATGTTATACCTGAGTAACGAACACTCTTATGTTCCTCAGCTTTGGCTTTAGAACAAGCTCATCGAAATATTTCGTGTACAATTGATAACAAGGACCTCCTTCCTGTTACGACGTCCAATCGTTCATCTATGTTGCGGAGCTCAGGCCTGCGTCTAAGAATTTCGATCGAAGATTTAAACTTTAGCAGGAACCTAAGAAGTTTAAAATATAGTTTGAGAAAATGAATCATTAAAAATTCGTTGAATCCTTACGTAGCATCATTGATAATGAGTTCAAGGAGAGAACTACAAAAGTTTTGAATGTCAATTCCAATGGTTAAAACAAATTGGTCGCAATCTTCAACCTGCACAATTTTTGAATGTGAATGAATGAAAATGGATAAAACAAATTTAAACAACGAAAGGGAAATAACTAAACATTTAAAATGCAAGTTTACTTATAATTTTGAGACAAAACAATAGTATAGATGTTCCTCACCAGAGAAAGTGATAGAGACTGCAATAGAGGTTCTTCACCAAAGAAAGGGATAGAGACTGCAATAGAGGTTCACTGTCACTCACAGATGATCGAACGCCGTGACAACGACCTTGGAATATAGACAATTATAAACAACCCTATATATGGTCATAGTGGCTATTGATTGTGGAAACCTTGCAACTTTCAATCCTCTTAACCTCATTTTTAACGCCATGACAACGAACTTGGAATATAGACAATTATAAACAACCCTATATATGGTCATAGTGGATATTGATTGTGGAAACCTTGCAACTTTCAAGCCTCTTAACTTCATTTTTAATATGAAGGGCGACGTCATTGGCTGCTTGAACAATATAGCAGCATGCAATGGATCTCATACTTTATGTGTTAAATAGACTTTCTAACCTTTGCATGGTAACACACAGATGGAGATGGTGACACAGATGGACATGGTGACAACTTACAGGTGGAAAAATCAAAAGACAAACTGTGTCATGAAGGAGCAAGTGAGGTGGGGCTGACCGTAAGAAAAGTGTCAGTGCGATGGTTGTCAGTAAGTTGTCATGGCGACAGTAAACTGTGTCACCAGCTTGTGAGTTTTTCAGATGGCGTGAAATTTTTTTGCAATAAGACGTTGAGTTATAAAAACTTTGAATGAATAAAATTTTGAAATGGTCCTTGCACATTTATCAAAACGAGGGCAATTACTTAATTCCCTGTTTGTTTGCAGGGAATAATATTAAGAGGTTGGGTTTATTCGCAATAAAAACTTTGTATAAAATATAAAAAACCATATCATAAAAATATTAAATTTCCATTGCATATTTACCAAACCCATCGAATAATAATATCTACTGATATTTAAAAACATTTTTCTAAAAATAATTTATCCTTGCAAACTCTGGAAAAAACATTAATAACGGCTTATGACATGGCGCTGCTGATATTGGGAACCAAATTCAAGACCTACGTCATTGTTTCAGAGCGAGTTACATTTGAGAGAAATTAAGTTACATTTGAGAGAAATTAAGTTTAAAAAACTTAATTTAATATATAAAAACTGCAACTATATAAAACTTTATAAATATAAAATATTAAAACTCACTAACTCGTGGATTAATAGGGTAGTGCCATTCATATATATCGTGCTGCCCAGGACATAATAAACCATGAATAAATATTAAACTAATAAATTAAAAAATCAAAACTATTAAACTTATAAATCAAACTAAACAAACAAACTAATGGACTAAAATTAATGAACTATTTTATCAAACTAAAATAAATAAACTTCTACATCAAATTTAAATTAATTATGTAATCACTAAACTAATAAAGAATATTAAATAACAATTATTTATTAATAAATAATGAATATAGGTTTTTAACTAAAACTTAAGGGTCACTAAATTAAAAATTAAAAATAAAATAAAATAAAAAACCCTAAAAACTACTCACAAAGTAAACCTAGCCGGCACCTCCCAAGTGGTTTGTCTATGTATTAATACACCTAAGAAAGTTGAGAAGGCATCGTTATGTCCTTAATATGATCCATGCTTGGCTTGAAATGTCGACATTAATTCTTTGCACCGTAGATTCTCCATTAGATGCCATGAATCCTTACTGCAGAATCTCAGCTAATCTAGCTTCCATGTTCCTTCAGTACTTCAAGTTACTCGTTCGTTACGATGAGGGAGTGGTGATCTTACTATCCTTTCCCCAAAACACATCTACCCATATCATGGATCATATCGAGAAATGGCGCCATCGTCGTAGCTTTTGTAATATCGAGTTAGAAGATAGGATCTTCCTCTATTGGTTCCTCAAAACCTTACTCCCGCCCATAGCCAAGTGTTACAAAGAGAACATTCCTACGAATTGGGGTAGACCACAACAGACTGAAGGTCACGAGAAATCAATCCATTCCAATATGCAAGAGAAATAAATGCATCTATTACTAAGGGATATGGAGTGTACCTTATTTCAGAGAGTTGATGTAGATCCCCATTGAGCTTTTCAAACACGCTGGTTTTTACAATTCACTTTCAACAACAGAAAACAAGACAAACATGCTATATATAAAAGTGTTAGTCCTACTCTAGAATATATAAAACATCATGTATAAGAAAATATAGCTACATTCATGTACGAAATATTCATAGTTATGCACATGTATTGGACACAAAATGGTATTTCTTTTAATAATAAACAAAGATAGAACAGTCACAAAATCTGTCGGCACGTCGTTGAAACAAAGAAATCAAGTCCTCCACCTCGGCCTCCACCACTTAAATACTCCATCTCAATGGAAAGATTACAAAGAAAATGAAATCTTGGGAAGAGAAACATTGTGTGCTCCATAAGGACAAAGGGATGTGAACTCAATCATAATCAAGTGAGGAAACACTGAACTACAGTTTCCTCACTCTCCAAATTCTCCTCCTTTAATGCATCTAAGAGGATCAACTTATATCCCTCCAATAGGCAATGGAGGGTCAAGTGTAAGTGTTTTCTAGGAATATGGAAGGCCAAGAGTCAATTTATTCGATACTCTATGAGGAAAAATCCAAATCATTTTGTCTTTATGCACATTTCCTGATGTACGCAGGTATTGGCTCAAAAGATGTGTGTACAAGTAGGTATTGGTTTAAAAGTCGCATATAGACATAAAAGGTGTTTTTTTTGGACTTTCTTGCTTGATCAAATTATAACTTGAGAATGGGGGGTCCAAGGAGTCTATAGAGGGACATGGAAGGCCATAAAGGTGTGATCTACCAAGTTTGTTAAAATTAACCATAGTAAAGTACCCCTAATGCATGAGGTTAGAGGTGTAACATGATGGCTGAAAAACATTATATACATCCTAGAAGTGGAGTAATGAAGACCCAGGTGGAAGAAACAGCCACTCATATGTACAATACAATGATAAATATCAGTATGTGAGTGCAAATATACATGTAGAAGTCCGAGATACATAAGAGTACAATGGCCATGAATAGGCATGATATACAAATGTCATGTATGCGCATCACCACATACAATATACAATGAACAAGATCTACATATTAGATGAAGACATCTGGTAATATACTGGAATCTAGTCATGAGAGTCAACATCTTATAATTATTGGTACGATCAAGAAGGTAGCATGTGTGGAATGCCACCAAGCTTGGAGGTATTCTATGCAAACCAATGCGACTACAAGTCCCATCACACAAATAAAGGTGTTGAGGCCGAACATGATTGTCCATCGTATGATTACCAATCATTGATGTATACCATTAACAGACATGAGATATCCCACCAATAATGATAATGAGAATCAAGGTAGAAAGTGCAATCTAGCAAGTGTGAATAGATGTGTAGAGGTTGAACACTTGAAAGAATCCATCGTTTAAGGGACATTGATGTATTTACAAAACCGTCGATGGTGAGAGAACCTACCATTGATGACTATAAGTCTCAAGGAACTCAATTAAATCTAGACTCCTATTCCAGAATAAATGATATGAATTCGATGGAATGGAATCAACTAGAAGGAGGGAATTAAGGAATCCCCCATCAATGAACACAAGTTACTCAACAATGTTGGATAATGTGGAAGAACTTGAACGAACAAGATGTGCACTAACAAGTAACTGTATTGGGAATGGCCAACGTGCAAAGACAAGATAATTGAGGATGGATGACTCAAGCTAAAATTCCTTTGAACAAGAGCATAAGGAAACTGGTGACTGAACATAGGAAACATAGACTCGACATGCAAACTGGGAAAACTCTATGACATAGGAGGCATCAATAGAGGCTCCATAGGGACTCGAAGCATAACGAGTCACTTGAGAAAAATCATAGTAATTAGTACAAATACTAAAGTCATAAAAGCAACCCAACTAATTGATGTGACATACAATTCTCTGTTCAAAGGAGACACGACTCGACAACTTCCAAAAGTAATATCATTTCTCATCTGACAATTTATGTTTTTTTAATTTTTTTGACTTTTTCATATTGAAAAGATTGAAAAAGTATAAAAGTGTTTATAGTATACAAATAGGAGGATATGAGTGTCGCGAGAAAGAAAACTAGTTCCAAGAAGTGGAACATACCTATGCTCAATGCAAGGAAGCATGTGTAGGATTAGGACACTCAAGGGAACGTCTCCTATCGATAAGGGATGATCAAGATGCAAAGGATATATAAAAGTCTCTGCTTGGGTAGATTTGAGGCAATATCGGGCTATACATCTTATAACTCTGAAGCAAGGAGCTAGAATAAAGCTCAATAAGGCAAGAAAAATGCATCAAATGCAATTATAACTTCATACACAAGGGAGTACCTATGGGGGATGGCCAGCATAAAGTTCAAGAGGGATATGAATCTCTTGCTCAAGGACATGGTGAGACTATAACGGACTATGAAACCTAGAGGAGGAATCTTAGCATCGATACCCAACTGCAAAGTAGGATCTAAGTAGGGAACCCATGAACAAGAAAGTTATACCACTTACATAAAGCCACTGCTAATAGCAGTATGAAGGTTTTGTTACATTACGAAGTGGGTTAGTACCTAGAGTTAAGGTGAAATGGTCATAAGGTGATCAATAATGCAAGCAGATGTGTAGTCCTAACCTATATGTTAGTTCAACATTATACCTATAAGAGATATGAATGGGTCAAAGTCTTGGTCAAAGTATGCTCAAATCAGGTCCCTACACTACAACATTAAGCAAAATAAGTCCAAAATAGTAAATAAGGGTCCAAACTATAGAGTAGTGGGTAAAAATTTGAAATTACTTCTATAAAATAGTAAAAAACTCATTTTTACCATACCATTTGGAATTTTTACCACACATAGTGCTTTTGAACCACGAACTTGAAACACCGATTCCAAGAGTTGTGGGCCATGAAACTAGGAACCATATGAACCAAGTAACTCTTCATCCCATTTTAATGTTTTTCTTTTAATTTTTAGTGTTAGAATTTTATTTTTGGAGCACCCTAAAATTGGCGTTTTTGGCCCACACAAAAATCTCTCAATTTCTACATATAGGGACGAGTATACATGGGAAATACTTCAATTTCAATGTATAAACATAGTTTTTTGAGAAACAGCCGCATACAAGGCCGCACATACTGATGTTTAGGGTCAAAACTCATGAAACTGTTATGTTTTTGTGCAAGATGGTTTTCGAATGGTGTGAACACGAGCATGAATATGTGGAAAGGGTTGTACAAGGTGATATGATGACCCAACAAGCTTTTAGGGCATATGGATTATATAAGTTTTGGAATCATGGTAGCTTAAGGGCCGAGCCAAGACTACAGATGTTGGTGGACTACTGGGATCTGGATACAGAAACCTTCCAGATCAATGGGATTCCCCTCAGCCTTGAGGTTGAAGATATTTACTTTATTACTGAAGTATCCTGCCAAGGTGAGGTATTCAATCTAAGAGCACGTGGGTATGGACATGGCCTCACAATCAAGGAATAAATAGGTGTATATTGCCTCCCAGATAGAGAAAAGGTTGGGAGTCAGGTCTAAGTGAAATCTATCTAGAACCCTGGCCTCAAGGCCATATTACTAGCACTAGGAAATATTACAGGCTTAACATCTCTCCATCAGGCTTGCATACCATCGATGATTTATAAGGTGGAGTAAATGAGGCCACCATCTATGACTGGAGGACCTATTTGTTGGTTAACATGAAACAACAATTGTCAGATTGTAAGATGGGTAGAATGCGAAACTTTGGTTTTTCCAGCATCTTCAATACATTATTCTTTGAGCGCGTACCGAGGATAAGCCCTAGAGTGGAGATCACTCCTCATGGTCCTTGGTATCCATCTTAGTTGTGGTGTGAAAATGTGATGCAGAGGATAAGAGGAGGGAGAGTGGCTACGCCCTTCCCACCTGACTTTTTCCACTGGTGGTGTAGGAAGATTGTAGCCATAGAAGACTACCCGTATGCAGGGATAGAATTTCATGGCAATCCATACATTCCTCTTCCACAAGGATCCACATATGGTGACATAGGTGAAAATCATGACTCTATTTTTTTTAATTATTTAGTTTTTGTAATTTTTGATATAGTGAAATAAAAAAGTATTTTTTTGGGTGGTGACACATATTTATACTAGTCATGTAAACACAAATGTTTGTCCTAGATGACAAGATAGATTCCTTGGACATCGTCCAAGGCGAAGGTGTGATGATATAGTGGGTGTGGATGTGGAACATATGCTCCAAAACATCCACACAAACATTTTTTGGTTGAGTGCACAGGGTTCCCATGGTGCAAGGCGAGGACTTTCCTGAGGCAATGCAGTGACAAGTAGTAGGTGTTCCATGTGCATGGGTTCAGTTATTCAGATGGATAATTAGATCCATCATGTGTTTTCATCATCAACACCCTGCTCCATAGGATTAGAGGCCTAGATTTACTTTTTGTATCGACCATGTAGTATATTTTGGTGCCCCATTGATGCATACCATCAATGCTTTGTTGATGCCCCCATGTCCCCGTGGCTTCCAGACCATCGATGCTTTGTTGATTACCCCAAGCCGAAGCTAGATTGCATTCAATACAATGCTTTGCTGATGCCCCATAGCCAAAGCTGGGTTGGAGTCCATAAAATCAACCCCCACCTAGTGAAGGGACCAAAGGTGATAATCAAATGTAATGGTGCGGGATGCGAGCACATATTCCGTGTAAACACTTGGTAAGGGTGGCACCACTTGACCGCATTGACACAATCCCTGAAGACTGATAACCAAAAATAACCTACTCTCTAAATATTTTGGGTTGTATAAAGCCCAAATAAATGACCACCACACTCCGTATTGTGGAAATAATTTAGCACAGCGTTAGGCTCCTCATGAGTCAAACATCAACAAAAAATGGAATCAACCCCACGGTGATACAAAGTGTCACCAACAATGAGGTAATTATTAGCTATATGACATAACCGTTGACGCTCATCTCGTGAGAGGTGAGGAGGAACCTTAAAAGTTTGCAAATAAATTACAATATCCCCATACCATGGGTCCATAGTCAAAATGATAAAAATATGCTCATCCACGAAAGAGTCTGCATGAACCTCGAGTTCCTCCAAACTAGGAAAATATGATATGAGCTCCGCAAAAATCAACGATTTATTTGAATTTGCTGAAACAAACTCAAGCTCGAATTCTTGCAAAATCACAATCCATTTATTATATTTCCCCCCTATCATTTGTCTGGTGAGGACAAACTGAAATGGATTGATGTGAGCCACAACCAAAGTTTGGTGAAGGAGTATGTAATGCCTCAATAATTGTACTGCATGGACAGTAGCTAAGGCTATCTTCTCTACATGAGTAAAGTGAAGTTCTACATCAATGAGGTTTTGACTAAGATAATAGATAACGTGCGCTTGGAGCTCCTCATCCTCTTGAACCAAAACCATAACAATCGTCTCTTGAGACGCGGCCACATATAATAACAAATCACGGATATCGTCGGGTGTGTTGATGTATTCGTAACTTCAGAATGTATTCACTTGTATATATTATGTCTTGTACCCCAATGTTTATTCCGGAAAGTGTCTATAATATATTTGATTCATGTCATTCCTCGATCTTCCTATCGAGAGGTTCTATAATGTAAACAAGTCATGTCAAGTCATTATGGGTAACCCTCCTATTGTTCAAGGGTTAAAGTCCCCACAGTTCTAGGGCACTAGGGTTTTTAGACTCTCCTAGAGAAGTCAGCACTAGTGAGTCATTGTCAAGTCGGGAATCAGTATAAATAGATAGTGAGCCTCTCTATTTATAACACCCACTCACTCACACTCAGTTGTAGTGCATAGATGAGGAAGAAGAATTTGCTAGGGATAGAAAGAAAGATGCTACTACTGTTGGGATATCATCTTATTGTTTTTAGGGCTTTGCTATTTGGTGACAATTCTATCTCTGAGGAAGTTGTGGGGTTTTCTCCTTTATGGTTTCCCTGAGGAAAATATTTTTGTTTGTTGTCTTATGTGTTTGATTGTTGTGCTTGTCATTCTCTTAGTTAATATCCTAAGTTAATGCTAGCTTAAATGATAAAAATCTAACATGGAATCAGAGCTAACCTAAGAACAAGACAATCTGCAGCTACAGAAACTAGGGCTTCCTACTTTTTGGATATCTCTCCATAGATTTTCAGAAAAAGAAGGTTGGACTGACTCTCCTCCATAGGGCACATCTTTTTGTCGAAGCAGAATCTGATTCTAAGCATTTTCATTTTTTGACCTCACATTGGTGCCAAAATTAAGGATTTCCACAGAAGTGGAATTTTTGAGTGAGCCCAGGCCTGTATTGATCTCCTCCTCAAAATAGAAGTTTAGATATCAAGATCAAAACATTTGGTTGGACAAAATTATGGGAAAGTTAAACCCTAATATGTTCCTGAACTAGCACTATAGAAAATCAGCTTGAGATTCAGATCCGACACCTTGACCTGGTAAGATCTAAATATTTTGTATTTCAATTTGAGGTTCTCAGTTGAGATGTCTCATCATACCAAGCTTGATGAAGATCTTGAGGGAGCTGATAAATTACGACCCTAGAAGTATAGGATCTCCCTAGTCCTAGAAGAAAATGAGTTGGACTCCCACATCAATGAGGAGATTCCATTTCCAGAGGGAGATGAGGCTAAGGCCTTACACAAAAATAAGTTGGTTATGGCTAAGAGGATTATTGCTAATTCAATCAAGGATCACCTCATATCATAGGTGTCCTCCCTAGAGACAACCTAAAGCTATGTTTGATGCCCCTAAGCAAATTGTTTGAAGGAAAGAAGATAAACCGGAAGATGACCTTGAGGAACCAATTGAAGAATGTGAAGATCCAGAATGTGGAGACCATACAGTCATACTTCACAAAGGTCTTCCAGATCAAAGAAAAACTTGAAGCAGTAGATGAAGAAGTGGAGAATGCAGAGATTGTAATGACCACCTTGAATGGTCTCCCTAGGACATGGGATCTTTCATTCAAGGGATTTGTTCTAGAAATAAGTTAGTCAAGTTCAATATACTATGGGAAGAATTCTCTCAAGAAGAAGCTCAGATAGCAGCTCGAGAAGAAAAGATGGGATGTGAAGATCAAGCTCTCACAGTACAATCCAAGAAAACCAGATCTAGCCACCACAGAGGTAAGTACTCTCATCAAATAAATAACTTTAGAAATCATGTATATAAGTCTAAGGTCATTTGCTATACATGTGATGAAAGAGGAAACTTTGCTAGATATTATCCTAGAAACAAAAGTAGCTCTCACAAGAAGAAGGGAAACAAGAGAAGACATCATGCTCATGCTGCAGAGGATGATGGACCTTCCACAAAGAGAAACAGACAAGACAGTAATGATTCTTCAAGTGATGAAGAATATGTTTTGATTTACACTCTCATGGGAACTATCACACATGGCAGCAATAATTGGATTATAGACAGTGGTGCTTCCAAACATATGAAAGGATTCAAGGAATCCTTTGCAAAATTATTTGAACATGAATCATCTCACAAGGTGAAACTCGGAGATGACTACTAGTATCCAATAAAAGGTAGTGGTGAATCCTCATACAAGCTAGACTCTAGAAAGTCTATCAAGATGAAATATGTATTGTTTGTACCTAGACTAAAGAAGAACCTCCTCTCCATATCTGCATTGGATGCAAAAGGAATGAGGGTTGCATTTCTAGATGTCCAAGTCCTCATGTGGCTAAAGGGAAAGTCCTTTGATGATGCAGTAGTGATTGGGGAACAAGAATAAGGACTATACAAAGTAGAGAGACAACCAGAACAAGATTTGGTTCATGACTCGGTAGAACCAAATGAGATTTGCAATAGAAGGCTTGCACATGTGAATTACAGAACACTACCACTTGCAAGCAAAGTTGTTGAAGGTCTCCTAGAAATGCAGAAAAAACATGAAGATGTATGCAAATGATGTGAGAAACGGAAGAAAAAAAAGAAGACATTTACAAGTAACGAGAGTAAGGAAAAAGGAATCTTAGAAATCATCCACTCCGATGTATGCGATCCAATGTCATCCAGTTCAGTAAGCGGGTATGTATACTATGTTTCTTTTATTGATGATTTTTTTAGAAAGCCATGGATATAATTTATGAAGAACAAAGATGAAGTATTCAGCAAGTTCAAGGAATTCAAAGCCTTGATTGAGAATCACACAAAAAACAAGATCAAGACCTTTCGATCAGATAATTGCAAAGAATTGACATCAAATGAATTCAAAAGAGCTATGTAGAGACTCGTGGATTAAGAGGGAGTTATCCACTCCATATAATCCATAACAAACTAGGATTGCAGAAAGAAAGAATAGAACGATCATGGAAGCAGCGAGGGCCATGCTTCATGATCAATATCTTCGCATGCATCTATGGGAAAAAACTACCAGAACAACGATGTATTTATATAACCGTACTCCACACAGAGTACTCAAGAAAAAGACACCTGAAGAAGTCTTCTCCAGTAAGAAACCAGAAGTCAACCATCTCATAATATTTGCCTGTCCTATATACATACACATTCCGAAAGAAAAGAGGACGAAGTTAGATCCTTTAGGAAAGAAGGGTATATTTGTGGGATACTTTGAAATCTTGAAGGCTTACAGAATGTTCTTACCAGGATTCAAGAATATTGACATTAGTAGAAATGTAACATTTGATAAAGATTCATCCTACATCAAATCAAGGAAGAGACCGGCTGAAGAAGCTGAAGAAACAAGAGGACCTAGAATTCATGATACAATCATGAACAAATAAATTCAAGAAGAAGATCAAGAATCAGAAGAACCTCAACAACCTGTAGATCCACCTCAGGAGAAGAATCCTCATAAGAGGAAACCTGCTTGGGTACATGAAATTATCCAAGGTGCAGAAAGATATGAAGCTTCAAAAGAAACACAGAGAGGAAGAAAGAGAACTAGGTCCTGCTCCAGTTATGTAGCCTTGCTATGTGACATTATTGATAAAGAACCTTCCAACTATGAAGAAGCGACAAAAATGAAAGAATAGAAGGAGGCCATGATCGAAGAGTATCAATCGATCATCAAGAATCATGTTTGGGATGTTGTCCCAAGACTAGAAGGGAATTCCGTTGTAACTTCCAAATGGATCTAGAAGATCAAGCATGCTGCAGATGGTAGCATAGAGAAATATAAATCAAGATTCATGGCTCATGGTTTCTAGAAAGAAGGAATAGATTATGAAGAAACTTTTGCACCTGTAGCCAGATACACTTCCATCAGATCAGTAATTTCTCTGGATACAGTGATGAAATGGAAGATACAGCAGATGGATGTCAATACTGCTTTCTTGAATGGTGCAGTAGAAGAAGAAGTGTATGTGGAGATGCCACTTGGTTTTGAGACACATGATAGGGATTCTCATGTTTGTAGATTGAAGAAATCCCTGTATGGTTTGAAACAGGAACCTAGGACATGGTATGGGAGAATTGATGGCTTTATATCCAGTTTGGGATTTACCAAGAGTAAAGCAGATTCCAACCTTTAATACAAGGTTGAATATGGCCATCTAGAGATACTCCTACTGTATGTGGATGATCTGTTTGTAACAGGTATGGATGGGTTGATTGTTGATACAAAGAAGAAACTTGCTGCCGAGATTGAAATGAAAGACTTGGGTATGATGCACTATTTCTTAGGAATGGAGGTGTGGCAGAATATGGATGGAATCTTCCTTGGACAAGGGAAGTATGCAGTAGATATTTTTAAGAGATTTAGGATGGTGGACTGCAAGGCCATAACCATACCTATGGCATCGAATCTGAAGCTATTAGGTGATGCTTCATCAGAAGTGGTTGATGCTGCGATGTATCGTTAGATGGTTGGGTCCTTGATGTACCTGACGAACATGAGACCAGATATTTGATTTGTTGTGAACACCTTGAGCCAGTTCTTGACAGATCTGATACACATTCACTTGATTGCTACAAAGCATATTCTAAGGTACCTGAAGGGTATAGTTGATTATGGGCTCAAGTTCAAGCAAAATCAGAAGATTAACTTGATGGGTTATGTTGATTTAGATTAGGAAGGAAGTGTTATCGATAGGAAGATCACTTCAGGATGTTGCTTCATTATGGGATCAGGCGTGATCTCTTATTTTAGTAGGAAGCAATCCTATGTGGCACTGAGTACAGCTGAAGCAGAATATGTCACAGCTTGTTCAGCTAGTTGTGAGGCAGTGTGGCTAAGAAATATACTATCTGTTTGATCTCCAAATGGATGCTACTTGTATATATTGCAACAACCAGAGTTGTGTGAAGCTGTCAAAGAACTCAGTGTTCCATGACAAGTCGAAGCATATCAAGATCAAGTATCACTATATCAGGGATATGGTGCAGAGAGGAGCAGTGAAGATCCAGTATGTTGCGGTGGACAAATAGATAGCTAATGTGTTGACAAAGCCATTATCTAGAGTGAATTTTGAGTACTTCAGGGAGAAGCTTGGTGTTCTCCAGATCAAGGTTCCCTCCAAAGGGAAATGATGAGACCTAGAGCCATTCTAACATGGTGAGAGGATTAGGTTCCTTCCATGGTCAGATGTAAGGGCTGAGCCATTCTATCATGGCGAGAGGATTTGGTTCCTTCCATGTCATATGTGAGTGCTGAGCCATTCTGATGCGACTATAGGATTGGTTCCTACATGATTAGATATAAGTGTTGAATTCCATTCTTGGAATGGAGGAACTTGGTTAGTTATCAAGAATACTCACTCTGGGACTGAGGGCCATTCTGATATGACTATGGGATGTTGTCTTACATGATCAGATGTGAATGCATGGCCATTCTGATGTGATTGAGGGATGTGTTCCAACTTGATCAGATATAAGGGCTAATGCCATTCTATGGGATAATGGAGGAACCTGGTTAATTACCCAGGATCCTCAGTCTGGGACTGAGAGCCTTTTTGATGCAATGTTTTTGAACATGGTCAAATGTATGTGTAGAGCCTTTCTAACAAGATGAGGTTGGATGTAAGTGCAGATCCTTTCTGACAAGATGAGGTTGGATGTAAGTGCAGAGCCTTTCTGACAAGATGAGGTTGGATGTAAGTGCTGAGCCATTCTGGTAGGATGTGTTTACACATGGTCAGATGTGAGTGCTGGGTCTTTCTAACAAGACTAGGTCAGATGTGAGTGTTGGGCGTTCCTTTTTGACAAGATGAGGTCAGATGTAAGAGCTGGGTGGGCCATTCTGACTTAGGGTAAGATATAAGTGCTGAAGGCCTACATGAAGGGTAGGGCTACAACTAGCATGAAAAAGGGCTAGCTCTATAGAACTTCCTATGACAACAAGAATCGAGAGATAGCACCATTCTGAGATAGCACCAATGATGATGATCTAGATCAAGTGATGATCCAGATGTGATGATGATCCAAAATTGATGATGATCCATACTTAATGATGATTCATATCAAGTGATGATCTAGATTTGATGATGATACAGTGATGATGATCCAACAGTCATGATGATCCAGATCCTGTGATGAAGAAGACTTGAAGAAGAAGATGACTTAGAAGAAGACTTGAAGATGAAGGTGACTTGAAGATGAAGAAGACTTCAAGATGATGATGACTTCAAGATGAAGAATACTTGAAGATGAAAATATGATCCATTCGATACAGAGAAGAAGACCAGTGCTGAAAATTGTGTCGAAAGAATAACTTCCTAGTTAAGAGGGAGTGTTGATGTATTTGTAACTTTTGAATGTATTCACTTGTATATCTTATGTCTTGTATACCAATGTTTATTCTGGGAAGTGTCTATAATGTATTTGAGTCATGTCATGCCTCGATGTTCCTATCGGGAGGTTCTGTAATGTAAACAAGTCATGTCAAGTCATTGTGGGTAGCCCTCATATTTTTCAAGGGTTAAAGTCCCCGCAGTTCTGGGGCACTAGAGTTATTAGACTCTCCTAGAGAAGTCGACCCTAGTGAGTCAATATCAAGTTGAGAATTAGTATAAATAGAGAGTGAGCCTCTCTATCTATAGCACACACTCACTCACACTCAGTTGTAGCACATAGCTGAGGAAGAAGAAGTTACTAGGGCTAGAAAGAAAGAGGCTATTGCTGTCGGGATATCATCTTACTAGTTTTGGGGATTTTCTATTTGGTGTTGATTCTATCTCTAAGGAAGTTGCGGGGTTTTCTCCTTTATGATTTCCCCAAGGAAAATCTTTGTGTTCATTATCTTGTGTGTTTGATTGTTGTGCTTGTCATTCTCTTAGTTAAGATCCTAAGTTAATGCTAACTTAAATGATAAAAATCTAACAAAGTGGAATAACCATAGGGGTCGATGCCAAGTATTTCATCAGTGCATCAAAAGAATCCTGGGCTTTCTCATTCCAGACAAAAGGTATGTCTTTCTTCAGAAGGTGCATGAAACTCTTGGTAAAATTGGAAAAATTGACAACAAACCTCTATAAGAAGTTATACATCCCTTGTAAACTCTCAATATGTCTAATAGTGCATGGGGAAGACAATCAAAGTATTGTCTCAACCTTAAGAGGGCCGACCCTAATGTCATCCTTAGAAATGATAAACCCCAGTAAGTGACCTACTTTCACGGAAAGTGTGCACTTTTATGGATTTAACCAGATTTTTTATTGGTGACATCTCTCAAAAACCAGGCGTAGATGGTCAGGATGATCCACTCTCAAATGAGAGTGAGCCACTAAATCATCAAGATACACTTCAATAATCCACTTAATGTCATGAAAAGGGAAGTTCAAATCCTGTTCATACGTAGCTCTAGATTTTTTAATGCTGAAAGGAATTTTTTGGCATGCAAACGTACCGTAAGGACAAATTAAATCATTTTTATGTCAATCCTTAGGTTTGATCTGAATCTGATTATAACCT
This sequence comes from Pseudotsuga menziesii, assembly GCA_001517045.1. Lineage (NCBI taxonomy): Eukaryota > Viridiplantae > Streptophyta > Pinopsida > Pinales > Pinaceae > Pseudotsuga > Pseudotsuga menziesii. The sequence goes on along the minus strand of LPNX010350121.1, from coordinate 136,354 downwards.
GAAATTCCATCGATGAATGGGAACACCTCACTTCCAGCACATTCATCCAAAATATGATCTATGAATGGAGTGGGAAAGTTATCACTAGGAGAAGCTCTGCTCAGGTCTCGAAAATGAGTGCACACACGAATAGTCCAGTGTTTCTTATCAATCAGAGCGTAATTGGATACTGATTTAGTCAAGGGAACTAGATAGATATAGCTAGCTTTAACAAACTTCTATATCTCTTCCTTAATAGTGGGTTCCTTACAAGGATTCATCGCTAGAAAGAATTTTCAGACATGTCTAGCATATAGATAGGTCTTAATCCCATGTTCAATAATGTGAGGTTCTACTCCTACCATTTCCTCATACGACCAAGAAAAAACATCTCAAAATTCCTTATAATGCTCAGTGTATGCATTAACTTAATCGGGGGAACAATCCACCCCAATGTAAACATTTTCAATTTTCCCATGCATTAGAGGAAATTTGGGGGTCTAAAATGGTCCTTATAAGAAAATGATCCAATAATAAATTCTTGTGAGTTGGAATTGAAGAAATAATAGTATTTCAATAAAATGAGTCAACCATGATGGTTGAATTGACATATTTGTCATAAAAAAACTACTTTTTTTGTTCGTATTTTCAACATATATCCCTATGTTTTTACTCAAATGTCGAGCAGGAGGGATCATTGGATGTGGAATTAAATTCCGCATATAGAGAGTACCCGTAATACATACTCTTGACGGATTCATCTACCCCAAAAATAATAAATACTTGAATAAATGTGATGATGATGTCACCATCACATTTTTTTAGGTATTTCTTGTTTTTGGGGTAGATGGGTTCGTCAAAAATATGTAGTGTGGGTATTCACTGGATGCAGAAAAATTTGATTAAACACACTGGGAGATATGTTGAAAATACGAAAAAAAATGTAGTTCTTTATTTCTTACTCCAAAATTAATAAATATTATTTTATTATTTTAACTATTATTTTATCATTTTCCTTAGGAGGCCCATTTTAGACCTCAAATTTCCTCTAATGAGTTTGATAAATGTCGATAGGTATAGTTGGTGACAAATTAGCCATGTTCCCTTCAGCAAGATTTCTAGGAGTGGCTAATGGTACCATGGGCCTATCGACTTTCTCATTAAGGATCACCCTATAGTCATCACACTCAATACGTTCAAGCAATGGGAGAAAGTAATAGCTATGGTGTAACTCCTCCCAAGTCCCATATAAACCATCCATGATTTCGGGGATAGCTTCATTCAAAGGAAAAGTAGCATCAAATAAATCATGAGAGTGTGATGAAGTGACTCCCCAAGCAAGAAGTGAATACAAGTCCTCCTCCTTCATTTGCGAAGTGGAAGGAATATGATATACAACAGGGCCAAGAGTGGCTTTATATGCAATCATCGTTTTAGATAAAGGCATGTCTATCTTTGTAGTTCTAGGATATTCATCTAAAATGCTTGAAGAAGGGACAATCCAAGGCTCCTCCAAATGCGAAACGCGAAATGGAATAGAACTCAATGATGATGATTCAGTACCAAGGTTGGATCCTATAGTAAGAATTGGTGTCAAATTATTGAAAGTTCCCATCAGTGAGGGATACATTCCCACTGAAACATTCTCAGTTTCTGACTGATAATTATCGATGAACGGGGTAGTGTTTCTTGACGATGCTTTCGTACCAGAATTATCAAAATATTTTTGCGAGACTATGACTATATACCCTTCAAAAGGGAAACAAATACCTCAGAGGAGAGACGACGTGACTGCTTTCATGTTACACATCCAGTTATGACCCTATTATAGGTGATTTTACAACACATGATTGATCACACATTTATGGCCTTCCTTGTCTCCCTGTAGACTCTTTAGACCCCTTGAACTTCTATTATCCTTTGATGTTCCAAGATAATCCCTTAAAAACCCCTTTTTATTGTTGTATGTGACTTTTAAACCTATACTCGCGTGTACACACAACTTTTGACCTCAAACCCATGTACATTGAGATGTGTGCATAAAGCCAAATAGTTTTGTATTTTTACTTATATGAGTCTGAACCACTTGACTCTTAGCCTTCCAAATGCCTTGATAACACTCGGATTCGACCCTCTATTACCCTTTTGGAGTGATATACAAGGAACCCCTTGGATACATTGAAGAGGAGGAATTGAAGAGCAAAGAAACTATAGTCCATTGTTTCCATAGTTTGCTTGTGCTTGAGTCTGCATCCCTTTGTCCCTTTGGATCACTTTGTGTTCTTACCAAGATTTCCTTTGTCTTGTGAGCTTTCTATCAAGAGATGGAGGATTGAGGTGGTGGAGGCCCAGGTAGAGGACTCGGTTTCTCTGGTTCGTAGATGTGCGAATAGAGGCTATCACTTTTGTAATCTTTGATTTGATTAATAGAAATATATTTTCCTGTCCAATTGAATGAATATTGACTCCATGTATATGTTGAATTACTTGTACATTGATGAAAATATATGCTATAGTAGGTTTAACACATTATTATATAGCATGCTTGTCTTGTTTGCTATTGTTGAGAGCGAATTGCTAAAGCAAGAATGAATTGGAAAAGCTCAATGGGGATCTAGTTTAACCATCTAGAGCAAGGTACTATTCGATATCCCTTAGTGTTAGATGTTTGGTTTCTCTTGCATATTGGGAAAGATTGATTTTTGGTGTCTAGTTGTCTGTTGTGGTACACCCCAAGACATAGGACGTTTCTCTCCATAACAGAATTGGCGACTCTCTTAATTTAATCCTTCCAGTGGATTCCATTCCATCGACATCAGATCATTTATTCTGGAATAAGAGTCTAGAGTCCTTTAAGTTCCTTGAGTCTTATAGTCATTAGTGGCAGTTTCGGGAATACATCAATGCCCCCTGATCAATGGATTCTTCCAAGTGTTTGACCTCAACACATCTATTCACACTTGTTATATTGCACTCTATACCTTGATTCCCATTTTCATTATTGGTGGGTGATATCGCGTCTGTTAACTGTATACATCAATGACCAGTAATCAGACCATGGACTACTATGTTTGACCTCAACAGATATATTTGCATAGTAGGACATGTACTCGTAGTGGTTTGCATAGAAGATATTCCATCTTGGTGGCATTCCATGTATTCTACCTCTTTGATCGTGCCAGCGTTCATGAGATTTTAGCTCTCATGATTTGATTTTAGTGTATATCAGATATCTTTATCTATTATGGAGATCTTGAGCTATTGTATCTCTTCATCCACTTTGGATATTCTGATCTATTGTATATTGTAGTGGTAAAATCACAAATGACACATTTTGTATGTCATGCCTATTCATGGCCATTGTACTCTTCTGTATTCGGGACTCCTCCATGTATTTGCAGTCACATGCAGAGATTTATCATTGTATTGTACTGATGGATGGATGGTTCTTCCACCTGGGTCTTCATTACTCCACTTCTGGGATGGATTTTATAATGTATTTCAGCCATCATGTTATCCCTTTTATGTCACACATTAGGGGGCATGTGTGATAGATGATTTTACCACACATGGTTGATCACATATTTATGGCCTTCCCTATCCCTCTGTAGACTCTTTTGACCCCATGGACTTGTATTATCATTCAATGTTCCAATATCATCCCTTAAAAACCCATGTTTATTGTTGTATGTGACTTTTAAACCTATACTCGTGTGTACAAATGACTTTTGACCTCAAACCCACATACATAGGGATGTGTGCATAAAGCGAAATAGTTTTGGATTTTTCCTCATATGAGTCTGAACCACTCGACTCTTGGACTTCCGAATTCCTTGAGAATGCTCAGATTCGACCCTCCATTACCATTTTGGAGTGATATATAAGGAACCCCTTGGATACATTGAAGAGGAGGAATTGAAGAGTCCATTGTTGTCCCAGTTTGCTTGTACTTGAGTCTACATCCCTTTGTCGCTTTGGAGCACTTTGTGTTCTTCGAAAGCTTGTATTTTTCTTGTGAGCTTGCTATCGAGAGATGGAGGATTGAGGTGGTGGAGGCCCAGGTGGAGGAATTGGTTTCTCTAGTTTGTAGACATATTGACAGAAGTTGTCACTTTTGTAATCTCTGATTTCATTAATAGAAATATATTTTCCTATCCAATTAATGTGCAATTTAATGAATATTGACTCCATGGATATGTTTAATTGATTTTGCATTGATGAATATATATGCTAGAGTAGTTCTAACACATTATTATATAGCATGCGTGTCTTGTTTGATGTTGTTGAGAGTGAATTGCTAAAGCAAGCGTGAATTGGAAGAGATAAACAGGGATTTACTTCAACCGTCTGGAACAAGGTACGATTCGATATACCTTAGTGTTAGATGTTTGGTTTCTCTTTCATATTGGGAAAGATTGATTTCTAGTGTCTAGTTGTCTATTGAGCCACACAAAGACCACATTTTATTCACCTTTCATATGCCATTTGACACCTTATTCCTATCTTATTCCTATCTTATCTTTCCAAATCATTTATTCTTGAGTATTTTGAGTGAATTTGTGGTTAATTATTGAGAAAAATAACATATTTTCATTATACTTTAAAGTTGGATGAGTTTGGTCATGCTTACAGGTGAATTTGAAGACTTTAACAAGCTCAAAAGTGACCACCTAGCCTCAAATTCGAATTTCATCCTCAAGATGTGGGATAATTTCAAGGAGAAGATCATGAAAATGGGGAGATGGAATATATTATCCAAGATATCATGGAGGATTTAAAGGGATGAATTGTATATTTGTTGAGGATTTGAAGGGATGAGTTGTAGATTTGTTGAGGATTTGAAGCGATGAGGTGTACATTTGTTGACGATTTTGAGGGATCAGTTGAGAGAATAGTGGATCTGTAATTATAATTAGTTATGTTAAATTCATGTATAAATAGGAGGTATATTAACCTAAAAAATCCCTTACTCAGCTCTACATGGCCTGCACCACCCAAGGACACCCTTGATTGACCCTCCTAACACCCCATTAGACCCCCACACCCTCAAAAAGGCTTAAGAATGAAGAAAAGGGCTTAAAACCCCAAAATGGAGCCTAAATAACTCTCCTAGGGGATAAAACCTCCAAAAGGGGGATAAAAACCCTCAAAGGATCCTAAAACCCTAAAAGGACATAAAGTTAGGGCCAAAGGGGCTAAAATACCCAAAAAAGGCTAAAGCCTAGACCAAGGGCTTAAAACCCTAAAACCACAAAAAAAAGCTATAAAAGGAGGGTGAGGGGTCACTCTCAAACAACTCCTCTCTTGCATACTGTTATGCTGCTCGTGGATGCCTTGAGACTCTTTTCCTCTCAAGCCACCCACATCCCCCTCTCTTCCACTCATCTTCCCCATTGAGCCATAGCTCTTCCATTATTGAGTGAGATATGGAGGTGCTTCTTCCAGCTAGGGTATGGTGGCCCATTTCACCAAAGGAGAGGTATAACCTAGTTTTGCTTATGTATTTGCTTTAGTAGTTTAGTTGTTTCTAACCAATATTTGTTTGCAGGATTGCTTCTTATCTTGTTTTGCAGGTTTGTTTTTTTTAATAGTTGTTTGCAGGTTATTGGAAGCGGAACCCTAACCGTGTTTACAGAGGGGTTCTCCATCTTTGCTTCTCATTTTGTCTAATTTCATTTCATTTCAGTTTTTCTTTTCTACATTTATCCACACAATAACCTACCCTTCCGTCCTATAGACGGAAGGGAGCCATTCCTGCCCCTGTAGTAAGGAGAAATCCCTACTACAGAATTGGCGACCATACCAGGTCGATCCCACATGATCTCCAGTTTAGTTTTTTGAAATTTCAAGTTTTTTCAGTTTAAGCCCTAGTTTTTAAAATTTCTTGTTAGATCTAGGTTAAATATTATTTAACTTCAGTTTTTGTTGTTGCTGAAGCCTCTGTAAGGAAAATCTGAGTCTGTTTGGCCACAGTACAGGTTAATGTCAAGCGGATCTGACTCAAGATCAAAAAAACCCCATATTCGGAGCAGGTCGCAATTATCGAGCCTGAACAGGGGATGAGGTCGTTCTTTTAGGCCTCACAGGCGTAACCAGGTCACCCTTTTCCCCCTGAAAGGTGTGACTTCACTCAGAGAGGTAGACCGCTTATGTCTGTGAAATTTGTGCGACCCCCTCACCTGTTTCATGAAAAAGTTTGCGCCCCCCTTGCCAAATTTGACCTGAAACATGTGGTCTCTCAATCAGAGGTTAATTTTTAGTTTATTAGGGACTTTCAGTGTGGCTCAGCCGCCTCTTCCTAGCACAGCAGTTACATTTCTATTTCTATTTTAATTTACTGCAATTACATGTACAAACAAAGTGTAAATTCGAAAAAAAGAATTTAGTGGCTTAATGAATGTAGCTTAACTAAAATTGACATAAAATTAATAGTTTTGCTTACCCTTCCTCCTCTACCCAGTCATCACCCTTCGGGGTATTCTGGGATACGATGAAGGGAACAACTCGTATAGTAATAGGTCCTTCACCGAATATTTTTCTAAACCATTAAAAACAAATGACCTATAAGGTAGAGGGGGTAGAGAAGGAGGGATTCTCATGGTGCTAAGCATCCTCCTTGTTGACCAACCTTGCATCTGGGAGGTGACCTATGGATATAAATATGGGCTTAGTCCCATTGTGTTGAGAGCCCAGCACCTTCTCTTGGTCAAAGAAAAATATAGGTGTAAGGTAGTCACCTAGTTAGGCCATCAAAATTCAGGGTAAAAAATTGTATCTATTTACAAATTTCTATTTATTTACTTCTTGTACACACAATTATATGAACTCTATGACATATTCATAAACCACTTGTAGCTACTTGATAACAGAAAGACATAAAAACATATACACCATACCATGTAATCAACCCAACTCAGTCCATGACGCTGAGAGAGCCATTAAAATTTATCAATTTACACTAAGTTCAAAAAATATGCAGTCTTTGAGGACATAAGTCCTTGACTGCCTTAACCATGGGAAGTACTTCAGCTCATCCTAGAAACTCATTGTGAGGAGTAGCATGGGAACCCTAAAGTAGCTGGCCACTGAGAGGAATTTCCAAGAGGAAGCCATTGAAACCGGGGTCCAAAAATCATTCCCACAAGTTTGATAAACATATAACACAATTGATCCCTCATGCTATTCCTCATTCCTAAGAGGCAAAGCACCACAATTCAGGTCATTGAACCGACATGGTCGAGACCATTCTCGACGACCTCTCACACCATCAAAAGGCCACACAGCCTCTGATTCAGATTCAGACCCATATTAGTCTAAAGCAGATATTCAAACTGCACCATCAAGCCCCATGGCTGGTACAAATCTAGATCCATTTTCCGGCATAGCCATAGCTAGTGGACCCATTTCCACATCACAAATTATCACCAACAACCTTTTAGGTGGCCCTAGCATGGTCATGCAAACTATCATCAGTCAGCTGCCACCACCCATAGTAACCACTCAAGCTGTCCCACCTGGAACACTTGCAGGTAGTGGACCCTCCACATACACTTCCCCTCCTGTCACACATGGGGGTAGTGGCCCTTCCATCCACATTGTCCCTCACACCACACTTGGGGGCATTGGACCATCTACAATGGCACAAATAGCACCCCCAGCTATGCAGCTACATTATGCACCTGCAAACCCCACCACCATACCTTCCCCATCTCATATCAACCTGGGGTCAAATTTTCCTTTCATGGCTCATCTTAACTTGCCTGATTTGGCTCGATTGACAAATGACCCCATCCACCATCAAACCTTTTGGCCCCCCATGCCAACCAAAATTCCCTCCGACATTCCCAAGTTTGAAAGGAAGGTAAGGGAGTGTCCCCAAAATCAAATCATGACATTCCATTTATGGTGCTCCTCAAATAGCATCGTAGATGACTCGATCAGGCTAAGACTGTTCCAACACACCCTCACAAGTGCGGCAACCAAATGGTACATTGAGCTACCACAAGCCAAGTACCCATATTTCAACTTCTTAGCTTTCATGTTCCTCCAGTATTTCCAAGTCCCTGTTAGATATGATGAAGGGGTGGACATCCTATTATCCTACTGCTAGAGCACTGCAACACATATAACCGACCACATCCATGAGTGGTGGCGATGTCGTATTTTGTGAAAAATCCAACTTGATGACAAGATATTCTTGGATTGGTTTCTCAAAACCTTTCTCCCACCCATAGAAAAGGACGTCGCATCCGAACATCCCGAATCCGAAGAAGAGGCCATACTGAAAGCCCAACAGTTTGACCTAATCTATGCATAGTTTCGATACCTCTACACTATCATTCTAGACACTCCCCATCCGGGTACCTCCTACCGGGATGCACCTAGGGCATCCCATGCTGAAGATGGCATCATAGGCTCAGTCTCCCAATAGCCATAGCATCGTCTGACACCACCTGCAATTCCACTACAACCAAGTAACACTGCTAGTGTTGCCTACAAAAACCAAACTCCACACTATGCCAGAATGATGTCCCAGTCCGGAGCAACAGCTTCCTATGCACAACTTGTACCATCGCAGTAGGCTCAGGCCTTGGCATGGAAGACACAACAATACATGGGGAAAATGCCCACATTTGTGGCACCGCCACCCACCAAAATTTATTATGCACCACCAGTGCAAGTGGTTCAAGCCCCTACCCCCGCTCCACCTACTCTGTTGGGACAATTATTTGCACAACAAAATCGTCCCAACTAGCCAGCCCCCAATAATCAACAAGGGTAGGCCCAAAATAATGGACCCCGAAACTAAGCCAATAATCAACCATAGGGAGGTGGTCAACAACCAAACCACCAAACAATGCCGCAGCAAACCGACCCACCCAAAATCCCCCACGACCAAATGCACTAAGACTCAATGCCCGATTGTGCACAAACCAACCGTCCACACTCTGTGAGGTCTACAGGCACTACACATTCGAGTGTCCCCTCATGGGTTTCCCTAAGAAGGCCATTGGGAACAAGGTTCAACAAGCCGCCAATGCTACAAATCAAGCCCAACCCAACCCGGCACCACAAGGACCCCCTCCTATGGTGCTTCAAAACCCATTACTAGTCCAAGGATTGGTGTCAACCGCACCTCCTCCCCAACCCAATCCCAGTGCTCCGGGGGCACCTCCCACTGCTGAAACAAGTGTCCACCACCTATTAGCCACGATGAATGAATAGGTTAACCTACAAGACAGATGGAATCAGTACAATACCACCATCGAACCCACTGACACATCAACAACATCTACATCCAAATTGGTAAACATACCTATTTAGTGACCCCCTTTTCCTTGGCCCCCCATACACTGAGTGGCCAACAATGACACAGCTAGAGATGCTGTCAGCTATAGAATTATGGACGATTTGGCCCAAAAACCAATGGCCATGTCTACTCTATAGGTACTCAAAACGTGCCCAATGTAGGAGAAAGCGTTTCTATCCGCCCTTGGGGCAGTGGACCCCTCCGACTCCAAGTTGATCACATTCGACACAGAGAATGGATAACTATGCATGCCATCCACCATCACCTTCCAAATATTGGTATCTATCTAGAATTTGATCATGCACCAATGCATAGTGGATGAAGGGGCATCCACGTGCATTATGTCCACCCCAGTTTGGTAGAAACTTGGATCCCCAATTCTGCAACCATCCTCCACATCTCTGTTTGCTTATGATGGCCATCCCACTCAATCCCAAGGAATCCTCCCCGATGTCCCCATCACATTAGCTGGGAAGACATTGCTGATCGACATAGAGGTCGTCAATGCTCAACTTGACTATAACCTTCTCCTCGAAAGAATTTATATGTACGCCATGAGAGCGGTCACATCAGCTGTCTTCTGTCTCATGATGTTCCCTCATGAATGGAAGATCGTCACAGTTGATCAACTCACTTATCACGATCCACAAGCGTTAATGCCACCTACTAATGTTATCATTACCATCACCACCATTGAGCCATAAGGGAGGACCACACATGCCAATGTCTTCCCTACAATCAACACCATGGTTGACAACACACCATCCTCCCCATTGTTGAATGTGGGACCTGGGTTGTTTTTCGATGCCACCATGATGGTTCATTTCCCCTTATTGTCACCACCACCTACACAAAATGAGACTACGGACTTGTGCATGCTCTCATCTAGCACCACTGCACCCAAAAAAAAATCGTAGTCGTAACCCCAACTGCAACCACAACACCGTCTGCAGCCACAACATCAACAGTAGCTGAAACATCATCCATAACTGTAGCATTATGTGCAAACACAACCACAACCTCACCCCCACATACAACCATCAGGGAGTTATCTGGGCTCCTCTCTAGTCCATACAATTCCCTTCCTCTTTCCCCCACCTAGTTTCATGAGCAAGCTGGTAATCGCCAGCCTGAACCTACCCAACTTTACATTGGAAATTCCCGGGTGGTATCTTGATCCACTGGCTCAACCATAAATGCCCCAGGTAGTATTTATAACACCTATGTATCCCATTGTGGTCGATTCCCATCCTCCACCTGGTCCACAAAAACCAACCACCACACCTGCACAAGCACTGCCCCACCCAAAAAGGGCCAGGGGAAAGAATGCAAAAGCTACTGCAGAACCTCGACAAATCCCACCTTGCGCCATTTGTGAGAAACAGGGCCATCCAACTCAAAATTTCCTTGAAATCCCAATCATCCGTGCACATTTGGACGCCATGGATACAAACGAAAACCTCCCCGTGGTTCAACTTCCAAGTGCGCCAACCGTAAAAAACAAGTCACTAAAAACAAACCTTTCTTGCACCCTCTATGGTTTGTATGGACATTATTCTCACCATTTCTAATACTTTCCCAAGTTTCTAATGGCTTTAGCCGACCTTCATCAACATTTTCTTGTGTCTGAGATCACCTTGATCGAAGAAGTTCACCCCCCACCTCCTTCTTCAGACACCATGTCCATTTACATGATGTCCATTTCAACTAACCTGCTCGTCTCCACCATCACCAATGGTCCATCAGACCTATCTCTTCCTTTGTTTCTACAACTGCAGCTCCATCCATAGCTGCAACCTCAGTCACAACCTTAACCTCAGTTACCAGGGAAACAGTGGGGTTCATTCCCGATCAACATGATCCTTTTCCTTTTTCTTTTCCTACCATCCAGGATCACGAGTAAGTCTATCTTGTCAATCCGCAATCCACAGGATTTCACACTAGGAGATAGTATGTGGTACCTTGAACTACCTACCATACCTCTGAGGCCTCAAGATGTGTTGACTCATGTCCATCCAATTGAAACGATGTTGCACCTACCTCCAGGTCCATCAAAGACTCCTCCTATCTCCAGGCCTACCCCTCTTCCTCCAACAGATACTAGGGGCAAGGCGACAAAAACCACAACCAATACCATTTACATGATCTCTACCACTAGTTTCCATTTCATCTCGTTGGATATGGAAGATCCACTTGATCTATCTCAGCACCACTTATGCAATGACGAAGAGATCTGTAAGACCGCCTCTGATTTTACCCCATTCCCTTTAAACCATAGTGTGGAATCGGTTGCTCCCATAAAATCCCAGATTTTGTCATCCCACCTTGCCAATGACCTTCATCTCGGCAAGTGGGCATACATATTAATTGACTCAAATGGTCGGCTCCTGAAGAAGCCATGCAATGAGCTCCACCTCAAGAGAGTCTATTCCTGATATAACCACTACGAGTCCCTTATACCGTAGTTTTTTCCCTTTCTTGTTTTTCAACATTTTTTAGCACAAGTCAGGGGTAGCACCATCAGCTGCTAATTCAAAGTCACCCGGAACCTGTTCAAGACACCCCTCACACCTCTAGGCCCAAATTTCTATCTCCTTATGAGACCGTTGTCTCATGTTTAACAAACAAATTTTGGGACTGCTTCCTGGAAGTTACCTTGATTTATGAGCCACAACATGGTGATGCAAGTGTCTATGGACCTATACTCGCATCACACTTTCCTACCACTAATCATGTGCATTCTCAGGCCACCACCAGTTAAGGGTCACCATTTTTCTTCTTGTTTTGTATTTAAACAAATAATTTTCTTCTCCATCCACTGCACCTTGCACGGATCTCTGGACCATTTTCCACAAAACAATTTATTTTTCTTGCATGTATTTGGCATAGAACTGCCCCTGCACTTGCACTCACTTCACATGTAGTCAATTCCATCCACTGCCACTCACACACATGCTCTCCTAACCTCTGTCTGAGATCCACCTCGGTTTGTGTGCCTCTACCTCACCGACTCGCGAGCCTCTTCCACGATCCATCCCACACATGTATTGGTTTGCTTGAGAGCCTTCTACTCTTTCCATACTACACAGATGACCTTTGGACCACTATCCACCATCCCTACATGGGGCACTGCCTGTGCCACCGCAATCGGTTGACCGTACTGGAGTTTCATTTAAGCTTTTTTTTTACTCCTTAAAATAATGGAAAGATAGCCGAGCGCAGCTGCTTCCTTCCCCTCTTGCTGAAGTATAGGAAAGGGCATCTACATTGTCTAGTTTAACTCATTTTGTGGACCATGTAGACCATCAAATTAAAAGGACCACCTTGGTGTACTCAAGCCAACACCTTTCCCCTCTGCATAATTTTATGCTTTCTCAGGCAGAGGGGCTGCACCTTACAAAAAGTCTCACTATAGGTTGTCGTTAATCTCTTTTCCAGCCTTCCTATCAAGAAAATATTGCCGAGCAAACTTGGTTTCGTTCATGCTCATAAAATTATTTGAATGGTCATCCAATCAGTATAGGTTTAACCTTTTCCATCCTAATTGGACTACCAATGGTAAAGAAGTCTCTCATCCCCTACAGGATGGGAAAGCTCTCCTATGTATACTTTTATCCCTTTTCAGGCATAGGAGACTACCAGCGAAAAAGATCCTCCATTGGAGTCTTCTTCGTGATTTCAAACTCTCTAAAATTGAAATCACCATCGAGCATTTACTTTCTCGGGCTCGCCAAAAATCCATGAGATCGTACCACAACGGTGTCCTTAGACACCACCCCACAGAAAATAGTTTGGCAGCATTCCCACATTGGGTCGCCTTTGTTCAATGTACTTTGCAATGTGTCTTCCTTGGATCCCATTAATATCAAAAGTGTCTACCTCCTCCAAATATTTTCCATTTGCAGTGACATCCCTAGTATTACAGCTATGATCCCCTCCACATGAGTCAGTTTCATTTGATGCCTAGTCCACCCCACTGTCATACTCTAAATAAAGGAATTTTGAGTCTACCACACCTGTACAAGCACTGCACCACCCGAAAAGGGCCGGGGGCAAGAATGCAAAAGCTACTGCAAAACCTCAACAAATCCCACCTTGTGCCATTTGTGATAAACAGGGCCATCCAACTCAAAACTTCCCTGAAATCCCAATCATTCATGTAGATTTGGACACCATGGATACAAACGAAAACCTCCCCATGGTTGAACTTCCAAGCGCGCCAACCATAAAAAACAAGTCACTAAAAACAAACCATTCTTGCACCCTCTGTGGTTTGTATGGACATTATTCTCACCATTGGTAAGACTTTCCCAAGTTTCTGATGGCTTTATCCGACCTTCGTCAACATTTGCTTGAGTCTGAGATCACCTTGATCGAAGAAGTTCACCCCCCACCTCGTTCTTTAGACACCATGTCCATTTACATGATGTCCATTTCAACTGACCCGCTCGTCTCCACCATCACCAACGGTCCATCAGACCTGTCTCTTCCTTTGTTTCTGCAACTGCAGCTCCATTCACAGCTGCAACCTCAGTCACAACCTTAACCTCAGTTACTAGGGAAACAATGGGGTTCATTCCCGATCAACATGATACTTTTTCTTTTTCTTTTCCTTTTCCTTTTCCTACCATCCAGGATCGCAAGTAAGTCTATCTTGTCAATCCGCAATCTATAGGATTTCACACTAGGAGATAGTATGTGGTACCTTGAACTACCTACCATACCACTGAGGCCTCAATATGTGTTGACTCATGTCCATCCAATTGAGACAATGTTGCACCTACCTCCAGGTCCATCAAAGACTCCTCCTGTCTCCAGGCCTACCCCTCTTCCTCCAATAGAGACTAGGGGAAAGGACACAAAAACCACAACCAATACCATTAACATGATCTCTACCACCAGTTTCCATTTCATCTCGTTGGCTATGGAAGATCCACTTGATCTATCTCGGCACCACTTACGCAATGACGGAGAGATCTATAAGACCACCTTCGATTTTACCCCATTCCCTTTAAACCATAGTGTGGAATCGGTTGCTCCCATAAAATCCCAGATTTCGTCATCCCACCTTGCCAATGACCTTCATCTTGGTAAGTGGGCATACATATTAATTGACTCAAATGGTCGACTCTTGAAGAAGCCACGCAACGGGCTCCAACTCAAGAGAGTCTATTCCTGATATAACCACTACGAGTCCCTTATACCGTAGTTTTTTCCCTTTCTTATTTTTCAACATTTTTTAGCACAAGTCAAGGGTTGCACCATCAACTTCTAATTCAAAGTAACCGAGAACCTGTTCAAGACACCCCTCACACCTCTAGGCCCAAATTTCTATCTCCTTATGAGACCGTTGTCTCATTTTTAACAAACAAATTTTGGGACTGCTTCCTGGAAGTTACCTCGATTTACGACCCACAACATGGTGATGCAAGTGTCTATGGACCTGTACTCGCATCGCACTTTCCTACCACTAATCATGCACATTCTCGGGCCACCGCCAGTTAAGAGTCACCATTTTTCTTCTTGTTTTGTATTTAAACAAATAATTTTCTTCTCCATCCACTGCACCTTGCACAGATCTCTGGACCATTGTCCACAAAAAAAAATATTTTTCTTGCACGTATTTGGCATAGAACTGCCCCTAGACTTGCACTCACTTCACATGTAGTCAATTCCATCCACTGCCACTCACACACATGCTCTCCTGACCTCTGTCAGTGAGCCACCTCGGTTTGTGTGCCTCTACCGCACCGACTCGCGAGCCTCTTCCGCGATCCATCCCGCACATGTATTGGTTTGCTTGAGAGCCTTCTACTCTTTCCATACTGCATAGATGACCTTTGGACCACTATCCACCATCCCTACATGGGGCACTACCTATTCCACCGTAATCGGTTGACCGTACTGGAGTTTCGTTTAAGCTCTTTTTTTACACCTTAAAATAATGGAAAGATAGTCGAGCGCAGCTGCTTCCTTACCCTCTTGCTGAAGTATAGGAAAGGGCATCTACATTGTATAGTTTACCTCATTTTTCGGACCATGTAGACCATCAAATGAAAATGACCACCTTGGTGTACTCAAGCCAACATCGTTCCCCTCTACATAGTTTTATGCTTTCTCAGGCAGAGGGGCCGCACCTTACAAAAAGACTCACTATAGGTTGTCATTAATCTCTTTTCCAGCCTTCTTATCAAGAAAATATTGCCGAGAAAACTTGGTTTCATTCATGCTCACAAAATTATTTGAATGGCCGTCCAATCAGTATAGGTTTAACCTTTTCTGGCCTAATTGGACTACCAATGGTAAAGAAGTCTCTCATCCCCTACAGGATGGGCAAGATCTCCTATGTATACTTTTATCCTTTTTCGGGCATAGGATACTACCAATGAAAAAGAGCCTCCACTGGAGTCTTCTTCGTGATTTCAGACTCTCTAAAATTGAAATCACCATTGAGCATTTACTTTCTCGGGCTCGCCAAAAATCCATGAGATTGTACCACAATGGTGTCCTTAGACACCACCCCATAGAAAATAGTTTGGCAGCATTCCCACATTGGGTCTCCTTTGTTCAATGTAATTTGCAATGTGTCTTCCTTGGATCCCATTAATATCAAAAGTTTGTACCTCCTCCAAGTATTTGGCATTTGCAGTGACATCCCTGGTATTACAACTATGATCCCCTCCCCATGAGTCAGTTTCATTTGATGCCTAGTCCACCCTATTGTCATACTCTGAACAAAGGAATTTTGAGTCTACCACACTCCCCTCGCCCCTATTCAATTCTTTCCCTCCCCCTTCCCCCCCCCCCACCATTCAGTGGGTGGGTCAGTCCACAGATTGTCTCACACCTTTCAGTTATTTCCCTCATGCTTCTGGTCAAGGAAACATCATTTCCTTTCATAGGGGCAGGTCTTCCTCTATCAACGACAACACACATATTCTACAGGATAGACCCAGGGGTCCCTGTACCTTGGTTTCATTAACATCATTGATGAGTTCCCTGGACCACTTGAGAGGAGTCCTTAGTGCCTCTTGGGATGGTTGTTTCTCACGTGCTCGACTTCAACTACATCATCACACCGTTGAGATTCATACAGGGTTTGGTACATGCAGTATTTGGTCGAAGACCCCGGATGTCACCTGACTCTAGAACATTAATGAGTCTATTCGAGGGACCTAAATAGGTTATGTCCCTTGTGATTTCTAAACAGTGTTCATAAGCCCCAGTAGTGCTTCTATATAGATTTATGATTAATGCAACATACTTGTACCACAGAGACTTTGACTCTCAATCATTGAGTCCATACAACTACGTACCATCCCAGATCCAGCAGGCCGTCAGTCATGAAGATATAGCATTCCATGAGAATGCCATGGGTCCAATGTACCAGTTCTTTAGATCCGTATTGTATTCATCCTCACGTTGAGGCAACCACTATGTACCATCAATTGTATATGAGCGGCTCTTATATTTTGGAGCATAGATCAAATTATTCTTTTGACATTGTCATGAGCATGGGGATTCCTGCCTCGTCCATATACATGTCACTCATTATTTATATCTTAGCCATTGATGGGAACAATATTAATACAAACACAAAAACCCACCATGCCCCAACCCCGGAAGCACCACCTCTACGCAACAAATCCTATGATGTCTGTCACCCATACGATGAGCTCCTGCCCTCACACATCAGGGGGAAATATGTTAACCCAAAAAATCCTCACTCAGCTCTACATGGCCTACACCACCCAAGGACACCCATGATCAACCCTTTTAACACCCCATTAGACCCCCACACCCTAAAAAAGGCTTAAGAATGAAGAAAACGTCTTAAATACCCCAAAAATGAGCCTAAATAACTCTCCTAGGGGTTAAAACCTCCAAAAAGGGGCTAAAACCCATCAAAGAAGCCTAAAACCCTAAAAGGACTAAAGTTAGGGCGGAAGGGGCTAAAGCCTAGACCAAGGGCTTAAAACCCTAAAACCCCAAAAAAAAAGCTATAAAAGGAGGGTGGGGGTCACTCTCAAACAATTCCTCTCTTGCATAATGTTATGCTGCTCGTGGATGCCTTGAGACTCTTTTCCTCTCAAGCCACCCACATCCCCCTCTCTTCCACTCATCTTCCCCATTTCGCCATATCTCTTCCATTGCCAAGTGAGATAGGGAGGTGCTTCTTCTAGCCAAGACATGGTGGCCCATTTCACCAAAGGAGAGGTATAACCTAGTTTTGCTTATGTATTTGATTTAGGGTTTTAGTTGTTTCTAACCAATATTTGTTTGTAGGCTTGCTTCTTATCTTGTTTTACAGGTTTATTTTTGTTTAATAGTTGTTTACAGGTTAGTGGAAGTGGAACCATAACCTTGTTTGCAGAGGGGTTTTCCATCTTTTCTTTTCTTTCTGTCTAATTTAATTTCGGTTTTTCTTTCCTGCATTTCTCCACACAGGAACCTACCATTCCTGCCCCTGTAGCAAGGAGAAATCCCTGCTAAGGGCTCTTTCCTCATTTTGGTTATAGGCCTCTCTAGGGGTTTTGAAGTAGAGAATAGTTTAGATCTCTTTGAGAGTTAGTCATAGAGTAGATTTTCATTATTATGTAATGGAGATGATGCTTAACGCAAATCTTGTTACTCTCCCATGTTAATATAGATTTCATGATTTATTTCTTATGAATTGTTAATAAAGATTTCAATTTATTGTTAGAATAATCAACCCATAGTTACCCTCATTTGACATTAATTAATCATTTTTGTGTTATTACCTAGATTCCTAGATTCCATTCTATGCTAGTTTCCTTCTACATGGCCTAGAAGTCAACACATGCTAAAACTGAGTCATGGAACGCTTGGGAAACATCCTAGAAACTAATTTTAGCAAGTCTGCTTTATTCCTGATTCCCTAAATTGCATACCTGCCTTTTCTGAAAATCTTCCTTGCTTTATAACTTATTTAAGGTGAAAGGAAAATATAGTCTAGGTGTAACTACCTTGTTTTTTGCCGACATCACCCTCCCTCATTTTCTCAAAATAAAAGCATGCATGAGTTTTCTTTCCATCCCTCTTTAGTTTTCCCACATGACTTAGCAAATTCTTGAGAATCTTTATATATTTGGAAACTGCTTTATGCACCTATGGGGGATTTGAATAGATTTGGTAAGCTTGCTTTTTGACTATTTCGAATGGAATCCTTATGCATTCAAACCTATCATGTAATTATTTATTTGAGCAGCCTATTACTTCACAAGGTTGTCTATTGTACACTTACTCAATACAGATTAGTGTTATGCTCCAATTTTAGTCTCCTTTGGTGTGAATTTTGCATGTTTGATTAGCAATTTTGTGAGTGTCATTGTTGTATCTCTTGGGTTCAATTTCCACATGGTATCAGAGCCTTTCTGGCGATTTATCTCCTTCCAAATTTTTATTACAGTTTTGACATCATTAACTGGGAGTGCATTCTATTGACTAGAGGGAACAACTACTCAGCTATGGACCAATCTCAAAAGATCATCTTGCCTCCATTCAAATTCTTTAAGTGGAAAGCTGAGATGGAGATAATGTTGAGAGAGAAAGGTATCTAGAGGGTGACCATGGCAACTGAGGCAGATCCCAATGCAGCTGTAGATAAAATTAAATGGCACAACAGGAGGGATGAGGCCTATGGTCTTTTGTGTCAGAGCATTTCAAGACACCTCCTCTTCCATCTTGATGGATTGAAATCACCTAATTAAGTGTGGGATAAGCTTGAAGAGATCTTTGGAAAGACAAATGATATGAGAGGACATCAAATCAAGAATGAGCTGATCTCCTTGAGTCCTAGTAGCTTCAAGTCATTGTAACTCTACTTTTCCAAGTTTAAGGCCCTTGTTTTGCGGCTAAAATAGTGTG
The DNA here is from genome assembly GCA_001517045.1 of Pseudotsuga menziesii. Lineage (NCBI taxonomy): Eukaryota > Viridiplantae > Streptophyta > Pinopsida > Pinales > Pinaceae > Pseudotsuga > Pseudotsuga menziesii. The sequence goes on along the minus strand of LPNX010350121.1, from coordinate 117,177 downwards.
GGATCAAAAATAAGGAAGAGAAATTAGTCTTGGCCATACTCTCTAAGCTTGGTCCTGACTATTTAGTGTTTTTTTCAACCTTCCATGCCACCAAGTTGACAGCATGATCCTGGAAGATGCCTAAGCTTGTACAGTTCATGGAACCCCTCACACAAGAGCAAGATAAGTTGGTGATGATGGGCACCATCAAACCTTCCAAATACCAAGCTTTGGTTGCTGGATATTCACGGGTGGATTCAAAAAGAAAGAAAAAAGATAAAAATCCACCTGAGCAAAAGATAGACAATTCAAAGTCTCAAGAGGAGCCTCAAAGATCCAAGAAGAATTACCTGAAGAAGAAGAATAAAGGAGACATGAGCAAGTGCTCACACTGTATTAAGGGATATCATCCTAAGAACTCTTGTATGAAGAAGAAAATTGGCATGTTGACCCAACTCCTGGAGAAGTATAACATCTCCCTTCCTGATTTCTCAAAGAAGAAGGAAGGAGGATGAAATTCAGAAGACAGAGAGAGTACATGCCTTGGTTGCTGACACATCAAGGTCACATAGCTTCATTATAGATTCTTGAGATTCTAGACATATTGTTTCGATAAAGGATACATTCTCCTCTCTGGACATGTTGAAAGGACCACCAATAGTTTTGGGAGATGACTCTCTCACTAACAGTTTGGGGAAGGGTAAGATTGATCTTGACCATGGTAGTTTCAATAATGTGTTGTATGTTCCATTTCTTGCCTCTAATATCTTGTCATTGTATCATATGACTCACACTGGGTCTCCAAAGAAGGTCATATTCTCCCCTAATTATGTTTAAATCACTGAGATTTCGAATGGTAAATTCATAGCAAAAGGTGTTGTTGATCACACTTCGAAGGTATACAAGTTTTCCCATTTTCTACCCTAATCAAACCCCTCTGCTCTCCTAATTCATTCTAATGAAGCAAGCAAGATTTGGCCATATTAATGAAAAGTATCTTTTTTATTTGAGTGAAAAATTTATGGTCATAGGGTTACCAAAGATAATGTTTTCTAACGGAGTCTGTCAAGGTTGCATCCTAGGAAAACAACTAGAGCACAAGTAAGAGAAAGTTAGTCATGAGAGAACCTCTGCACCTCTTGAGTTGATCCATAGTGACATTGCTGCTCCATTCCCTCATATGTCCATGAGTCAAGACAAATCTGCACTCACCTTCATAGATGACTTTTCTAGCTAGTGTTGGGTTCACTTCCTAAAGCACAAGTCTAAAGTTTTTTACCTCTTTGAAGTCTTTAGAGCCTTCAAGGTTGAAAACCAGTCTGGCAGGAAACTCAAGATGATCAGATCTGAAATTTTTGGTGAGTATGTCAAGTTTGAGTTAATTCAGTATTTCAAAGATACAGGTATTCAAATGTAGCATTCGATCCATTTCAAACCACAACAAAATGGTGTTGCTGAGAGAAAGAACAAATCACTGAAGGAGATGGCAACTTGCATGATGTAGGCTAAGACTTTGCCACCAAAGTTTTGGGCCGAAGCTATAAAATGTGCATCCTACATCCAAAATAGGGTTCCTCATAATCATCTTGATGGTATGACTCCTTTCAACGATTGGAGTGGGCAAAAGCCAGATGTGACCCATTTCAGGATTTTTGGCTCAAAGGCTTGGGCTAGAATTCCAACTAAAAAGAGGAACGATTTGCAACCCCAAAGCCAAGATTGCCTATTTGTTGGGTATTATGAATATTCAAAAGGTTACAAGCTGATCAAATTGAGCACTAACAAATCTTTCATTGAAAGAAGTGTTCATTTCTAAGAAGAGTGTTTAGCAGCAATTGAAGTTGGAGAGTCCTCTTCATCACCAAAACCATTGATTGTAAGTGAAGAGACTAATGAGTTTGTTGATTCTGATATGTCTGATAATGATGATTTGACTGCAGATCCTAAAATTCCTACAAGACCAAAATGGGCAGCAAAGACCATTCATGCAGTTGGGGAACCATCTAGAAATCCTAATGACACTAGGAGGACTAGATCTCAATTTGAAAGTGCCCTTTGTGTGAAAGATCCTCTTATTGCTAAGAAGTGCTATCTAATGGTTGAATCAGATCCATAGACATATGAAAATGCAGTACATGATCCTAGATGGAAAACAACAATGTTATCTCCCAAATAAATTAGTCTTCAATAGGTCAAATTCAGAAGAAAAAAAAAATTGCATAGTGAAGAAGATTTCAAGGCACATTATGAAATATTTCTGTATGTTAAACAAAGTTGGAATTCCTTGTGCTTTGTTTTTCCATAAAAATAAAATTTTATCTTTTGGTGGCTTAGGAGAACTTTTGAAAAATTCATTAGCCAACAAAAATCCCAAATTTTGGCAGATAAAAAACTAGATCGAATATTACCTTAACCACCAAAATCTCTAAAAGAATAAAATGGTTAGTACATCTGTCAAAATCAACCACCATCAGCATGAGCAGCACCACTATGGAGGACTTAACCGCTGAAAAGAGTGGGACTGTGAAAAATCATGAGCTGGTAAAGAATAGGTCATTATTAAATTGAAGTGACTGATAAAAGACCCAAACCCTAGCTACCCTCCACCTGTCCCGTGACTGTAGTTGAAGCACCACAAATCGTTAAGTTCCAGTTAAATTGATCACTACACTGGAAATCTCATGGGTCCCATGAAAACTTACTGTCCCCCTGCTCAAGTACCTATAATTAATCAGTCCCCTCAAAATCAGCACCCTCTCCTCAATTTTTTCCACATTTTCTACATGGATTCTCACTAAGCCAAGCCTTCTCTCGATCCAACATTGTAGTATCCTTCCCTAGGGTTTGAATTTCAATTTTGCAGGTACAGAAGAACATTCAAGAAGATGAAGAGAGCAGGAGGACCCGCTCAAAAAACTCAAAACACAAGTTTCTGTTGATAAGCATTCTTCCAAAACGATCTCTAAGCCACCAAAAGTGGACTTTCGGCAGCTAATACCGAAATTTCAGGGCCCTCCAAGCCATTGTAATTGGAATTTTTCTATGAAAAGGAATCATTTTAAGCAGGTCATTCTGTGCGACTGGAGAATCATTTTGCAAAACGCTCGGAGGTTTTTTCTTCTAACATGTCAAATAACAATAAACTCTATCAGTTTTTCTACAGGTGTTTCATATTAGGATAATGGAATCCATCTTTGAGCCCTAATTTTTGGATCTTAGATTTTCCCTGTTTGACACGTCTTTGAAATACAGATCTAGGGAAAATGAAAATGAATTTCAAACAAATTAGAGAGTTTTTTTCTCACAACAAACCAATATACAAAAGCATATTTCATTTTATATACAGGTGTCACATATTTGGAAAACCAAATCCATCTTTGATCCCCAATTTTTTAGTAGTTTAGCCAAATTTTTAGGTGAAAGATGACCTATTAGTCCTCCAGGTAGCATTTTTTACTTCGTCTATCAGTCCATGACGATTTGCTGTAGATGTTCAAGATTTTGAAGATCATCCTAGATCCCAAAAAATCAACTAGCTATTAGGGAAAATACATGAACTTGAGGTCTTAGAAAGAGAAATCAAAAGGACTAATCCAAGATTAACAAAAATAAATACTAAATTGCATAATTCTCTGCTAGGAATGAGAGGGATGTATATCCAGATGCAAAAAAGAAATCTCATATTTATGAAAGATAAATCTAGGCTCTACAGGATGATCAGACTGTTGAGGTTGCAGAAAGAAAATCCAAACCCTAACCCTAAAACACACCTTGCGCTGGAAACCTTAGCAGAGGTAGCAATAAGCCTTCAAGATTCGTAGGCATCCCATGATGCTGTTGTTATTCCAAACCCCTTACAGGTTGAAGAAATACTAGAAGGACAAAAGTAAAGATGTAAAAGGGTGATTAAATGACTAAATAAAATTTTGCACGAACAGAGCTTTCGGTGCCTTAGTTAAACTCAGTAGCTGTTCATTAGCCATCGAAAGTAGAGCTTTCAGCAGCTTACAGACCAAGAATTTTGTTCTCTTAACCTTCGAAAGTAGATAAATAGTGCAAAAATACATTCTTCCACATAGACCCAATTTTGATTGACCCAGACACCTCAAGGATGAGTTATGAAGTTGAAGATTAATTAAAGGCACCAGCAGATTGGGTCTGTTTGAGTTTTGAAGGTGCCAGCGAGGTGAAAAGGGTCAGGAATCCTACATACTTTTGACAAACCATGAATTATCTATCAAATAATAGGGGCTAGTTCTACTTCAGTGATCACTGGAGTTGCTAAAGAGTTCAAGGAGTGAACAAGTATTCGCATTAGATAGACTAGCACTTAAATTATGGTTTTTGACCTAATTTTTGCAGTTTTGTTATCTATTTTTACTAAATCAGATCTAACTTTTCAGGATCTGAAATAAATTTTGTAAAGGATATAAAGCCTAAGACTTATGTTGAAGAAAGGGTTTGACTTTAGATACTTTTAGACCCTTATTTTTATCAAGATTCTCATGTTATTCATCATTTAATATAAGCTCTTTTGCCATTATATATTCATCTTCCATATCTTTTATGTTATGTACTTGTGCTTGAATGTCTGATTCATGTTTATTCTTTTTATCTAATACCAGATAGTTGGAATCCTATCTATGTGTTGATGAGTTGAATAGCAAGGATTTTTCCTTGTTATGATTAGCCATCATATGTGATTGCTTTATATATGGATCTACCAGCATAGTGAGTTCTCCATTTATTCACCTTATTATCAACCCTCTGAACATTGGTGGTTAGAAGCCTTATATTTTGATTGAGTTTTATGCATGTGTTGAGTGTGTGAGGTACTTTAGGTCATTTGAATTGACCCATTTACAAAAACCATTAAAAACATTCAAGTTACGAGGAATCCTCGAGCTGTAACCTAGAGGAGTTTCCTGGAGTGCTAAAAAACTGGCACCGTTGTTGGGGAGAGGAGATTAAAGCTTAGCTTCCCTGGGGGATGACATAGATCCTACTTTGATGATAGACAAAGTCTAAACACTATTTTGGTTCTAATCATTTATCTGGTGACTCCATTGGAATAAGGTGGCTTCAAGAAGAGAAAGTACCAGAGAAAACCCTCAAGGGCCACTAGTATCACCTGTTTCATATCAAGAAGAGACTCTAAGAAGAGCTAGGGCTTCACTAAGACAGACCTACAGAGCTACAAGGGCAGCTACATCAGGTAATTCTAGAGGTATTGCTTCTATTATATCAAATATACCTCCATTTCAATATTCTTCTGTTGAAGCATCTAGTTATTAGAATTTTATAAGTAAATCAGAAAATTTTAGGGTTGAGGAATTTTCAAGCACTGCTTCTTGTAAAGATCTAATCCCTGGCGACTCCATGAAGGACAAATTCAGTGGATACCCTGTTAGGGTTAACCTTGAATTAAGATCGAGTCAAAGGTGGTTAGGTCTAGCACATGGTTTGGGCACATGGTTTGTTGTAGCCCATGGTATTTTCCCATGGTATTGCATGTGTTAACCTTGAATCAGGATTGAATCAAAGGTGGTTAGGTCTAGCACATGGTTTTGTTGTATCCCATGGTATTGTCCCATGGTTTTGCATGTGATTAAGCCTTTATAAGGCTTGAGGAGGCTACATTGTAAATTGCATTGTATGGTACTGGGTAATGTATTGTATTGGATGTGTGTACTGGATGTGGGCATTGTATTGTGGTAGAAGAGAGACTGTGAGAGCGTGAAGAGGAAGTGCAGTGGTTTTGCTGCATGGCGTATCCCTTCATCTTTCTGGATGGAAATAAAAGAACTAGAAAATTTGTTTGTGGACGTAGCCCATCGTTTGGGTAAACCACGTTATATTTGTGTCTCTCTGTAATGTTTAATGTGTTTTTGCATCTTGTTTATTGATTTAACTGTATAATTGTTATTGCTCTGTGGTCCTGTTTTTCTAACAATTGGTATCAGAGCCAAAAGGTCTATTTGGTTTGTAAACTCACAGGAAAGAAGGGTTCCTAGTTCGAGTGGAAGCAATGGCGGAAGAAGGAAAGTTTTGGGTCGATAAATTTAACGGCCAAAACTATCAGTTATGGAAGATGCAAATGGAGGACTATCTGTACAAGAAATATCTGTACCTGTCGTTGGGTGGAAAAGCAAAACAGCTAATGGCTATGAAGGATGAAGAATGGGAGTTTCTTGACAGAAACACACTAGGAACAATATGGCTGTGCCTGGCTTCGTCAGTGGCCTTCAATATCTCGAAAGAAATAACAACAGAGGGTGTGATGAGTGCAATGAGTAAGCTCTATGAAAAACCCTCGGCTTCTAACAAAGTATTTTTAATGAAGTGTTTATTTAATATGGAGATGTCGAAAAGTGGATCTGTTGTTGACCATTTAAATGAGTTTAATACACTTACCAGTCAGTTAAGTTCTGTAAAAGTGAACTTTGATGATGAGGTTAGTGCTCTTCTAATGTTGTGCTCATTGCCAGAAAGCTGGAATAGCTTGGTCATGGCTGTAAGTAACTCTGTCCCTAGTTCAAGCACTCCTAGGTTTGATGATGTTGTTAGTGTTATTCTTAGCAAGGAAATGCAAAGGAAAAGCACAGGTGAGACATCAGGTAATGCGATGACCATGGAGAGCAGAGGGAGACAAAAAGGGAGAGGAAGGAGCCCAGGAAATCACGACAAGTCTAAAAAGGGAAGATCCAAGTCCAGATTCGGAAAAATAGAATGATGGAACTGTGGTAAGAAAGGACATCTAAATAAAGACTGCAGAGCACCAAAGAAGAAAGGTGAGAGGTAGCAAGAGACCACCCAAAAAGCAAATGTAGCAGGTGATGTGTTACAAGATGCTTTGATTCTTGCATTAGATAATACTAGTGATTACTGGGTAGTATATTCAGGGGCTTCATGTCATGCTACACCCCATAGGAAATTATTTTATGATTATGTTCAAGGTGATTTTGGGCATGTGTTATTGGGGGATAATGAACCATGTAAAATTGTTGGAAAGGGTAAGGTACGAATTAAACTAAATAATGGAAATGACTGGTTGCTAAAGGATGTAAGGCACATTCCTGCTATGAAAAAAAATATAATCTCAACAGGGTAGTTGGGAGATGGCGGTTGTTTGTCTACGTTTGGAGAAACGTGGTGGAAGGTAACTAAAGGATCAATGGTAATTGCAAAAGGAGATAGGATAGGTACATTATATTTATGTCCTCATAACACTGATTATTCTATTTCTCTAGCTTCCACAGAAATAGGTGCAGCGTTGTGGCATCATAGGCTTGGCCACATGAGTGAGAAGGGGATGTAGATTCTCCACTCAAGGAAACTATTTCCAGATCTGAAGCAGGTAAGTTTGGAATTTTGTGAGAACTGTGTTTATGGAAAACAGAAGAGAGTTAGATTTCTCAGGGTTGGGAAACAAAAGAATAGTGAAAATTTAGAGCTTGTCCATATAGATGTATGGGGACCATCTCAGGTACAATCTCTTGGAGGCTCTCGTGATTATGTTACTTTTATTGATGATGCAACTAGAAAAACTTGGATTTATTGCATTAGATAGAAATCTGATGTTTTTGATACTTTTAAGAAGTGGAAAGCTTTGGCTGAGAATAAGATAGGAAAATGGTTGAAATGTCTTAGATCTGATAATGGAGGTGAGTACTGCAGCAACGATTTTGACAGTTACTCTTCACACAATGGGATTCGCAGAGAGAAGACAGTCCCTGGAACACCCCAAGAAAATGGCATGTCAGAAAGGATGAACAGAACGATCATGGAGCGTGCAAGGTGTATGAGATTGCATGCAGGGTTGCACTTATAGTTTTGGGATGATGCTGTAAACAATGTTGTTTATTTAATAAACAGAGGGCCTTCAAGTACTTTGGATGGTGGAATTCTAGAGGAGGCATGGACAGGTAAACAGCTAAAATACTCATTTCTGAGAACTTTTGGTTGTGAAGCATTTGTCCATATTGATAAAGATGATAGAACAAAGCTTGAGGCTAAATCCAAGAAATGTACCTTTATTGGATACGGAGTTGATGATTTTGGTTATTGCTTATGGGAGCTTAAAAATTGCAAAATCATTAGGAGTAGAGATGTAGTATTTGATGAAAAGGTCATGTACAAAGATCAGTTGTAGGGAAAGAAAGGAGAAAAGGAAAACACAGAGTACAAAATGCTTCATGAAATCAACGAAAATGAAGTTCCAAAGGCACCAGAAAATCAAGAGCAGCAGCAGGTACCTGAAACTCCTGCAATTGTAAGAAGGTCTACCAGGTTAAGTAGACCCCCTGAACGATTCTCTCCTTCACTGTATTATTTATTGATGACTGATTCTGGTGAGCCAGAATGTTTTGAAGAAGCAATGCAGGTAGAAACTAGAAAGAAGTGGGAGCAAGGCATGGATGAGGAGATGGAATCATTGGTAAGAAACCAGACTTGGGATTTGGTTAAGTTGCCTGTAGGAAAAAGGGTATTGCAGAATAAATGGGTTTACAGGTTGAAGGAAGAAAATGGAGGAAAGAAGTGGTACAAGGCTAGAATTGTTGTAAAGGGGTTTGCACAAAAGAAAGGTATAGAATTTGATGAAATATTTTCTCCTGTTGTTAAAATGACTTCAATTAGAACTATTTTAAGTCTAGTGGCGGTAGAAGATTTGCATCTTGAACAATTAGATGTAAAAATGGCCTTTCTCCATGGGGATTTGGAGGAAGATATTTATATGCAGCAGCCACAACAGTATGAGGTCAAAGGGAAGGAGAATTTGGTTTACAGGTTGAAGAAGAGTTTGTATGGCCTAAAGCAAGCTCCAAGGCTGTGGTAATTAAAATTTGATAAGTTTATGACAGAACAAGGTTATGATAGATGTCATTCTGACCACTGTGTTTATTTCAAGAGGCTAGATAACGGAAGATATATTATCTTGTTATTGTATGTGGATGACATGCTTGTTGTAGGGTCTAACATGCAGGATATAAATGTGCTCAAAAGAAAACTAACTAAATCATTTGTGATGAAGGATTTGGGTGCTCCAAAGCAAATCCTTGGTATGAGAATAACAAGAGAGAGAAAAAATCGCAAATTGACATTGTCTCAAGGTGAGTACAAAGAAAAGGTGTTGCAGAGGTTTAGAATGCAGAATGCAAAACCAGTCAGCACACCTTTGGCAAGCCATTTCAAACTAAGCAAGCATATGTGTCTATAGACACAGGAAGAGATAGATTACATGTCCAATATTCCCTATTCATCAGTAGTTGGGAGCTTGATGTATGCCATGGTGTGCACAAGACCAGATATTGCACATGCACTGGGAGTTGTGAGCAGGTATATGAATAATCTAGGTAAAGAGCATTGGAAAGAAGTACAGTGTATTCTCAGGTATTTGAGAGGTACCACTTCTCATGCATTATGTTTTGGAGGTTCAGACACTGTTCTACAGGGATACGTTGATGCAGATATGGTTGGTGATAAAGACAGCAGGAGGAGCACCACAGGGTATGTGTTCACTGTAGGTGGAACAGTGTTATCCACCTGAATGGCACCTCTCCGTCTGAGTGTCGACATCCCTCATGTTGGCACACAAAAGGAAATCTATGGATTGAGGTTGGCCCAACCACTATCGATGGTCTTATTATCAAATACATTTCCTCATCCATCCAGTGGTTTACTTTTCCCTTTTAGATATGTCAAGACATATCCACGACCCTATTCATATGCAACTCGCGGATCATCCGCGAGTGTTGATGTTTGCAAGTCGCAGATGGATGTATCTGCGGGTTGCTCTTATGAAAGTCGTGGATCATACGCGAGTTGTCCTTCTTGATACCCCCGGATGCCTATCTTTGACATTTAAAAATAAAACACACGATTACTTGAGATTAGTTAATCCATTTACCTTAATATTCTTAACTGTCTCAACCTCCTCAAACTGCCTTATTTCATCCATATATATATAGGCCTTGGGGAGGGTGTTTGATATACATAGACTGGGAGAGAAAAGTCATGCTGTTGGATTTTATACAGAAGTCTTTGGAGCAGTGAAACTCAGAATCCTTTGGTTGTAGAGGAGAAACCTTGAAGACTTTGGAGGTGAAGCAGAGTGGAAGAGGACAAGCTAGGATCAACCATCTTGTAACGGGTAAGTCTTTCTCATCCTCCTGTTTCCTTTACTGCACTCTAGAGTCAATTGTTTGCAAGTTTAATTGAGTATTTTGGTAACCCCAGACCTTCAGTTATAAGGTGTATAATCCTGTACAACAAACAACAGTAAGTTGGATTCCAAAACTGCAACAGGTTGTTGCACTTTCAACAACGGAAACAGAGTATGTTGCTGCTACAGAGGCTAGTAAGGAGATGATTTAGTTGCAGAGGTTCATTGAAGAATTGGGTAAGAAACAGGAGAATAGTAGGTTGTACAGTGACAGCCAGAGTTCCATTCATCTTGCAAAGAAATCAGTCTTTCATTCAAGGACTAAACATATAGAACTCAAGTACCACTTCATAAGATCTATTCTAGATGAAGAACTGTTAAAACTGGAAAAGATTCACACTAGCCAGAATCCTACAGACATGTTGACAAAGGGAGTAACCAGAGAGAAATTGAGTTCCTGCTCGGTTTCTATTGGCCTTAAAGCATAAAGGTGAAAAGAACAAATTTTCAAGTCCAAGGTCCAGCAAGTGTAGCAACGGTAGAGTTGCTGTGATTAGTCAACATGAAGGCACATAAAAATGTAATGGAGCGGTTTGCATGTAAATGGGAATATGGCTATAAGACATGGTAAGGCATGCATACCCCTATTAAATCACCGGTAAAGTCGGGAGATAGACCTAGGTGATAGGGGGTGTATGTAAGATTCCTCGATAAATACTTGAGGGGAGTTGGTGATTACTCCAAGTCAAGTTTAAAGGGGGCATTGTTAGGGTTAACCTTGACTTAAGATCGAATCAAAGGTGGTTAGGTCTAGCACATGGTTTGGGCACATGGTTTGTTGTAGCCCATGGTATTGTCCCATGGTATTGCATGTGTTAACCTTAACTCAGGATTAATTCAAAGGTGGTTAGGTCTAGCACATGGTTTGGGCACATGGTTTTGTTGTAGCCCATGGTATTGTCCCATGGTTTTGCATGTGATTAAGCCTTTATAAGGCTTGAGGAGGCTCCATTGTAAATTGCATTGTATGTTACTGGGTACTACATTGTACTGGATGTGTGTACTGGACATTAGAGGAAATTTCAACTCAAAATGGGCCTCCTAAAATGAAATAATAAAATAATACTTAAAATAATAAAATAATATTTATTAATTTTGGAGGAAGAAAAGAAAAAAACTACTTTTTTGTTTGTATTTTTGACATATCTCCCTGTGTTTTTACTCAAATTTTGATTGGGAGAGCTTGTTGGATGCGGAATTAAATTATGCATCCAACGAGTACCCACTCGGCATACTTTTGACAGACCCCGCTACCCCCAAAACAAGAAATACCTGGAAAAACAGAATGATGACATCATCATTTCATTTTTTCAGGTATTTCTTGTTTTTGGGGTAGCGGGGTCCGTCAAAAGTATTTCAAGTGGGTACTCGTTGGATGCGGAATTTAATTCCGCATCCAACGAGCTATCTCAATCGAAATTTGAGTAAAAACACAGGGAGATACGTCAAAAATACAAACAAAAAAAGTAGTTTTTTTATGATACCTATTCCGAAATTTATATTAAAAAAGTGTTTAAGACCTATACGGTGTTTCAAATTTAAATAAATTTCATTGGCTAACATATGATGACATGGAATTTGAATAAAAGTTAAAAGGCCCATTTTGAGTTGAAATTTCCTCTAATGTGTGGGCATTGTATTGTGCTCGAAGAGAGACTGTGAGAGCGTGAAGAGGAAGTGCAACGGTTTTGCTGCAGGGCGTATCCATTCATCTTTCTGGACTGAAATAAAAGGACCAGCAAATTTGTTTGTGGATGCAGACCATCGTTTGGGTGAACCACGTTATATCTGTGTCTCTCTGTAATGTTTAATGTGTTTTTGGATCTTGTGTATTGATTTAACTGTATAATTGTTATTGCTCTGCGGTCCTGTTTTTCTAACATACCCCACAATGTTCAGATGTCAAAAATATTTGCTGCTCTTTTGGCTTGGAGTTTTGCACCTCTTGACTTCTCTTCAATTCCTAGTTTCCCACATCTAGTACCTGATATGTCCGAATGGGGACATTTTGTACCTGTCTTCAAAGAGGAGAAAGAAGACAATCCTGCAGAACACCTCCTCAGGTTTCATGAATTCATGGATCTATTAGATCAGCAACTTTAAGATGTTCATGTATTCATTGTATGGTGATGCACGTCAGTGGTATTTTTATTTACCTCCTTCTAGCATTTCATCATTAAAGGATTTTCACCGAGCATTCACTGAGCACTGCGAAAGGTATTTTTCAGATGAGCTTGTATTTGGTAATTACTGTGATGATTATGAATTAAATCATAAGAACGAATATGTAAATATAGATGGATCTCTCCCTCATAATATGCAGCAGCTCTTCAAGAATATTCAAGATGATGCACTTTTCCATCAACATGAACTAGAAATGAATTATAAAGGAGTTGAATGTTTTCCTACCATCATTAAATCTGATTGTTTTGAATTTGAGGAATTGATTTCTTTAAGTACACATGGAAATGATCATGTTTCTACTAGTCAAATGACAATTGAAATCAGTAAGGCTAGCTCACAGTTTCCAGATTTGCATATCAAGGGAAGCTGCAGTAACCATGAGTGACAAGATTTTTAGGGACTGTCTAATCTCGAGCTAGAACATTAGGAAGATATTCCTTCTCCTTATGAATATGTTGCTTCGAATTATGAGAAGGAAGTAGGTAATATTTTTCCAGGTTTTTTTTAAATTTTTGTTGCTGATACTCCTATATTCGACCAATACAGCGATGAGGAAGAATATGTTAAAATTTGTGAAGACCCATTGTTTACTCAAATTTCATCTAGTTCTTATTTTCAACAGAGAGAGGATAAAAAATGTGTGCATGCTGTGATAGATGCTTGTTATGAATCTGCTCCTCAAAGGTCTAATAAAGATATTTTTAGCTTTGATATATCCTGCAAAGATATTATTGTGGAAGAGGAAATTATTATCTATCATGAGCCAGCATATCATCATGATGAAATCATATTATGTAAATATGGTGAAGGGGAGTAGAAAGGTTCAGATTTGTTGTTGAGCTTGCATTTTGATATGACAAAGGTTGAACAGTCCACATTCAACATTGACATCAGTGAAGGACACGATCAGCATCATAAAAAGGTATTTCATGTTGGATTTTATGACCCTGTTACTGACTATCTAGAACTTATGAGCAGCATAGATATCAAAATATTATTGTCAAAGGAAATCTAGTTTTATCATCGGTTCAAACCACTTTTTTGTTTGCTATGCATTCCATTATTTTTTGGGTTAAGATCAAGAACAGGTTCAGTAAATTAGTTTATGACATGTCTTCATTAGAAGCATGAATTTACTTGATTAAGAAACAATACATGTTTAGAGTAGGAGTAGATAGGAAAATAAGCTCTTAATATGAGCATCTAGCTCATTTTTAGTTGTTTTCATGAATAAGTAAAGCAGGCTACAAGAAGATTGCAGGGAATCAGTTATAAAATACAAATGACTCCATGCCCAATCGAACACTAGAAGATAGCTTTAATATTTTGTTTTTCAGGAAAGGCATTTGGTCTGGGGTTCTTGGGACCTCACAGGAAGGTTCCCATCCCTGAGTAGGATCCGGATGTTATCTCCCAAATAAATTAGTCTTCAATAGGTCAAATTCAGAAAATTTATTTTTTGCATAGTGAAGAAGATTTCAAGGCACATTATGAAATATTTTTGTATGTTTAACAAAGTTGGAATGCCTTGCGCTCTATTTTTCCAAAAAAAACAAATTTTAGCTTTCGGTGGCTTAGGTGAACTTTTCAATAGTTCATTAACTAGCGAAAATCCTAGCTTTCGGCAGCTAAAAATTTGGACGTAGGATTACATTAACCACTGAAAGCTTATTGACTCTGTTTTTATTCAAATTTTGAAATGTACCTTTCGGTGGCTTAGGAAAAATTTTCAATAGTTCATTAGCCATCGAAAATCCTGGATTTTGGTAGCTAAAAAAATAGATCCAAGATTACCTTAACCAACAAAATCTCTGAAAGAATAAAACGGTTAGTACATCCATCAAAATCAACCACCGTTAGCATGAGGAGCACCACTATCGAGCACTTAACCAACAAAAAGACTAGGACTGTGAAAAATCATGAGCTGGTAAAGAAGAGGTTGTTATGAAACTGAAGTGACTGATAAAATACCCAAACCCTAGCTTCCCTCCACCTATCCCATGATTGCAGTTGAATCACCACAAAGCGTTAAGTTCCAGTTAAATTGATCACTGCATTGGCCATCTCACGGGTCTCATCAGAACTTACTGTCCCCCTTCTTAACTACTAATCACTAATCAGTACCCTAAAAATAAGCACCCTCTCCTCAATTCATTCCACATTTTATGCATGCATTATCATTGAGCCAAGCCATCTCTGGATCCAGCATTGTAGTATCCTTCCCTAGGGTTTGAATGTCAATTTTGCAGGCACAGAAGAAAATTCAAGAAGATGAAGAGAGGAGGAGGAACCACTCAAAAAAATCAAAACAAAGGTTTCCATGGCTAAGCATTGTTTCAAAACGGTCTCTAAGCCACCAAAAGCGGACTTTCGACAGCTAAGACCGAAATTTCAGGGCGCTCCAAGACATTGAAATCGACGTTTTACTATGAAAATGCATCATTTTAAAATGCTGATTCTGAGCGACATGAGAATAATTTTGCAAAACAATCAGTTTTTTTTGTTCCTAACATGTTAGAGAACAATAACCTCTCTCTGTTTTCCCATAGGTGTTGCATGTTGGGAGAATCGATTCCATCTCTGAGCCGTAATTTTCGGATCTCAGAATTTCCCTATTTGAAACATGTTTTTAAAATACATATCTCGGGAAAATGAAAACTAATTTCTAAAAATGAAAATATTTTTTTTCTCAAAACAAACCAATATACAAAAACCTCTTTTAATTTATACATAGGTGTCACATATTTGGACAACCAAATCCATCTATGAGCCCCATTTTTTAAGCAGTTTGGCCAAATGTTTGGGAAAAAGATGACCTGTCAGTCCTCTAGGTGGCATTTTTTACCTCATCTATTAGTCCATGAAGATTTGCTGCAAATTTTTAAGAGTTTGAATATCAGTATAGATTCCAAAAAATCAACCAGATATTAGGGAAAATACATGAACTGGAGGACCTAGAAAGAGAAATCAAAAGGACTAATGCAAGATTAACAAAAAAAAATATTGAATTGCATAATTCTCTACTAGAAATTAGAGGGATGTATATCCTACTGCAAAAAGGAAATCTAATATTTATGAAAGATAACTCCAATCTCTATAGGATGATCAGACTATCGAGGTTGCAAAAGGAAAGTACAAAACCTAACCTTAAAACAAACCTTGCACTGGAAACCCTAGAAGAGGCATCAATAATCCTTCAAGATCTGGAGGCATCCCATGATGCTGCTATTATTCCAAACCCTATACAGGTTGAAGAAATACTAGAAGGATAGAAGTAAAGCTATAAAAGGGTGATTAAATGACTAATTCAAATTTTGCATGAACAGAGCTTTTGGTGGCTTAGGCGAACACAACAGTTGTTCATTAGCCATTGAAAGCAGAGCATTCAACAACCTACAGACCCAACATTTTATTCTCTTAACCATCGAAAGCACATAAATAGTGCAGAAAGACATTCTTCCACACAGAACCAATTTTGATTGACCCAGACACCTCAAGGATGAGTTATGAAGTTGAAGATTAATTAAACGCACCAACAGATTGGGTCTCTTCCAGTTTTGAAGGTGACAGCAAGGTGAAAAGGGTCACAAACCCTGCCTACTTTCGAAAAACCATGACTTATCTATCAGATAACAGGGCCTAGTTCTACTTCTATGATCCGTGTAGTTATTAAAGAGGTCAAAGAGTGAAGAAGTATTTGAGTTAGATATCATATAACTTAAGTTAGGGGTTTTGACATCATTTTTACAAAAACATTTATGTTATCTATTTTTAGTAAATCACATCCAACTTTTCAGGATTTGAAATAAATTTTGCAAAGGCTATAAAGCCTAAGACTTATGTTGAAGAAAAGGTTCAACTTCAGAGAATTTTAGACCCTTATTGTTATCAAGCTTCTAATGTTATTCATCATTTAATATAATCTCTATTGCCATTATATGTTCAGATTCCATATCTTTTATGTCTTGTACTTGTGCTTGAATGTCTGATTCAGGTTTATTCTTTTTATCTAATACCAGATAGCTGTCATCCTATCTATGTGTTGATGAGTTGAATAGAAAGTATTTTTCCTTGTTATGATTAGCCATTCATATGCAATTGCTTTATATATGGATCTGCCAACATAGTAAGTTCTCCATTTATTCACCTTATTATCAACCCTCTGAACATTGGTGGTTAGAATCCTTATCTTTTGATTGATTTTTATGCATGTATTGAGTGTGTGAGGTCCTTTAGGTCATCTGACTTGATCCATTTAGAAAAACAATTAAAAACATTGAAGTTACTAGGAATTCTCGAGCTATAGCCTAGAGGAGTTTCCTGGAGTGCTAACAAGCCATGAAAGAAGAATTCAACTCACTCCAGAAGAGCAACACTTGCAAACTGGTTGATCTTCCCCCGGGGAGGAAGCTAGTTCAATGTAAGTGGGTTTTCAAGACTAAGTTTGCTGCTGATGGTTCACCTTTGAAATATAATGAAATTTTGGTAGCCAAGGGATACTCACAAGTACATAGTATTGACTGCAATGAAACCTTTTCACCAGTGGCAAAGATGGACTCCATAAAACTAGCTCTAGCCATTGCAGCTTTGAAGAAGTGGGAAGTACATCACATGGGCGTGAAGTGTGCTTTCCTAAATGGAGATCTCAATAAATAGATTTACATGCAGCAACCTGAAGGGTTTGTTTCTAATCCATATTTAGTGTGCAGGTTAAAGAAATCATTGTATGGGCTCAAGCAAGACCCCAGGGCTTGGTATGCCAAGATTGATGGATTTATGCTGTCACTGAGTTTTGTTCGATGGAAGTATGATCCTAATGTCTATTTGTAGCTGCTTCATGGTTTGTTGATGATTATTTTCATGTATGCAGATGACCTACTGATTATAGGAAGTTCAAAGAAAGAGATTGCCTCCTTGAAGGATGCAATGAACCATGCATTTTATATGACAGATTTGGGATTGCTGAGCCAATTCTTGGGTCTCAAAATTGCTCAATACCAACATGGAATAAAAGTACATCAGTCCAAGTATGCTTCAGATTTTCTCATCAAGTTATGCATGAAAGATTGTAAGCCAAGCAAGACTCCATTCCTTTCAGGAGTTAAGCTTGAAGTAGTAGGTTCTTCTCTTATGGTAAATAATACACTGTATAGGCAGTTGATTGGGTTTTTTCTTTATCTTACACACACTCGACCTGATTTATCTTATGTAGTTAGTGTGGCTTCGAGATACATGGATCGGCCTCATGAGATCCACTCGAGAGTGGCCAAGAGGATCCTAAACTTTGTTAAAAAAAACAAGAACTCATGGGATCTTCTACAAAGAAAAATGTGATCTTGATTTGATTGGATTTACTAACAGTGATTGGGTAGGTGACAACACAGATCAAAATTCTACATCACGATATGTGTTCATGCTTGCAGAATGACCAATTGGCTAAAGCAGAGTGCCATAGCACTCTCATCTACAGAAGAAGAGTATAGAGGAGTTGTAAATGCAGCAACTCAATGTTTGTGGTTGCAGAGGATACTTGGAGAATGTGTCTTCAAATAAAAGTTTTCAACTACTATATACTATGATAATCAGAGCACCATTCAAATCTTTAATTATCCAATTTAGAGACAATGAACCAAGCACATTGAGATCCATATGCACTACATTAGACAGCTTGTACATGATGGTACCATTGTTCTACTCTTCTGTGCATCTTCAGAACAAGTAGCAGACATATTCACCAATGTTTTTTGTGAGAAGACCTTCAGCAATATCAAATCACTGCTCGGGATTTCTCATCATGCTATGAAGCATAATTGATGACAACATTTCCAAATTTTGTTTTTCCTGTCCATGTTTAAGGGAGGATTTTCGCACTAGGTTTTTGCCTCTTTCCTTGCTTGTATGGACAAGCAGTATGCAAAGCGTGACTAAGCCTTGTGTTGATGTAATTGTAACTTCGGAATCTATTCATCTATATTTCTTATGTATTGTAACCCAATGTTTATTCTGGGATGTAATGTAATGTATTTGAGTAATGTAATACCCTGATGTTTATTCCAGGAAGTTTCTATAATGAGAAAGTCATGTCAAGTCATTGTGGGTAACCCTCCTATTGGTCAAGGGTTAAATTCCCCATAGTTGTGGGGCCCTTGGGTTATTAGACTATCCTAGTGAAGTCAACCCTAGGTGAGTCATTGTAAGTTAGTGCAATAGTCCCCACCATTGTGTTACCCTCCTATTGGTTAGAAGAGGCAAAGTCCCCATAAGTGGTGGGGCACTAGGGTTATTAGACACTCCTAGAGATGTCAGCTCTAGTAAGTAATTGTTAAGTAAGGACGACATGATGGAGTGGGTTCCAAGTGAATGAAATAATATAGATAAAGAGTGAGAATCTCTCTATTTATCAATCTCATACACACACTCACTCATTGGGGCACATGAGTGAGAGAGGAGAAGCTCTCTCAATGTGTGAGAGAGAGACTGCTATTGTCAGGAGATCATCTTACTATTTTCCGGTTTTAACTTTGATGTTGATTCTATCTCCGAGGAAGTTGCAGGGTTTTCTCCTTTGTGGTTTCCCCGAGGAAAATTATTTGTGTCTCTTGTGTTGTGTGAAGCGAATAGTTATTCGCTTGTAGAAATAATATTACCAGAAAACTTGGTAAATGAGATAAGCCATAATAATATATTAAATTGATGAAATGAATTGATATGATTGATTTACAATGGTCAGACTTATATATGTCCATTTGTGACTTTCCAACCTACAGTCATGACTCTTTGATAATTATTAATTATCTATTAATATTATTTTTAATATTTATATATTTTATGTTCGTTACATTGCCTTCCCCTTAAGGGAATCTTTGTCCTCAAAGATGTATTTGACATTTATGTCTGATTTATTTTAACTTGTCATCTCGAAATTCTTTCCATTTTGTATTTGCGACATTTGAGGAGATGAGCCGATACGAATTACGGATTCCCCAAGAGAATTGTCGCATAGCATCTCCTGTGGTCCATCCTAGATCTATTTTTATCGGAGCTCTGAGATCTTTTTGTGGAACGATTTGTCTTGATTGTTGCTTAGTATGTCGATATTTTCGCATATCCACATAAGTCTTCTGTGAATATTCATTTTGACCATGTCATTGGTCAAAATGACGATTATAATTAGGATGTCTGTAAGGTATAGCTTTCATTTGTTCTTCTTTTTTTTTGGACTGTGACGAGGGCTGTCTTCACTTCTTCGATTTGATTTTTGGATGTATTTTCTTGGATTGTGCTTCTTGGTTTTCTAGTAGATTGTTCATGAATTGGAATTCTTTCGATTCTTTCCTCTTGCAATTTTTTTTCAATTTCTAGCTCCTTGATTTGGTTATGTAGTTCCTGATTACTATTATTTAAACACTGGTTTTCTTCTTGCTTTTCTAGTAATTTCCCTTCTAGGTATTCACCGGATTGTCCCCTCTTGCTGTTGTTTTTCAATTTTTTGATTTTTGTAATCAAGGTTTTGTTGTGATTTCTTAATCTGAAAATTTCTTCAGAATTGTTGGATATTATTTTATTACTCTTTGCGATCTCCAGCTTATGTTCTTTTTTAGAATCGCTATTTTGTTGTTGAAGAACTTTTATCTGTTGTCGATACTAGTCGACCACTGATTCTTGATCTGTTAATTTCTGTCGTATGTGCTTCAGTTCTTCATCCTTGTTGTTAACGATTTTGTTCAAGCAGATTATTTCTACTTCATAATTACTTATTTCTTTCTTTATATCTTGATTTGTTTGTCTCTGATTGAAATCACTTTCGTCTTTTAATTTCTTAATTTGGGCATACAATTTTTCTATATGATTGTTCTGGTTGGAAATTATTTGTTCCTTGCAGACTTTTTGCATATGATGTAACTTAATCAACTTTTCCAATTTCGTATTTATGTCCCGTAATTCTTCATTGTCTCTTCGACAACGCTTTAATTTGGCTTCTAATTTCTCTATTTATGCTTGCAAACCAGATTCCATGATATCTAATTTCTTCCACACTAGATGATGATGATCTTCAATTATGCTTTTCCTTTGACTTCCCCACCTTAGTTCAATCTCACTTATTTTTTAGTATCAATTATTACGCACCTTTTTGATATTTTATTTCCCTTAATTTTTGTAAAATGTGAGTAGATTGGGTGGTTGGGCGGAATGATTGTTAACTTCCCCACCCAGGTTCAAATCTCACTTGCTTCTTTTAATAGTTATTATTATACGTTTTTTTATATTATTATACACTTTTTTCTTTTATCTTTTCTTTTCTAACCTTTTTTTTTCTTTCCCCCCTTTTTTTTACCCTTTTTTTTTTGCTCGTTCTTTTAGTTTTTTTTTTTTTTTATACTTTTTTTTAACTCTCTTTTTTGGGGGGGAATTACTTTTACCCTTTTTATTTTTTTATTTTTAAGGACAAGTCCTATTTTTTTGGAAAACCCTTTGTTTTTACTTTTTTCTTCACTTTTTTTTAACTCTCTTTTTTGGGGGGCAGTTACTTTTACCCTTTTTTTATTTTTTTAAGGACAAAGTCCTATTTTTTTGGGAAACCCTTGATTTTTGTTTTTACTTTTTCTTTCACTTTTTTTTTTAACTCTCTTTTTTGGGGGGAGTTACTTTTACCCTTTTTTTTTTTTTTTAAAGGACAAAGTCCTATTTTTTGGGAAACCCAAAAATTCCAGGAAACCTGGTGATGGCTAAAAGACAAAAATATGGCCAAAGACCGGGATCTAGCCAACGAGGCTCTAATACCACTGAAGCGAATAGTTATTCGCTTGTAGAAATAATATTACCAGAAAAATTGGTAAATGAGATAAGCCATAATAATATATTAAATTGATGATATGAATTGATATGATTGATTTACAATGGTTAGACTTATATATGTCCATTCGTGACTTTCCAACCTACAGTCATGACTCTTTGATAATTATTAATTATTAATTAATAATTATCTATTAATATTATTTTTAATATTTATATATTTTATGTTCGTTACATTGTGCTTATGTTTTATTGTTGTGCATGTTATTCTCTCAGTTAAAGATCCTAAGATCATAATGGTAGCTTGAATGATAAAAATATAACATGGTATCAGAGCTAACCTGAGAATAAGACATTGTGCAGCTGCAGAATCTAGGGCTTATTTATTTTTGGGTCTCTCTCCAAAATCCATCAACAAAAGTATGCTAGGCTGACTCTCCATTGAAGGGTGCATTTTTCTGTCGAAGCAAAATTCGATTCTGAGTATTTTCAGTTTTCGGTGTAGAAATTAGGGATTTCTACAAAAGAGAAATTTTTGAGTGAGCCCAACATATGATTGATCTCCTCATCAAAACCAAAGTTTAGATACCTAGATAAAGTTTTTTGGTTGGGTGAAACTTCAAGAATGTCAAACCCTAGTTTGACCCCGAGCTAGAAAAACCCTAAATACTAAAACTGATATGTTTTGGTACATTCGCTATATACCGATATTGATGAAGGATTAGGAGCTGCAAAATTGTATAGGCCGCATATCAAATCCTGATGTACACTATGTCCAAAAATCAGCCTCAGATTCGCTATATTCTGGGAGATATGATCCCTCCAAGTTAGGGTTCCAACCTCTTCCAGAACTCATCCCTAAACAGAACACCTGGGGAGAATTTCAATATATTGGGCTACATAGGTCCAAATGGAATGTTTGAACATGTTATCGAAATATTACAGACTGTAATTTTTTTGATACAAATTTCAGACTCAGAATATGAACTAGTGACATGTGGCAGTCCGTACAACTATGTTGTTCTGAACAGTCTTGTAACACGTCACCTTGGGAAAAGGATCATAAGTCCCAATTGGTGAAACCAATTCTGATGAAACCTATAATGTTGTCATGGGTACATGCGATGTTACCACAATGAAACATTTCATACATAGAGGAGCAGTAATTTAGGAGATATCATAGAAGCAGTGACATGCATTTTTGCAAAAGAAATTGGAAAACTAGGGCTTCTTGTTCCGGGAGCTTCCCTCCACTGTTTTCAGAAAAGGAGTACATTGGATAGCTCCATTTGAAGATATATATCTGTCTATCAAACATATCTGAAATATTCCAAGTTTTGAAACTTAGGGTTTCTGTGACAAACCCTAGATCATCCAGCTCTGGAACCAAGACGGACACCTCAAAATTGTAAGATCTAATCTTTTGCTATTTCTAGTTGAGGTTCTCATTTCAAAGTGATCTATCACATCAGCTTGATGATAATCTTGGTGAAGTTTCCAATCATGGAAGTATATGATCTCTTTGAAGAAAATGAATGGGACACCTACATGAGTAGAGAGGCTCCAGTTCCAAAGGGAGATGAGGCTAGAGGCCCTACACAAGAAGATCATTGTTGATTCAGTCACGAATCAACTTGTACTACAAGTGTCTTCCCTAAAGAAACCAAAGATGTTTGATTCATTAACTAAGCTATTTGAAGGGAAGAACATACATCAGAAGATGACCTTAAGAAACCAGTTAAAGAATGTGAAGATCTAGAATGCAGAGACCATGAAGTCATACTTTACAAGGGTCTCTCAAATCAAAGAACAACTTGTAGTGGTAAAAGAAGAAGTGAAGAATGTAGTAGTGATGATGTCCACCTTGAATGGCCTCCCAGGATCATGAGTTTCATTCATTTGAGGAATGTGTGCCAGAAGGAAGCGATTACTTTTAGTAGACTCTGGGAAGAAGAAGAAGCTCGACTCATAAGAAGAGAAGAGAAGATGGGAGCAACTGAAGATCAAGCTCTCACCATCCAAAGAAGATCCCTCAGTCGATGAGGAATATGAATATCTCAACTCTTGAAGAACTTCTTATCCACCTTAGCATTTGGATAAGAAATGATGCTATTATGAATAAAGAAGGAGATGAAGTTGAAGGCTTAAGAAGGAGTCTACCTACGAGACAAATAAAGATGAATAGTCTACCTACGAGACAAATAAAGATAAGTATTCAATTGTCATTTCATGATATTATTTTGGTATGCATTTGTTTATATTAAGTTGATGTATTATGCATGATAGAATGTTAGCATTAACAATAGTATACTACTAATATGCATGTGATGGGTAAGTAGCTCATGTTGCTATACAACTCTCCATTGCTACTTATCTAGAATGAAACCTCTTTGCTAACATATTGGATTAGTGCACAATCTCAATGTTGTCCTGGTAGAGATGGAAGGCATTTAGAAAGTTTCAGTGAGATATGGATGAATGTTGTATTGGCTAAAGTAGTTGCATGATCATATATTTATGCAGAAGAATTTGCCAGTATGAATATTCCTTATGAAATGTTTCTAACCATACAAACACATTTGACTTGTAGGAAAGATCGCATACATAATCACCTACAAGCAAAGAAGGATGAGACTTGTTCTGAAGAACAAGTGATGATAGTTCAAGATGAAGAATAATATGACGAATGTAGAGACATCATTGATATAGAACCTTCTAGCTATGAATAAGTTTAAGAAGAATGATGTCTAGGATGTAGTATCGATACGTGAAGTGAAGTTCGTAGTTCAATCATGCAGTAGATGGAAACATCGTGGGATACAAGGCATAGACTATGAAGAGACATTTGCAGCCACTGGAAGTGAAGTCACATGACATGCATAATCATGTGTGCAAATGAAAGAAGGCCTTGTACGAGTTCAAAAGACACCCATGGAATAACACATACATTATGAGCTTGATGAGTATCTTAACCTTTGCTACAAGGTTGATAAAGGATTACAAGCTCACAGATGGATGTGAGAAGAACTTTTGAAAAAGTTCAAAATAGAGGATCTTGGTATCAAATGATCCTATATAGATACTACTTATCACTTCAGTATAGAATGTTTCAGTGCATAGAGTACAAAAGACAGAGGGAGTATGATGCTCCACTTCAGAGGGAGTGCCTACAAAAGATCCTGAGGTTCGACATGGTATGAAAGGATGGATAGATTACTCATGACTCTAGGCTTTACTGAGAGTAAAGTGGATTCCAACCTTTGCTTGAAGGTTGAAGGCAGAAGACCAGCGATGCTCTTGTTATCTGTCGATACACTATTTTCTAGGCATGGAGGTGTGGACAAGGGAAGTATGCAGTAGAGATCCTGAATAGATTGAAGATGATGGACTTCATGACCACACCTATGGCATCGAACCTGAAGCTATTGAGCGATGCTTCATCAGAGTTGGTTGATGCTACGATGTATCATCAGATGATTGGATCATTGATGTGCCTGAAGAACACGAGACTAGACATTTGATTTGCTATGAACACCTTGAGCCAGTTCTTGATAGATCTGAGGAATGTTCACTTGATTGCTGCAAAGCATATTTTGAGGTACCTAAGGGGTACAGTTGATTGTGGGCTCAAGTATGATGTGAATCAGAAGATTAAACTAGAGGGTTATGTTGATTCAAATTGGGTAGGCAGTGCCATCGATAGGAAGAACAATTTAGGGTGTTGCTTCAGTATGGAATCAGGTGTGATCTCCTGGTTTAGAGGGAAGCAATCCTATGTGGCACTAAGTACAACTGAAGCAAAGTATGTTGCAGCTTGTTTAGCTTGTTGTGAGGCAGTATGGCTGAGGAAGCTACTTTCTGATTTATTTGATCTCTAGTTGGATGCTAGTATACATTGTGACAACCAGAGTTGCGTGAAGTGTCAGAGAATCTAGTGTTCCATGACAAGTCGAAGAATATCGAGATCAAGTATCACTATATCAGGGATATGGTGCAGAGGGGAGCAGTGAAGCTCCAGTATGTTGTGACAGAGGAACATATAGCTGATGTGTTTACAAAGCCATTGGCTAGAGTAAAGTTCGAGTACTTCAGGGAGAAGCTTGGTGTTCTCCAGATCGAGGTTTCCTCCAAGGGAAAGTGATGAGTCCCAAATCCATTCTTATGAGTAGGTAAGATATAAGGGCTGATCGATTCTGTCATGGTGAGAGGATTTGGTTCCTTCCATGTCAGATATGAGTGCTTATTTCCATTCTAGGAGTGGAGGTACCTGGTCAGTTACCAGGAACACTCAGTCCGGGACTGAGAGAGCCATACTGACGAGTAGGTCAGATGTAAGGCTTGAACCATTCTGTCATGGCTAAAGGATTAGGTTCCTCCCATGTCTGATGTGAGTGTTGGCCAGTATGTCGAGTAGGACAGATGTAAGAGCAAATGCACTCTATGGGAGAGTGGAGGCACCTGGTCCATTACCAGGTAGCTGAGTCTAGGACTGGGGGCCATTATGGAAAGGGTGTAGGATTTAGTTCCTATTAGGCTAGATGTGAGTGCATGCCCTTCTGATGAGGGTGTAGGATTTGGTTCCTATCAGGTCAGATGTAAGGGCAGATCCTTCCCATCATTGTGAGTAGGATGCGATTTCATCCTAGATGAAAGTATGGAAATCTTTAATCATTGTGAGTAGGATATGTTCCTGCCTAGATGGATGTAAGTGCCAAAATCTTCCATCATTGTGAGCAGGATGTGATTCCTACCTAGATGAAAGTACGAAGTTCTTTCATCACTATAAGTAGGATGTGTTCCCACCTGGATGGAAGTGAGTACTATGCCTTTCTGACGAGTAGGTCAGATATAAGTGCGGAATCCTTTTCACAGATGATAGTGATGTCCATTCATGCCGGGGAATGTGAGTGCTGGGCCTTTTTGATGTGATTGTAGGTTTTGACATGATCAGATGTGAGTGTTGGGCGTGCCTTTCTGATGAGTAGGTCAGATGTAAGTGCTAGGAGAATACCTACATGATGGATAGGCCTACAACCAGCATGAAAGAAGGCTGGCTCTATAGAAATTCCTATGATGATATAGCACACATGATGGTGACTAGATGAGATCCAGATCGAGCTATGATCCAGATCTAGTTATGATGAATCCGAGAGATCCAGATCGAGTGATGATCCAGATCTAGTAATGATGATCCAGATCCAGTGATGATCCAGATCCAGTGATGATGATCCAGATCCAGTGATGATCCAGATTTAGCAGTAATGATCCAGATCAAGTGATGTTCCAGATCCAGTGATGATGATCTAGATCAAGTATGATCCAGTGACGATGATCTAGATCGAATATGATCTAGTGACGATGATCCAGACCGAGTGATGATCTAGATCCAGATAAAAGATGACTTGAATATGAAGATGACTTGAATATGCAGATGACAAGAAGAACCAGAGAAGAAGACCAGTGATGAAAATTGTGTCGAGAGAATACCTTCCTAGTTAAGAGGGAGTGTTGATGTAATTGTAACTTCAGAATGTATTCATCCATATTTCTTATGTATTGTAACCTGATGTTTATTCCAGGATGTATTGTAATGTATTTGAGTCATGTCATACCCCGATGTTTATTCGGGGAAGTTTCTATAATGAGAAAGTCATGTCAAGTCATTGTGGGTAACTCTCCTATTGGTCAAGGGTTAAAGTCCCCATAGTTGTTGGGCCCTTGTGTTATTAGACTATCCTAGTGATTTCAACCCTAGGTGAGTCATTGTAATTCAAGTAAATAGTCCCCACCATTGTGTTACCCTCCTATTGGTCAGAGGAGGCAAAGTCCCCACAGGTGGTGGGGCACTAGGGTTATTAGACACTCCTATAGATGTCGGCTCTAGTAAGTAATTGTTAAGTAAGGGCGACATGTTGGAGTGGGTTCCAAGTGAATGAAAGAATATAAATAGAGAGTGAGAGCCTCTATAGTTATAATTCTCATACACCCACTCACTCATTGGGGTGCATGAGTGAGACAGGAGAAGCTCTCTCAGTGTGTGAGAGAGAGACTACTATTGTCAGGACATCATCTTACTATTTTCCGATTTTACCTTTGGTGTTGATTCTATCTCTGAGGAAGTTGCAGGGTTTTCTCCTTTCTGTTTTCCCTGAGTAAAATTCTTTGTGTCTCTTGTCTCTTGTGTTGTTCTTATGTTTTATTGTTGTGCATGTTATTCTCTCAGTTAAAGATCCTAAGATCATAATGGTAGCTTGAATGATAAAAATATAACACCTTGTTACTAGGCCCTATAGTATTCTAATATTTACTCATAAATTTATGAATAAGGGGGGGTGTTGGAATAATCAACCCATAGTTAACTTCATTTGACATTAATTAATCATTTTTGTCTTATTACCTAGATTCCTAGATTCCATTCTATGCTAGTTTCCTACTACATGTAGTAGAAGTCAACACGTGCTAAAACTAAGTCATGGAGCACTTGGGAAACATCGTGGAAACCAAATTTAGCAAGTCTGATTTATTCCTGATTCCCTAAAGTGCATATCTACTTTTTCTGAAAAGTTGCCTTGCTTTATAGCTGATTTAAGGAAAAAAGAAAAGCTAGTCTAGGTGTAATTGCCTTATTTTTTTCCCACATCATCCTCCCTCCTTTTATCCAAATAAAATCATGCATGAGTTTTCTTTCCATCCCTCTTTAACTTTCCCACTTGACTTAGCAAATTCATGAGCATCTTCATAAATCTGAAAACTACTTTATGCACCTATGGGGGATTTGACTAGATTTGGTAAGCATATTTTTTTACTATTTTGAATGGAATACTTATGCATTAAAAAATATCATGTAATTATTTATTTGAGCAGCCTATTACTTCACAAGGTTGGATATTATACACTTAATACAGATTAGTGTTATGCTCCAATTTCAGTCTCCTTTGGTGTGAATTTTGCATGTTTGATAAGTAATTTTGTGAGTGTTATTGTTCTATCTCATGGGTTCAATTTCCATAGTTATGTCTTTCTTATGAATTGATAGTATAGATTTTTCATGATCTCACATCTAAAATTTCAGTCTTTCTTTATCAAGTTAATTTATGCAATTTCATGTTTTCTACAATTAAGTTTATTTCACGCAATTTCCTACTTTTCTAGATTAGATTTATTTTTATTGCATTTCCTATTTTCACAACTTATATTCAATTTTAGTTGTAGTATAAGTTAGAAACACTCTTCTCCTGCATATATTTTGTGTGTACCTCACAAGTTTACACTCTCTCCGGGTTGACAATTAAATCGTTGGATATATGTTATAATTTGTTTAATGTGTTTCCCCAACATTTTGGCATCGTTGTCGGGGATGTGCTAAAAGGAATCAGAGTTTAGATAGGTAGATAGTTCATTTTTTTCTTATTACATAAAAAGAAAGAGGGGGAGCAGTAAGATGCAAGGACGACTCCACTATGGAATTTTCATGGTGTAACAGCCAGACGCATCCACTTTAGTGGATCACCCCAAAGCCTTCTTGTTTTTGCAAGTGTGTTTATTTTTCTGCAAAGTGTTTTCTTTTTCCGTAAGCGTGTTCTTTCATTCTCTACAAATGCGAGTTTGTTTTATGCAAGTTTTCATTTTTCATTTTCAGTTTTGTAGTTTAAAGTTTGGAGTGCTTTCACTTTTGGGCTAGCCTTTATTTCATACTAAATTGATTTTAACCTTATATCTATTCATTTTTTTTGTTTTGTATAGATTTTTGTGCGCATTTTTGTTTTTGCATTCATTTTGTACTAACCCATTTTGTACTTTTTTTTTACATTTGTCATGTACTTGTTTTCCATTTTTCTTTTTAGCATTTGATTTTATTTCAGTAAAATGTTGAGCATAAGCCTAGAGTAGCTCACTCAGATCCTCGCAAAAGTTGGGATCTCCTCTTCTCAAGAAGATCTCCTCTTCTCAAGAAGAGGAGATCTTTATAATAGTCAAAGATGTAAGTACTCCTCTTGATACAAACACAGAAGAATCATGCTATCAGATGAGGAATACCTATTCGAACTAGAGATTGAAGAGGATGAACAAGGGATTTCAGGTTATCATCATGAAAATGAAAGCTGCATCAAACAATGTTTCCAAGTAAGTATTAGGTTAGATCAGTTTTGTTTCTATTTTTACTTTGATTTACATTTACAATCCTTAGTTTCTCATACTTTTGAGTCTATTATATTTCACTTTGTAAAATCTTATGTAAACATTCTTTTACTTCTTTTACATGTATTGTTCCACTGGAAATTTCACTAGACGTAAATGATTGTAAAATCTAATTAAAGTAAAGTAGGTAGGTTTTTGTTTTTGTTTTTAAAATTAGCATATAGGATGCTTTGCTTTAATCTGTTGTAGTGTTTCTATTTGTTATTTTTTTTTCTAATAGTCATAATCACTAGTGTTTTTATTTTGTTAGGAATTAAAAATTAGTTTTAATAATTTAAATCTAAAACTTTATGAAAATTTTCATCTCTTTCCATTTTCATTTTTCATTTAATAAATTTTCTAGTCATGTTAGGAATATAAATTTCTAGTTTGCATCTTTTAAATCGAGGAATACCTTGAAATACATTTGAAAAACATAATTTCAAAAGAGTATCTATAAAAAAAATTAAATATATAATATTTCTTAATTAATTTTCTAATATTAGTTTTTAAGTTTTAATAAATTATTACAAAACCTAGTAGTATAAAACATATACACATAAAAACTTAAATAAAACAATGTTCCTTTGTTAGTCTTTTAGTTTTAATTTTAATAAGTTAGTAATTATCAAATTAACCAAACCTGTAATTATAAACGTTCGACATTAATATGTATAGAATGAAACTTTTAATAAATATTATAATATATATATATATTAAAACAATACAATTTTTAAAACATTAATATTAATATTAAAAAGAAAAACAAATACGTTAAAATATTTTATTATAAAATAAATAAAATAGAGCCAAACAACCCTCCATGTGCAACCTGCATACATAAAAAAAAAAGTACTTAAAAATTAGATAAATAATTGTTTAGTGGACATAGATTGAGTTGCACTATCCATACCAAACAAACTCCAACATGGTGGAAACAATTTATAGCCTTCTTCCTTCAGCGTGGTAATATCATCGAATGAACTCGACCCTTTCTTGCGCGATGTATACGTGACATTTTCTGTGACGAAAATGTCTCATCTTCTTTGATCTCTTGTAGCTAACGAGTGTAAATAATATTCCTTATTGGATGTTTTATTAGGCTGGTGTGTTGTTGCTCAAATATCCCGTTCCAATGACAGCAATGTACAGTGAATTACCCACCATTTTTTAATAACGTGGCTATCTCGAAATCATGACTTATACGCTCTTGATTGGTTGATGGTAACTCATGGAATTATCTACATGGTTCAGTTAAATAATAATTCACATGAACTCGTGATAAAATATTGATTTGAAGATGTGGATTCCCAACGCTCTCCCACAATTTGTTGAAATCTAATCAAGTAGCCAAATGGCATACTTCATTAACGAACCTCATTTTTTTTGGACTACGAATTGATGACGATAAGGTTAATGGATTCGTTTAAGATAATTCTGTTAGATCATCCTTCACACTCCATTTTAATACAACACACGTTGTTTATTTGACCTATCCTCTATGGCGGTTTCAACTATCTACAAGTCCTCATTATGTTGATCCTTTGTGACAGTTACATCCATTGCAGCTAATCACGATTTTTTAGGGTTCCATCAATGTCATAGGGGTTACCATTTATTTGGAGTGTTGCTTCTATACTTTACCAGGATGTGTTGCGCTTACGTACTATGCTCGATTGATGGATAACATATTGACTACTGGTGATAAAAGAAATAGTAAGGCAACTAAAAAATACGACATTACTTCTGCACTTATCTAGTATATTTCCCCAATTGAAAGTGTTTTACTTCCCCAAGATAAATCCCAAGATCCATCATATTATGTATATAACAACAAAGCGAAGAGCTACTCTACATCTCACCCTTGCCTCTATCTTTTCCTTTGCCTACAACGCTCTTACTTGTTGTGATGCTTCTTGATATCGATCTACTGCATGTAAGTAAGACTAGTGTTTTTTTTAATCTTTCAATTATATATTTACCTGGGACTTGAACTGAGCAAGGCGTTGGTGAAACTACTGTTGCGACTAGGTCTGTGTTGAACTCATTGAACTTTGCCATCTCTCACAAAATTGATAAGAGAACTATAAATCACCTCAGAGACAACATTTTCATGGTATGTTAAGCTCTGCAAAATGATGGAATAGCATACCCATTAGAAAAATAGACTCCATAGATACAATTTTCATGATTTTTTGAGCTAGTTAACTTAAAACCAATTTGAACTTGTTAACTTCGAAAATGAACATATATTGAATCACAGAGTAGCCCCGGGACTACCCAATGTTATGAATTTATTTTAATTTTTTATTTATCTTCGCCCATGATTATGTATCGCTCATTTGGAACCAGCGGTGGTTCTTAATCGTGTTCCCTATCTCGATCTTGCGCATGGGGAGGGGAATAACCCCTATATGACCATGAACATATTAATCTATAGTTTTGTCCGACTGGCTTAGATGGCTCTACGTATTTCTCCCTGGCCGGTTTTCTTGGGTATAATCATATGTATCTATTATATCTACCAATGATACTACTATTATGGGTAATGGATTTGTTCCTAGTGCTCTTTCAACCACTTCATCAGTACCTCTCACTTCTCCGCAGGCATGCTCCATCTGCTTCTAGACCTAGATCTACTGCAAAAATAATAATAAAAAACTGAGAAAACATAACACCCTATCTATTGAAAATATTCAAACAAAATATCCTACCTACCTCTTTTAACCCAAATCTATGAAAAAATGTAAATACCACATATATCCATGCCACTCCTTACCATCGTTGTATTTTTAATAAGATTCACCGTGTATCAACTGTAAGTTACAATCGACTTTGTCTGATAAGATAAGTATATGATGAGTGAACTTTTAAGTCTTTACAACTAATTATTGAATGTAAATCTTTATCCTGGAAGTTTTGTGTGCTTTGATATAGGCTGGAAGAGAACGAATCCAATGTGAGCGTTCTTCTTTCTAGTCGACTGTGTAAAAACGACATCCTTTGCTTGTTCCTATATTTCCATGAGCTGGGATTTTCCTTCCACCAGCGAGCAATGAATTGAAAGTGATCAGAGCTTTTTTTTCTTCCATTGAACTGTTGTTAGGGATAGTTGAATGGATTTGTCTTCCCATGCTACAAAGTTGAGCAATTGCGATCTAGATTCATCGACTAACTGAACCAAACATATAGTGGCTAGTACATTAAAGATTTATTTATACATATAAATGTTCCATCAAATTTAAAGGACTAACCGTTATGTAATTGGTCATATAGAATCTCTCTTCGATGCTTCATTTCCTAGGCTAAGGTATGTTGTAATTCTATTATTGGGATTAGCATTATGGTTTTCTAAATTAATATTTATTATTCTTTTTCTAAATTAATATATATATATATATATATATATATATATATATATTTGAAACACAAATCAAATAATAAAAGTCTTTGTTAATATAACTTAAAAAACAAACATTTAAATTTTTGTTAAATAAAACTTAATTTAGTTTATATATATATGAACTAATTAAAAGAAAACTATATATATATATATATATATCCAAAACAAAACTTAAAAATAATAATAATATACTTAAAAAAACATTAGTTTGTTGTGAAAGTTTTTAATAAAAATTAAAATAAAAATACAAAATACAAAATACAAAAATAATAAAAGTTTATAAAATTCAAAAAATATATAATAAAGTAACATGGTTTATTGTTGTTTTGAAGTTCTCTTACACAATAAGGTTAGTTAAGAATTTCTTTTTGTTTTTGTTCAAATCACAAAACAATTAAAACATTTATCTAACATATAACACAAGAGGATTTGAACTCGAAATCTAACGACAACCGACGTATCGTACGGATGTGTCGGACTGTAATGATGAAAATTGTTGAGCCTTTTAAATTATTTTAGCGCCGTCGAATTTTCGACACTAGGGCTATTCTGACACTATGGCATAGGATTTCTAACACTAAGGCTATTCCGACACTATGACGTAGGATTTTCTTCACCGGGGCAATATATATATATATATATATATATATATATATATATATATAAAACCACAGCCGTCCAAACACAATATTTCTTCGTGAAACAAAGAATGCAATCAATAATTTCACAGCAGAGCCGACACAATATACCTGCACATCCAGAGGTCACACAGAGGAGGTTTACTGGAGGTCATGTAGAAGAGGTCCCCGGAGGTGCTGCGGTAGGTCTGTGATTACGCAGAGGAGGGTTTGTAGTGATCAAGGTTTACAAAGGCAGAGGAGGGTTTTGTTTGAAACAATCATTCAGGTCCCTCTACAATGAGCTTCCTCTTCTGAATTGGTTTGAAACAATCATTCGGCTCCCTCCATAATCAACCATTTTAGTAGTGGACTTACAAGATATTTTAGTGGGTTTTTACTTATCAGGGCAGTCCTTTGAGACCTGTTATGGATGGATTTCAAGTGGGATGCTCTTAGAATGGTGGACATGGGACATGCTCTATAAAAACTAAGAGTTTGATGGATTTGGCGTGGTTTAATCATGAGTTCACTATTCCTATTAGCTTCCCACAGGACCAAATTGTACATGACATAACAGCAAAAACTCTCACAGCTTTAGTAGCTCTTGTTTGTATCCACCTTTGGGATGAGATGGCTAAGCGATATGTATTTGATTAGGTATTTTGTTGTAATCCTTTCTATTTTCTCACCAAATCAATGTCTTGTTTTTTTTCATTTTATTGTTGCTTTGTGTCTATGGAAAACCAACTTGTGACCCCTCGCTAAGATGTGACTTTCAAAGAACTAAGTAGACTGTGTTGAGTGACTTTTGAAGAACTCAACAATTCACTAAATTACTCGTTGTTTGCATATTGTATAGGAGTTTACTTGGAAAATAAATTGGCTGATACACTCACTTGGGGTTTCTAGAATGAGGAACTACCATTACAACAACGTGCCTGGTAAGAAACCCACCCTCATTGACAAAATGCATTTCTAGTTTCCTTTCATTTAGACTTTGGTGCAAACATTATTTTTGTCTCCTCTGAGATTGAATCGACTTACAATTCCTTTTCTTTTACATTCACTCACCAATAAGGGCACATGGCCTCTCCAATCCTTATTGAATAAACAATTAGGAATTCCAATTTTATTTATAAAATACCCAGCTGAGATGTCGTGGAGGAAAGTATCCATATCATATGGGCTTGGAACCCCCATTTTGATTCCAAAAACATTTTTTGCGAGACCAAATCCTATGATTTGGGTATTTTTATGAAAATGTAGATTCCCTTGGGGTGTTTTTATTTCCATGTGCACGGGTCTGATTTCATTTCTTGTATCTTTTGAAATGTTGAAAGGAACTTAGAGAAGGAAGAGTTGTAGGTGGCTATCTACTAAATTGTTTGACAAAAGTCCTCAACCAAGTACTTGTCCACTAAGTGTTTGACAAAATGACTAAACCAAAAACTTCCATATCTCCCTCATTCAGATTTAGAGGCCAGATAAAATATACAGGGTTCGACTCAAAGATTCAACCAAGAAAATTCCAGAAATCCTACTAACCCTTTTTGTTGGTCCATAATCCAGCTAGCAAAGTGTGTTAATTAGGCCCCTTCTAGGTTGATTTTTTTATTTAATTTGAAACAGACCCATTTGATCTGGAGAAGTGAATATTAGTACTATATAGTTTCTTTAGGTTTTCACCTATAAATTTTAAATAATGACCTTATATTTCAATTTCATCTCCCTCAGAAAAACCTTTATTTTTTACCTTCTGGAGGCCAAATCTCACTCAATTTTAGCTTGATTTTCACCAAACAAAAGAAAATGGGTTAATTATATTTGTAATTTATTTATAATGAACTTAGAAAATTTTAGTTTTAGATAATTTGTGAAAGATAGATTATCCAAAACAACTTTCATGCCAAGAGGCATTTTTCCCATTTTGAACCTAGTTTGAGACCAATTTTTATAAATGATTGGGGGGACAACAATTATCTTAGTGTGGATGCCAAGAATACAATAGAATCATCCTAAAGCTATGTATAAGTTGAGCAATAAGGATACAGTCTATGTTGTTGGCTTGTTTATCAAATCAAGGTAGATTCGGGAACTTTTTAAAATTTCACTATTGGATACAAAAAAACGCTCCAAAAATGGGAGCTTTTGAAAATATCACTTTTTTTCTCCCCTCCCTCTCCTTTCTCCTCGCTCCCAATAGCATAGTTCTAGAGTAATGGGTGTCTAGCATATCCTTTGATAGTAAATGTCCAACCAATGATCAGAAAGAGATTAATAAGTAGTTTGAACACACCTTGTGATTACTTTTGTTCATTTGAATAACCAAAAAATACAGTAGTAAATCTCTCTGCCGCAAGTTTTCATCAAGTATTGGTCTGGTTACATAATATTTTACAGTGCACTTAGTAGGGTAAATCAATCAAATAAAGGGTGTAATTCCTATAGCAGATGTCTAATAAGTAATATGCAGGGCCTCATTGCTCTAATGTATCTCTCGCACTCCAAGGTGTAGTTATTGTAGTAGATTTTGCCTTAGGTTGAACCATACACTCACAAAATGATATGCAACTTTGTTTTGCTAGGGAATGAGGTCTATATCACCACATTAAGGACCCAGGCCTAGTCCCATGTTCTCTTCAAGGCTTTCCATTTGGTCCTTTTGCTCTAATATACAAGGATAAGTAAGTTTTGGAAGGTCTATTTTAATTATAAGAAAATAAAACTTTCAAAAATGAAAATCTCTCGCAAAGCTAAATACTTCTGTTAGCTCATAGGGCTTAAATTTTCCAAAACAAAAGGACTTTTTTTGCTAGTAATTTACATCATCATTGCCCAAGATTGGAATAACACCTCCAAAATGCCCAAATTTATTTGTTTGTAATGCATATTCTTTCATGTAGTCAAAGGTAATGAAAGTGCGCTGCCCATTTTGGAATTTTGTAAGTGTCTCAATATTGTTGGGAAATTTCAGCCATGGCCTACCATACTGAATGCAAGATGACAACTACTCAAGTCAAAATCCTCTTTAAATTTGAAACGATAAAACTTATTGCTTATAGTAGAAATGTCATATGTATTCTGCTTCTCTGACTATCATCACACCATTACAATTGTGCTTTGTAGATCTAGAACCAAGTTGAAAATATTTCCTAGAAATTAAAGCATCTAGAAGCTTTAATTGGCCATAGGTAATGCCCCAGTTAATACAATCAAGAAAATGAAAGGAAGTAATGACAAAGGACAAGGAGAGGAAATTCCAACCGAGAATGCCACTTCCTAGCATGAAATAAATTACTGGGAAAAGGAGTAAAAGGGAAAATATATTGATGCATGGCGATATAAAGGAGTTAAAACTTGACAAGACCCCATTCACAAAGGAATATCCCAACCTGAACACCAGCACCATGCATTGTTTTAGCATTTTCTTCAGCTTGCAAGTGATATTTTCTTTGTTTTAGGTTCTTCATGATTTCTTTACCCTATGGATTCTTAAAGTTTGATCATTCCTGAATCCTATCTTATCCAATTGAATGTGACATACCATAAGGGTAAAGATAGACAATCATTTTCGCAAATTAGTGAAAGTGAAATTGCAATTTATTGCATTTTATAACAGAACATAATGGAGACAGGTTTCATTGACTCATGCAATATCCATACCATACAATTACAAGTTTTGTCAATTTCTTGCCACAAAAATGTTTTCAGGTACTATTGTCAATTCTACTAAGGATTTTAGGTATATGCTGCATTGTCAATAATGCTTTGTTGATCAAAGTGCAAACAAATAATCTCTTTACATCTCAATCAATTGAATTGATTTAAATTATGGTTTCAATATCAGTCCTAGTAAACAACATTGGAGATCTATAGGCTAGGAGCACTAGTAGTGATTGAAAATGCAACCAATGAAAGTTTACTAGAAGCCTAGTTAATAGAAGTAACTAAGCACTAATTTTTTGGCCCTTACACTACACACAATTCATAAATGCGACCCTGAGGCTCTAAGTGGCAGAAATAGTAACAGCAATTGAAAATTTTGACTAAGACCTCCTACCAAAGGCCATAGGCATTATAAATATGGATGGGATGGATCTGGCCATCTTCCCAATAGCAAAGTTTCGTGCAAACAAGAATAAATTCTCTTGCAGTTACTCTGTTCTTGATAATTTCAAATCAAGAACCTTCTTTTAATATTTGATACTACTAGGAATTGAAAGCACAATTGTTAATTATTAAAGTAGTTATGGTAGGGTTGGTCATTGTACAATATATTTTGGTCCAAAAATTGAATATGGTACTTTGATGATCTCTTCCCATTCTTAAAGGGAATATGAATTTACAACTCCTGTTCTAAGGTGTCCCATTTGTCACCCTTCTATTATAATTAGATATTGTTTTCACAAATATTTTGGTGAGTAGCACATATGCACCTTACAACACTAGTTATGAGTCATCATAAACAAAGCAGTCATGGTCAAATAGGGTTTAGCACCAGAATAAGATAAATTCAAAGAAGCTCAAGATGCTAGACTTGTTGTTAGTAAGTCTAGCATCTTGAGCTTCTTTGAAGTGCACCTAACTAAGAGAAAAAAACAAGCAGAAATATAACAGAACAAACATAGATTTTAGAAAATCATGTGACATTGGCTCTACAGTTTCATCCTTATGATTAAAAAAATCAAGATAACATAAAACTTAAAATTTATTTTCAATGGGGCTGTTCAGTACATAAGAAAAACAAAACATAACTTATGAATAAGGAGGTGAAATCAACACCTCAGTTCTATGGAATACATCATAATAAAAGAATAGAAGAGTTGGCATTCTGATACACATGCACCTTAATTTGTTGTGTCAACTAATATGTACAAGAAATTTAATGAAGTTTATTTCCACAGGGTGAAGGGTAGCCATGACTTGTACTGAAAGAAAAATAACCACTGGTCAGGATTCAATGACAGAAATCCTACATTGCAATGCAAATTCCAAATTATGTTATTCTTTAAAGAGGGAGGGTGCACAACAAAGTAGCAACTCACTATCTGTTAAGTTGAACCAATTGCATATTGAATATGCTTTATGGAAGAAACTCACTTAAATATTTGTAAAAGATTGGTTTTTCTACAAGAAATTTGAAGTAATTAATGTGATAGGAAGGCACTTAACCATGCTTGACAGAAGCAACTACTTGGTGTTGTTTCTAGCAATATGTTTACATTGCAACAGTATGCACTAAGACTTCTTGCTTAGTGATATAACAACTCCATCTAAAAGAGGTTACATTTATTTTAATGCTACATCTGATAAATATGTTTGTTTGCATTACAACACATTGCAAGACCAGGTTTGCTACATGATGGCGAGGGATTATTGACATACCCATAATTTCTGCTCTAGGGCACACCTTTACATATAGATAAGTCTGCACCATTCTTTAACCTCATGTTCTTCTTTTCAAAGACCTTCTGTTGCAGCTACAACTGTTCTCCCCAAAAAATTTCAAATTTTGGTCCCCTCCTCATGATCTAGTGTTGCTTTGAATCGTTTGGATCCGTGAACTTTCTGGTCATGTTTTAATTTTGAACGATTTCTTGAAGATTAAATCTCGTCCTATTTTCAGAAGTTGCTTGTGTTTTGAAAATTGTGTGGGTCGTAGATTTTAAGTTTGGTTTTTCTAGTCGATCAGATCAATTGTTCTTCGAAAGGCCACTATTTCAGAAGTAAAACAGGCTGTTGACTGTCATTGAATTTAAAGCTATTCCGAACACTTAATATTTTTCATAGATCGGGCATCAAATTCTGTTTGAGTCAGAAGTTGATCTTTTGCTTGCACTCCCGCCGTTGTGGAGAAATAATCATCTTTGGCTTCGTCATTTGTCTCCGATGCATTTGTCTTAATCGGCTAATTTGTTGCTTTTGCGTTAGATTTTATTCCTTCTATGTTCTCCATAGTTGCGTATGACAGACTGTGAACTCTCCCGATTATTGCTTTGACTTTTCAGACCCCACAGTGTTGTTTTCACCACTCCTTAAGTCTCGGGCTTCTACCGTTGCAGCTACCAAAAGCACTATCCTTCCGATCGTTTAGTCGATTTTCCTCCGATCCTTATGTCTCTGCCCGCCGATGCATGTCAAACTTCTAGTCGTATGTCTATCACCTTTTGCTTCCACTGTTGCGGCTCTCAAATTAGCTAAGCACCAGATGAGAACCGCTCCACCCGCCGATGCGTGTCACATGTCCATAGTCTTTTTCTTTTCTACCGTTGCTGCTGGGAAAAGCATTTGGCTTCCAATGTCAATGTCCTTCCGATTTTCTATTTGAAGCTTTCCCACCCACAACTTAGATCATAACTCTTCCAACTCCGATAGGACTACGTGTTTCTGTGTTACCCGTCTCCTGTTAAGACCCGCTTATGCAGCTGTGAATGAGTTTACCCTGCCGATGTTAGCATTCTGAACCACCAATGAGTTCGTGATTTTCGGTCGCTGGTGATTTTTTTCAAACCCATAGGTAGACGAGATAGTGGTGTCGGTGTTTGTTAAGCTTCGTAACAGTAATGCAGCGCATGGCCTTTCTTGCTGCTTAGCCGTTGTGGTTGATATAGTTTAACGTGGTTTGACCTTCTTGAAAATATAGTCCTAATGAATGTTAATTGTCGTTTAATTGCAGAAGATTCAAGAGACTGTTCAGATGACTGCGACAGGGAGATAGTTGGCAGAAGCGAGTTGGGCCATTTCGGTAAAGGTCGAATCAAATACGACAAGATTTCAAGGAGGGCGAGCAAAGGAGAAAGAAAAATCAATAGCAACAAAGGCGCAGATGTGAAAGGCCTGTCAGTTACTCAGCAGATCATGAGTGGGTAAATAAAGACATGAAATGTTTGAGGAACTGAGAGGTCACACATTGGGGGGGAAGCCCAAGAGGTCTACTGTTTAGTTTAAATATTTGAGAGCTAGAATGGAGAGGGGATTTTTCCCCCAAAAAACTTGTAAACTAATGCTTGTAAGAGGAACTATTTCATTTTACAACCAGAAATTGAAACTTTTGCATGTTGGAGAAAGTGCTATGTGGAACATATCAATGCATTTAAATGAGCGATGTTGAATGGGAACTATTTCGTTTTCAACTTTGTTTCATTAACTGTGAGAAAGTTCTAAATTCCTGAACCTATGTTCTTATCTGAATGTTCTTTAGTTTTCTTATGATGTTTTCCACTATGAGTAGTGAGAGTCTTAACTGTTGATGAGAAATCTTATCAAGTATACTTTTATTCATGTTTATATGTTTGGTTATAAGAACAACTATCTGCGATTTTCCATAACATATGGATAGTAGTGCATTACTCAAGAATTAATATCCAACTCTCTAGAGATAGCTTAGCTAGTTTTACTTTATTACTGTTTGTATGATTTAGATGGTTGTGAGTGCTAAGATGAGAGGTAAGAACCTGCGCATCATGTTGTGACTACTCCTAGAATCCTTATCACCCTGTATTGTTAAATAGGCACGTGAATTTCATACCTTAAGTCAAAAAATACAAAAATATACACGGTGAACCAGGCCGCAACCGGTAAAACCTTTCATTTTTGTTACTTGACCTACGGTATCCGGACCGCAAACTGGACGGATTCCCCATACAAAACAGTCACAGGCTAGTTGGGAACGTTGACTGGGGAGAATCCCTTGCTATTGTTGCCTACGAATTTCTAGGCTTGAACAGTTTTTAGTGCTAGAAAGAGGGCTGCCAGTGCATGGATGGCTGAGGAAACCCGTTTTCCCGAGATTATTCCACCGGTAACTGTTCAGAAAGTAGTGGGATTCATAATCCAATTCCGAAAGAAAGGGATATAGAACATTTGTTTTCTATCGACAACGAAGTTGTTAATAATTTGAGGAGAGACACCAGGGCATATGTGAAGAAGATTGGAGGATTTCCAATCATCCCTGAATTTCCCAGAAGAGAATATAAAAGGAAAGATCGTCCTATATTGGAAGACTCGGTGCTGGTTGGGGATTGGGAAGAACTTGTAGAAACAACCTTACAGGAAGTTGTATTGCCTTTGAACCAAGAAGGTCCCGATAGCCCTCATAGTTCTCCTGTTCACACTCCTATTCGTTCACCCCCTCACTCTCCACCCAGACTCATGGCAGGCGTAAACGCAAATCAACCACCCAACCCACCAAATTCACCACCTGCCTGGAGAGCCAGATCACCTTTAAACCTAACACCTCCATTACATGATCTACCTCAATCCTTTGAAAAGATGCTGCCCAAATTCGACCCAAGTGAGAAGATACTCATAGATGACCACTTGCAAAGTTTCTATCTGGAAATAGAAGGGTTAAGGGCTGGGGAGTATGAATATGTAGTTTGTAGACTATTCCCGCACACCGTTAAAGGAGCTGCAACATCATGGTACTTTGGTTTTCTTGCTAACTCTATCCCTGATTGGGATACCTTTGAGAGAATTTTTAGAAGTAAATATGCAGCTCAAAACACTCATGCATCCCTCATGAAAGGCTTGTGTGCCTTAAAGAAAGAAATAAAGGAGAAGGTGCACAGCTTTACCCAAAGATTTGCCGCATACCTCAAGAATTTTTCTGAAGCTGACAGACCTTCGGATAAAGTCCTTATTGAATACTATACCTCAGCCTTAGGACCTGAGTTGGCCATGTTTTCCAAAATAAAGGCTAAGCCTACTTTGGAGGAGACCCATGAGGAGGCAGAAATAGTAGAGGTGGAAAGGGAAAGCATCGAAGATTATCCCAAATGGTCAGGAGAGAAAATGGCAGGAAGAAAAGCCTTGTTGTTTACTAAGCCTAAGGAAGAGCAATCACCATATTTTGAAAGTATGGAAAAAATGATGTTGAATATTTCTAACAGAATCATAGACCTAGAGAAAGAGAAGGAAACTCAAAAGTTTTACAAGCCCTATTACAAGAAAAGAGAGGATAACAATCAGTCTCAACCTCCTCCGCACAATTCAGCATCTATGAATTTAACAGAGGTAGGAATGGACAATTTTTGCACGTTCCACCAACAACCCCACTTTGAGAAGAATTGTCCTCAATGGATAAACTCAATGACATTGGTGATGAATCAGCTGTTCGATTCTAAATTAACAGAAGATGGAGATGAAGAATGAAAAGAAAGTACCACTTCAATGAAGGAACAAGAAGAGGAGACCATGGTTCTGTGGAATTCAGTTTCGTTATTCGATGCTGAAGAAGAAAATAATTGGGGATACGAGAGCGTCATGGAAACGAACATTACAACAAGGAGCCAAGGGTCGGTTAAAGAAGACAATCTCATACTCCCAAAAATCAAAAGGCTGCAAAAAAATGTTAAGAAATTTCAAAATAATTCCGCAGCTGATAAAATTCCTGAATTCACCATTACTAGTGAAGATCCTAGGCAGAATGATACGTTGGCCAAGCCCAATGAAGAAAAGACGAATGCTGATAAACCACACCCCATTGATCAACAGATGGATTATGACATCGTGGAAGATATAAAGAAGGTAGAGGCAAACGTTTCACTATTTGAAATGTGTAAAGTGCCGCAGCAAAAATAAAGACTATTGAAAGCACTCGAAGCATCGGATGAGAGGCTTCCCACTGACAATCAACCTCAAGAAGAGGAAGAAATTGAAGAAACCAGCATTGGAGGTAAGTCTAAGAACAAACACCCACCTTTCCTCCTCACTTTTGAAATTTTTAATCAGAACGTACATAATTTCCTGGTAGATTCAGGGGTGTCAGTTAACGTCATGCCAATATTAGTCTGTAAAAAGATAAATGGGCAGCCTAAGCCATCCACGTGGAGGGTTGTTCAGTTGGACAGGAT
Source organism: Pseudotsuga menziesii (assembly GCA_001517045.1). Lineage (NCBI taxonomy): Eukaryota > Viridiplantae > Streptophyta > Pinopsida > Pinales > Pinaceae > Pseudotsuga > Pseudotsuga menziesii. The sequence continues at coordinate 73,944 of LPNX010350121.1, read as the reverse complement.
GAATGTAAAGGTAATTGGTGAGATGGACGATGTCCTAGTCCACCTGTCGTCAAATGATAAAGTGTGCCAAGCAATTGATATCGTGGTGGCCGATATACCAAACGCTTATGGGCTTGTCCTTAGTAGAGACCGGTCAACAAAGCTAAATAGATATTTTTCCTCGGATTGGTTGCATCTGTGGCTGCCATATAAAGGAAGCCCAAACCAAATTAAAATTTTGAGGGAACCTCACATGAAATACAACATTACTCAACTTGAGGAAAAGGATGAACCAGTGGATTTTGTGTTGGGAAATTATTTTATTGAGTTGGAACCAAGAAATTACCAAGCAGAAGAAGCCAGAAACACGTCAGACACCCAGCCTGATCTCCTTCGATTCTCATAGGCTGATGAAATCGACTGTAAAATAGTAGACTTAGCAGTAGGAATAGATTCTCATGCTGTAGTTAGCAATTTCTAGACATTGTTTTTTGACGGATCCAAGACGTTAGAAGGGTCAGGGGTCGGTTGTGTCCTTATCGACCCCAATAAGAATAAACATTTTCTTTCATGTAGATTAGAGTTTGAATGTATGAGTAACACAACCGAGTATGAAGCGTTGGTGCAAGGATTGAGGAAAGAAATCGAATTAAAGGTAAGTAATCTGAAAGTTTTTGGAGATTCTGAAATAATTGTAAAACAGATTCAGAATCAAATACATTGTATTTCTCCCCACTTGAAAGCTTATCAAAATGAGGTATGGGATCTGCTCAAATGTTCTCATGCATTTAATATTGTTTCAATTCCAAGACTTAAAAATGCAGCAGCTGACTTGCTAGCCACATCAGCTGCTAAGCTTGTGCCTACTAATAATCGGTGCTTTGTTGAACTACTTTTTAGGCCCTCGGTCCCTGATATGATTACCAACTTACGAGTGTTCGATGACGATCAGCAGATTATAGAATGCTTAACAAATGACGAGGTATTTAAAGGAGCAATATAGACCATGGAGAACATCAGGCCGAGCTGAAGTATGATAATTTCATCGCTAAAGGATTCAAAACCTTAGAAAGAATGTTCGATCTAAATGAAAATTTTAGAAGGCCAGCAAACGTGAAGACTCACAGCTCATCTCTACAGTTCGAATTGATAAATTTAGGGATTGACACAAATACTAAATATGTGAATCTTGGCAAATGTTGTTCACCAGCCGAAAGAGATAAGTTCATCAGTATTTTTAATCAATATAAAGATGTTTTCACCTGGACATATGAATATTTGAATACATTTGACACTAGCATCATCTAGCATGTCATCCCCATTAAATCTGGTGCCAAACCTTATCAACAACCTTTAAGGAGAATGCACCCCAAATTGGAACCTCTAATTCAGAGTGAAGTTAAGAAATTATTGGATTCTAGGATCATTTTTAAGGTTAGACACTTTGAATGGGTCTCAAATCTGGTACCAGTGAGGAAAAAATATGGAGAAATCAGGCTATGCGTGGATTTGAGGAATTTAAACCGTGCCTCAGATAAAGATAACTATCATGTTCCACCTATGGAGCAACTACTACAAATGGTCTCAGGTTTTGAACTATTTTCTTTGTTAGATAGTTTCTCAGGCTACAATCAAGTATTAGTAGCCGAAGAAGACATACTGAAGACAACATTCCGGACCAGATGGGGAACCTTCGCTTAGAGAAGAATGCCCTTTGGGATTATAAACACCGGAGCTATGTTCCAGAGGGATATGGACATAACTTTCCGAGGTTTGATTGGCTGTAGTGTTGTAGTGTACCTTGATGATATTATGATATTATCAAAGAGGAGAGGAGAGCACGCGTTTCATTTAAGGCAGATTTTCGAACGCTGTCGGAAATATGGAATCTCACTCAATCCCAAGAAGTGTGTATTCGCTATTATAGAGGGCAAGTTGCTGGGTCATATAGTTTCAAAGAACGGAATCTCTATAGATCCAGAAATAATTAAGGCCATTGAATAGATCCCCTTACCCCATAATAAAAAGGGGATGCAATCATTTATGGGAACCATAAATTTCGTATGAATATTTGTGCCAGATTTTTCTCAGATTGTCAAACCTCTGCAGCAAATGGTGAAGAAAAATGCACAGTTCAAATGGATTGAGATTGAGAAGAATGCATTTAGCAATATTAAAACTGCTGTTGCACATGCACCCTCCCTAAAAATCCCAGATTTCGATAAAGATTTAGTTCTATATACTTTGGCATCTGATGATTCGCTAGTAGTTGTGCTTACTCAAAAAGAAGATGGGGGGGATGAATTACCAATATGTTTCATGAGCACTTGTCTATAAGGGGCCAAATTAAATTACCCATCTATTGATAAACAAGCTTATGCAGTATTCAAAGCAGTGAAACAATTCAGGCCCTACATATTAAAAAATCGAACCAAGGTGATCATCCCATACCCAGCTGTGAGGTCCCTTTTTGTACAGAAGGAGTTAGGAGAAAGAAGGGGCAATTAGGTAACGACCCTTCAAGAGTATGACCTTGAATTCAAGCTAGCTTCTATAGTTAAAGGGAAAGGGTTGTGCAAACTAATGACTGAAAATGGGAACAATGAAGAACACGCCTGGGAAGATGAGGCTGAATTACATTTGATGGATGTATGTCCTTTGTTTACAGCTCCCAAATCTTGGTATCGAGACCTCGTGCATTACCTGCAGGCAGGGTTGTTGCCAAAACATTGGAATTATAAGCAAAGAAGAGCGCTGCATCTTAAATCAGCCTCCTATCAAATTGTTGAAGGAATATTATTCAGAAAAAACTACGATGGAGTCCTTCTTAGGTGCCTAGAGAAAGAAGATGCAAAGAGGGTAATGACCGATTTGCATGACGGGCCTACTGGGGGACATTTTTTAGGAGATACTACAGCTCACAAAATTCTCAGAGCTGGTTACTATTGGCCCATGCTTTTCAAGGATGCACACGCCCATGTCTGGAAGTGCGATATTTGTCAAAGGTGTAGTGGAAGGAAATCTAAAGCAGCCGCACCACTGAAGCCTGTGATGATCATGGAGCCGTTCAAACAATGGGGGTTGGATATTATTGGGGAGATAAAGACAAACTCTTCCCTACAACATAAGTACATTTTGACCGCAACCGATTACTTCACTTGCTAGGTCGAAGCCATCCCGCTGCACAAAATAAATGAAGACGCAGTCATTAACTTCCTGCAGGACCACATTATGACCAGGTTTCGAGTTCCAGTTTCTTTAGTATTTGATAATGCCACTTACTTTTCATCGATTAAATTAATTTCTTTTTCTCATGAGAAAGGAATAAAGTTTCATTACTCTGCAAATTACTATCCACAAGGAAATGGCCTGGCTGAATCTACTAACAAAAATCTGATTAGAATTTTAAAGAAGACTGTGATAGGAAACCAGAGGAGTTGGCACTCACTGCTACCAAACCCCCTTTGGGCTGATAGAGTCTCACCCAAGTCTTTGGTAGGAGTGTCACCGTATACCCTTGTGTATGGTAAAGAAGCCATTCTTCCCCCCAATATCATGCTACGCTCCTCCATAATAGCTCAAGAGTCTCGAGGGTCGGAGAATGAAGTATTACAAATGAGAATATATAATCTTTTGAAAGCAGAAGAGGCTAGATCTAAGGCCAGAGAGCGCTTTAAAAAACAACAAGAGGTAATAAAGAGATGGTTCGACAAGCACAAGGTAGGAACAAAGGACTTTGAAGTGGGAGATTTGGTCCTCAAGTGGGACCACCCCCATGATGAGAAAGGAAAACACACAAAATTCCAGCAGTTGTGGGTAGGTCCTTTTCAGATTGTGGCAAAGCTTGGCCCTTCCACTTATAAGTTGCAAGATCTAGAAGGGCGGGAAGAGAACTTACTAGTAAATGGTTTAGTTCTCAAACCTTATTTTTCCTGAGTTTTGTTTGTGTTCTTATATCTTGTATATAAATAATCCGGCTTGGTCATATTTTTGAGTCATGTTTTTAGTTTTGTTTTAGTTTAAGTTTTTTATTGATTTCAACAAAGGAAATAAACCCGTGGTTGCATGGAGAACAACAAATTTTTTGGGAATGATTAACATTCTTGGGTATAAGACTGTATGTTGTTGTTTGTCTAAAAAGAACTTCTTCCAGTTTAGCAGTTTTCTCAAATAGCTATGTATGCATTGAAGTCCTGCTTAACCCCTACAAAATGAACCAGAATCAAAGGGTCTCGAATACTATTTTGAGGCTCCATCCATGTCACATTTAAAAATTCCTAGGGGGTGACAGTCAATGGCCAATGGAAAGGAGCAAGGTAAACAATATATTAAATACAAATGATCGCATGCCAAGAAATGAACGCCAAAAGGCAGATAAGAGTCAAAACTCCTATGAAAGCATTATACATCAAAACAAATGTTGAACTTATAAGTACTAAATCGCCGAAATCTCCTCTCCGTCCGTGAGCTTAAACATGAATATGCCTCTCACACAAAAGGACACTTGGGATAGAGGAGCCTGAATTAAAATTCAGAAAGAAAGGCATGCAGGAGGACTCATATGAAAAGGACAAAAATACAAAAGCACAAAAGTGCTAAAATGGCATGGGAATGAGGAACAAATGAATATTCCTCTTTACCACATGCTACAATATGGTGGTGTCCAAGCTTCCATCTTCCTAAATACAAAATTAACAATGAAACTCATCTTTCAGCCTCAACAGAGTTATCCGGACTCGAAAATATTGGTTTCCACTCTCCCAAATTGGACTGTCATCAACGATTAAAGGTACATACCTCTGCCATTTGAGAAATCCAGATAGCTGGAAGAATTCAATACGTTCATTCGTTGTTAATTAGTCTGACACTCAAGGAAGAATCATCCATAGATCTAGGTTCACCAGGTAATCGCCAATTGTTGCAGCTGCAACTGTTCTCCCCAATTTTTTTCAAATTTTGGTCCCCTCCTAATGATCTAGTGTTGCTTTGAATCATTTGGATCCGTGAAATTTCTGGTCATGCTTTAATTTTGAACGATTTGTTGAAGATTAACTCTCTTCCTGTTTTCTGAAGTTGCTTGTGTTTTGAAAATTGTGTGGGTCACAGATTTTGAGTTTGGTTTTGCTAGTCGATCAAATCAATTGTTCTTCAAAAGGCCTCTATTTCGGAAGTAAAACAGGCTGTTGAATGTCACTGAATTTAAATCTATTCCAAACACTTAATATTTTTCATAGATCGGGCATCAAAATATGTTTGAGTCAGAAATTATTTTGCTTGCACTCCCCCTGTTGCAGAGAAATAATCAGCTTTGGCTTCGTCATTTGTCTCCCATGCATTTGTCTTAATCGGCTGATTTGTTGCTTTCACGTCAGATCGTCTTGCTTCTACGTTATTCGTAGTTGCGGATGGAAGACTGCGAAGTCTCTCGATTATTGATTTGACTTTTCATACCCTGCAGTGTTGTTTTCGCCGCTCCTTAAGTCTTGGGATTCCGCCATTGCGGCTACCGAAAGCACTATCCTTCCGATTGTTTAGTCGATTTTCCTCCGATCCTTATGTCTCCGCCCACCAATGCATGTCGACCTTCTAGTCGCATGTCTATCATCTTTTTCTTTCGCCATTGCGGCTCTCAAATTAGCTAAGAACCTGATGAAAATCACTCCACCCGCCGATGCGTGTTGCATGTCCGTAGTCTTTTTATTTTTCGACGTTGCAGCTAGGCAAAGCATTTGGATTCCGATGTCAATGTCCTTTCGATCTTCGATTTGAATCTTTCTCACCCACAACTTAGATCATAACTCTTTTGACTCCGATAGGCCTATGTGTTTCTGTGGTACCCATCTCCTATTAAGACCCGCTTATGCGGCTGTGAATGAGTTTACCCTGCCGATGTTAGCATTATGAGCCGCCGATGAGTTCGTGGTTTCCTGTCGCTGGTGATTTCTGTCGAACCCATACGTAGACGAGATAGTGGTGTCGAATTTTGTTAAGCTTCATAATAGTAATGTAGCGCACGGCCTTTCTTACTGCTTAGCCATTGTGGTTGATATAGTTTAACATGGTTTGACCTTCTTGAAAATACAGTCCTAATGAATGTTAATTGTCGTTTAATTGTAGAAGATTCCAGAGACTGTTCAGACGACCGCGGCAGGGAGATAGTTGGCAGAAGGGAGCTGGCCGTTTCGATAAAGGTCGAATCAAAGACGACAGGATTGCAAGGAGGGAGAGCAAAGGAGAAATCAAAATCAATAGCAACGAAGGCGCAGATCTGAAAGATTTGTCAGTTACTCTGCAGATCATGAGTGCACACAAAAAGAAATGAAACATTTGAGGAACTGAGAGGTCACACGTTGGGGGGGCAGCCCAAGCAGTCTATTGTTTAGTTTAAATATTTGAAAGTTAGAATGGAGAGGGGCTTTTCCCCCTAAAAAACTTGTAAACTAATGCTTGTAAGAGGAACTATTTCGTTTTACATCCATAAATTGCAACTTTTTTCTATTGGAGAAAGTGCTATGTGGAACATATCAATGCATTTAAATGAGCGATGTTGAATGGGAACTATTTTGTTTTCAACTGTGTTTCATTAACTGCGAGAACGTTCTAAATTTCTGAACCTATGTTCTTATCTGAATGTTCTTTAGTTTTCTTATGATGTTTTCCACTATGAGTAGTGAGAGTCTTAACTATTGATGAGCTATCTTATCATGTATACTTTTATTCATGTTTATATGTTTGGTTATAAGAACAACTATCTGTGATTTTCCATAACATATGGACAGTAGTGCTATACTCATGAATTAATATCCAGCTCTCTAGAGATAACTTAGCTAGTTTTACTTTATTATTGTTTGTAAGATTTAGATGCTTGTGAGTGCTAAGACGAGAGGTAAGAACCTGCGCATCACGTTGTGACTACTCCTAGCATCCTTATCACCCTGCATTGTTAAATAGGCACGTGAATTTCATACTTTAAGTCAAAAAATAAAAAAATATACATGGTGGACCGGGCCGCAGCTAGTAAAACCTTTTATTTTTGTTACTTGACCTACGGTAGCCAAACCGCAAACCAGACGGATTCCCCAAACCAAAAATTCATGGGATAGTTGCGAACATTGACTGGGGAGAATCCCTTGCTTTTGTTTCCTGCGAATTTTCAGGCCTCAACACCTTCCTATATTCCATAAGTAGAGCCTTCTTCATGCCACTAGAGCCTTGGTATTTTGTTTTATTGGTGGTCTAGAGAGATACGTTAATTACCTCCAACTATTAAGAACTTGTGATCATTGAGTGATATGGGTATGGCATTTATAACTAGCTGGAGATATGGTTAATCACATCATGGCAAAGCCACCATTCCTGAATCCTCACTAAAGTAATAATGAGTTACATCGTTGAGCTTTGGTATGTTTATAGAGGTTTCCCATGGATGCTTGCGCTTAGTGTTCCTTCTAACCCCCTTAGGTGATCCGGTCATCATCATAATAATCATAATTATATTAAATAATAATAATAACCTTACTTGTTTTATCATCTAAAGATTGTTTTTACGTTTTCGATCATAACTAATAATTCACAGATTAGAGAAGGGAGTCAATCACTACTATTATTATCATAGTCACCATGTCTAACCCAAAAGGTATGGTGAAGCTCTGAATATTTAGTCTCCACTAATTTCGTTGATGCCTCTATGTTCACTATATGTTCTAGAAAAATTGAGTTTAGAGTTGAAAAGCCTCATAAATATCTAACAGCTTTGTTGTGACAATTTTTCACCATAGTTTAGGCCCTATAGCAACCTGTGTTAACTTGGTTAGGCATATATGGGAATCAAATCATGTCATTGGTGATCTATTTACAAATTTTGGTGATTTAATTACGAACCTCAGCACTAACTCGACTTAGGAACTGGTTACTAGTTCCATTGTGTTAGATATTGACATTTTGAAAAGCATTAAAATCTTATGATCTTGAATTATGCTCCTGAGATAAATTGATTATATGGTGTCTTGTCAATAGTTTTGTCTCCCAAATATTTTTTCCCCACTCAACCTATTGAAGTTTACAAACATAGGAACAATTCTAACAATCCATGTTTCAATATTGTAGGGAAAATGTTAGTTGTAGAGTCTTCTCGTGAAGAAAGTGTCTATATGGCCAAGCTTCCTGAACAGGTAGAGCACTATGAGGAGATGGTAGAGTACATGGAGAAAGTTTCCAAGATAGTATATGTGGAGGAACTTAACGTTGAGAAAAATAATCTGCTTTCAATGGCTTATAAAAATGTAATCGGAGCTCGCAGGGCTTCTTGGAGGATAATTTCTTCCATTGAGCAAAAGGAAGAGAGAAGGGGAAATGAAGAGCATGTTACTATGATAAGATATTACAGAAGCAAGGTTGAGTTTGAACTAAGTAATATTTGTGATGTCATTCTACACATTTTAGACACACATATTATCCCTTCATCCAAATTTGGTGACTCCAAGGTATTCTACCTTAAGATGAAAGGTGATTATCATCGATATCTTGCAGAATTTAAAATAGGTGCCAAGAGAATGGAAGTTGTTGAAAGCACACTTCTTGCATACAAGGAAGCCCATGTATTTTTCTTCACTCCTTTCTCTAGATTTTTGTTTTTAATTAAAAGAATGTGATATGCGTATGCCTATTTTATTATTTGGTTTTGATCTGTCAATTGGAACTTTTGAAGAAATATTGAACTTGGCATATAATCTTCGATGTTTTTCTATTTGCATTTGTACAGGAAATTACAATTTCATAGTTGGTTCCAACTCAACCTATTAGACTAGGACTGGCTCTAAACTTTTTCGTATTCTATTATGGAATTTTGAACTCACCAGATCGTGCCTGTGGGCTTGCGAAGAAGGTGTGCTATAAAGTCCGCCCTGTTATTTTTGTAATTCAATTGGGATCTAACTGCATATATATGTAATGAAATTATGTCTGACCAGAAAAATCATAATTTTTTATGATGAAGGCCTTTGATGAGGAAATTGCAGAGCTTGATACGTTAGGTGAAGAATATTATGAGGATAGCACTCTGATCATGTAGTTGCTTCATAATAACCTCGCATTATCGACTTTAGACATGCAGTTTTGTATTTAAGTATTCTATTTTCTCTTGTGGTATGCTTTCTGAGGGATGAAAAGTGAAAATTGTTGAGTTAGGCATCTTCCTTTGTATATTTTTTTGCTATAATAATACCTGCTAAATTTGTTGTGCTTTTGATCAAACTACTGGGACTGAACTCTTTCATAAAGTTATAAATGGTGGAAAAATAGTCTTCTCTATAAATAAAGTTGTCTCTGCATTTTAAATTGATTACATAATTGCATCTTCCTTGTCCCTTCTTGATTGAACAATTTTTGGAAATGAAATGGTTGTTTTTTAATTAATTTTATTTATAAGAGTTTAGCATAAGGATTTCTGAGTGTGTGATTCCTATCAGGAGGAGAACGGAGGAGATGAAATCAAATAAGCCCTGAAGAAAGAGGAAGAGGATGTGTATTGACATATTTTTCTTTAAATGAAATCAAGTAGGATGTCTGATGGTGATGAACATCATTGTTTATCCTTAAATGAATGTCAAGTAGGTTAGATTCATAAAATATGGTCAAATATGTTTAAAGGTTTTAGAGTGTTTTTTGTTTGGTTTTCTGCATGATTGTGTGCTAATGGGGATCTTTCAACAAATTCTTCTCTTAAATTTGCTACCTCGCAAGATTTTATTGTTGCACTGTATTTTTTGTCAGTTTTGTACTCCTATTATACCATGGAGGGTAGTACACCTAAAGTTGTTATTTAAGTGTTATTTATGTCAAGTGGAAGGATCCCTACTTGTTAGCAATGGATGAACATGGTAACGTAGGAGAAAATATTCAGTAATGAATCAAGTAATGATTTGGTTACTGTTAAATAAAATGGTGATTTGGTTATTGTTACATAAAATGGAATGTTATCAAAATACCAAGTGTTTATCACTAGTCTTGCAGATAGGAAAAAGGTACCATATTTTGATGATTTGACAGGTATTCTCATGCAAGAAGAAGAGAGGAGAGAAAATGTTGAAAATAGACAACACTCCACGGACTTGGCATTGATGGCCAAAGGTAAGAAAACATTCAATGAAAAGTCATGGATGAAAAATAGAGGCAGACCATAATCAAAACATTGAATTTCTTCCACATCAATTACTAAAATTTTGTGCTCAATAAACTATTCATTATAGAGGGCAAGGAAGCAAATGCATTGTTTCAACAACAACATGGTCAAAATGGTTAATAATTTGAGTGTTTTATTTACCATGAAATAATTTCATTGCCATGATAGTGCTCCACATTCTGCATTTAGACATATGCTTCTCTTAAATCATTTTCCATGTCGATTTATATACAACTTCTGTTTCAACTTATGACTTATGGCAAATGCATTCCTAGTCTACATTTTCATGGCTATAGGTTATTCTCAAATGATGTCAAAAGGTTGGATTGAAACTCCAAAAATGACATAAAAATCATCGATCAATGTTTCCTCTTCATGACTATAGGTTAGATAATATAGTAGCTCATATGTATTTTGTCTTCATTTAGGGTTATGTAATTTTCTAATGTTTATGACAAAATTACTATTGAATGTCACCACATTGAAATATGATATTTACAAGTTGAGAACCAATGTAATATGAAATAATAAGTAGTAATAATTGATTTTATCAAGTGGAGCATAAAATATACACTCATACTTATTCTAGCAGCATTCTACAACAATATGTTTGTGAAGTATTTGATAAAAAACCCTGACCCAATCATAGTAAGGCCATGTTAAAACATTAACTAGAATTAGGAACACACACTATAGCATTATGATAGTCATTGACAGAATAGGTGAACAAGTTTTAACTATGAATAAAATTTTATTATTATTAATATACAGTATCCCATCGGTTATCCAATGTTCAATTCCTAGAAGTTGTTGTCATATCTCATGTCAATCCAATGAAGTTGCTATGGCTCCAACGGTAGATTGTCGTAGGAAATGCGATGGCCTTGCCGTAGGAAATCTGACGGCCTTGCCATAGGAAATCCGACGGTCGTGTTGTAGGAAATCCGACCGTGTTGGCTTGGCATCAAATATACCTTGTTACACCACCGATGACAAAAGAATTGAGGTTGTAAAATACCCAACAGGTTATTGTCGAATTTCATACATGGCAGCCATCGAATTTTGGGCTCAAATTCTATTGTGTAACATTATCACTTATTACAATAGTAATATATTTTCCAAATTTTATAAATTCTTAATTGTTATAAATTGGTATATATAAAAAAATAAAAACAAATATAATAAATCATTTGTTTGTTTGTTTCTGTTTTCATAAGAGTTTTTGGTATAGATATTGGTTAAAACCATAAAAAATCTAGATAAATGTAGGTTTTTTCCATAAATTCCGTAGTAGTCATTTTGTAATTCGATGTTTCAATTCCGAATCAAGAACCATAATCAAGACTTGGATTCTTGTCCTGATGATGGTTCCTGATTTGGAATCGAAACGTTGACTTACAAAATGACTACTGTGGAATTTACGGAAAAAACCTACACTAATCCAACTCAATGCGGAAACTTACAAACTGAAATTTAGATAAAACATAAAAAATTATAAACAGAAAAATTATAAAAATATAAAAATACTATAGAGATAGTAAACATAAAATAAATTAATATGCATCGTTGAAATCAAAGGCAGCTGTTGTCGTAGCTTAGCCTTCTTCTTTTTAATTTTTTATTTTTGCACAATGGGACTTGGTACATCTTCAATTGGGGGGGGGGGGGGGGGTATCCGCATGGTCATTAAAACTACTAAAAATATCATAAAAATCACTTATTTCGCACGCTCGTCTCTAATCCAGATCATTAAGATAGTTTGATTTTAGAGGGGTAAACCACTGAAAGGGTCAACCCTCTCTCCCTATTGAGCAATCATTACATAAAGATGCATATTCATATCTATATACTTATAAGATTAAAATAAACACATAAAATTTGTTTTTGTAAATGAATCAAATTTAAAAAATATATAAACAAAAACCATTTAGCAATAATAACAAAAGAATTATGATAAAAACACAAAAATAAAAAATTATATTATATTAAAAACTAAAAACATATAAATAAATAAAAGGTATTAGGTAACAAATAAAATCATCAAATTAAAATTATAAATGAATCTGAACTCTTCTCGAATTTTATGATTTTTGTGCTAACTTGTTTTGGCAAGTTACTCAAGAACAGGTTTTTGACAAGAAGGATTTCTTAACATGAATTGCTACTTTCAGGTATAAGAGCATTTTATTTATTTTAACTTTTTATTAAGCACATAATTTCATGTATTTTCAATTCTCTCACAAGTTTTTTGCAGGAAAATGCTAACCTTCTGCGGGTCTAAAGACGAATGTATGGCATGCAGAAGTGATTCCTAGAATCACAGAAAATTTTCAGAAAAATGTTCCATTGAAAGCTTGTAGGATTTGAGTTTCCCTTATGTATGTCATGACATTTTCTGCCACAAAGAATACTTTTAGAAACCAATGACTCCATGTCATGATTACTTACCCTTTTTCCTTCCAACATTATTTTCCATCCATGCTAGAGTCTACTTTTTAACTTCCTTATACATCATGATTTCCTGCATGTCTACCTTTCTGAATCACACACATTTTCCTCATTTTCAGTTTATCTTTTTCCTTCTGAATAAAACCATTCAACTTTATTTCCATGACTACATTGTTTTGTTATCCCTGCCATAAAAACTATTTTACCCTCATATATTTTATCTATAGTCCTACCACTCATTATGTACAACTCATGTTGACTGATGTGGGATTCCTTAAGGCCCACCTTTCAGCAAGTCTTTCCCCATCGACCTCAACACCTTATTTGGGATAGAGACTAGAGTTCATTTTTAGTACCTTGAGACTTGCATGCCTTAATGGAAAGCTCTCTCGCTGACAATCATGGGAATACATCAATGTCCCTTGATCGTGAGATCTTGGAAGTGGCTCGACATCATCTCATTTATTCGCACTTTTCATGATGTACTTAGGTACCTTGGCCCTCATTGATATCAATGGTGATATTTCCTCTCATTAGTTAACAAAATTCATCAATGGTCTGTAATCCAATGATTTCTTTCCATGTTTGACATCGACACATTTATTCGCATGGTAAGAATTGTACCATCGGGTTTTGTAGTAGGTGAAGACTATATAGTTTGCATGAATCCATCAGCAGTTTTACAGTAACATACTTCCAGCCATATGAGAGCACCACAGTTCTAGTTTCAACTCTCACCTTTTACTTCATTCATACAACCAAGTAGTTCATATTCCTTCACTTCACATTCTATGATCTAGAAGCATGAGTAGCCACATTCCAATTGCATAAGTTCATCAACTTGTTGGGTAAGTGGAGGTATGTTGTTTTCTAATCTTTAGCCATGTAATTCCTTAAATGCTATAAAATGAATGAATTTGGAAAATTCCTTCACTACATTCATTAGAGGAAACTTCAACTCAAAATGGGCCTCCTAAAATTAACTAATAAAATAATAGTTAAAATAATAAAATAATATTTATTAATTTTGGAGGAAGAAAAGAAAAAAACTACTTTTTTGTTTGTATTTTTGACATATCTCCTTGTGTTTTTACTCAAATTTCGATCGGGAGATCTTGTTGGATGCGGAATTAAATTCCGCATCCAATGAGTACCCACTCGGAATACTTTTGACGGACCCCACTACCTCAAAAACAAGATATACCTGAAAAAATGGAATGATGATGTCCGCATCCAACGAGCTGTCCCGATCGAAATTTGAGTAAAAACACAGGGAGATATGTCAAAAATACAAACAAAAAAATTAGTTTTTTAATGATACCTATCCCCAAATTTATATTAAAAATGTGTTTAAGACCTATACGGTATTTCAAATTTAAAGCAATTTCATTAGCTAACACATGATGACATGGAATTTGAATAAAAGTTAAAAGGCCCATTTTGAGTTGAAATTTCCTCTAATGCCTTTCTATTTTACATAAACCTGATACATCTTAAGTTGGGGGGCACTATTAATTACCATTTTACATATTCATCATCTCATTTACTCTTAATCAACATGTCTTTCCCAAACTATGCTATATATACTGGCATGATTCATAATATGAAGAAAAGGCTTTCTAATATGCATTAATGGTTTATCATTTCTAATGCATGTATACTTTTAAAATCTTATGTATTGCAGCAAAAATACAAGTAAAATGAGAAAATGTTGTTAACACAAGAACCAACATTTATTGTTCTTATGGTTATCACACAAGAACAAACCATAAAGAAAATTGCTACCACTCATGCATTTAAAAATCATGGAATGATTTACTGTTACATACCATCATCATGTAAAGCCGAGCTACAAAGCCAAAATTTTTAAATATAATCAATGCATAGTTGCATGAGGACATGCAACCAGTCAAGTTGGGGGGAATGTTGAGCTACAAAAAGACCACATTTTATTAACCTTTCATATACCATTTGTCACTTTATTCCTATCTTATCCTTCCATAAAACCATTAATATCCACCATTTTCATGAATAAATATGGGTTACCTTGTTATTTTCGAAATCATTTATTTTGAGTGAATTTGTGGTTAATTATTGACAAAAATAACATATTTTCATTATACTTTAAAGTTGGATGAGTTTGGTGATGCTTACGGGTGAATTTGAAGACTTTAACAAGCTCAAAAGTTACCACCTAGCCTCGAATTCGAATTTCATCCACAAGATGTGGGCTAATTTCAAGGAGAAGATCATGGAAATGCGGAGATGGAATATCTCATCCAAGATATCATGGAGGATTTGAAGGGATGAGTTGTAGATTTGTTGAGGATTTTGAGGGATAAGTTGAGAGAATAGTGGATCTGTAATTATGATTAGTTATCTTGAATTCATGTATAAATAGGAGGGCTCTCTCCTCATTTTGGTTAGAGGACTCTCTAGTGGTTTGGAAGTAGATAATAGTTTATACCTCTTTGAGAGTTAGTCATAGAGTATATTTTCATTGTTATGTAATGGATATTATGCTTAATGCAAATCTTGTTACTCTCCCATGTTAATATAGATTTTCACGATTTCTTTCTTATGAATTGTTAATATAGATTTCCAGTTATGTCTTTATTATGAATTGATAGTATAGATTTGTCATGAGCTCACATCTAAAAATTCGGTCTTTATTTATCAAGTTAATTTATGAAATTTCATGCTTTATGCAATTAAGTTTATTTGATGCAATTTCCTGATTTTCTAGATTAGATTTATTTTTATGTCATTTCCTATTTTCACAACTTAGATTCAATTTCAGTTGTAGAATAAGTTAACAATACTCTACCCCTACATATATTTTGTCTGTACCCCACAAGTTTACACTCTCTCTGGGTTGACAATTAAATTGTTGGATATATGCTATAATTTGTTTAATGTTTTTTCACCAACACTGTCCATTGTGGTACACCCCAAGCCAAGGAAGTTTATCTCTGTAACAGACCCAGTAGAATATTATAGCTAAGGGGAACATCAACCACCTTGACCTCGATCGACATGGCTTTCCTCTCAATTGGAACTAGAGAGAAGGAAGTATCCCATGCATGCAAAAAAATCTCCCATCAAAAGTGGTCAACATGCTTCCGAATTGTGAAAATGTAGGAGAACCTAAACCCTTCCAAGAGGTGAAAAAAATCACAGAAGTCGCAACACCTTCATGAATCATAGTGCATTTAATGGTGTTTTTCATACACTCCATATGGACAAGGAGAGCCATGTGGAAATGAAAATTAGGATGGGCTTCATGGGTTTCAAATTTAACCATTGAATAAGGATGTGAATCAACCACCCCAAGGGGACACAACACATATTTACTCTGCGAAGGGAAAGTCTGAAGGACTTCTAAGGTGGACATCACACAAGGAGTCTGGCCCAAATCATGGACAATGGAATATTTCTAAGCGGATTTGGCATTAGGATTGTGTCCTAAATGCTTTAAGACTCCCTTATGAATGTGAGGTGGAACTTTAGGCTCGTCTCTAGGATTATCGATACATAAAGGGGTCTTAGGAGGAGCAGGTTCTTTTCCTAGGTCAGGTTGCGAAAAACAATAATATTTAGCTCTGGTCACAACATTCTTGGTGGAAATCATGTTGATGCACCCATGTCCACTTTCAGTTTTCGACGTGTTTTGATGCCCACTAGAAGGACTTTCAGAGTCCATGATCCTCGAATTGATATTTTGATTGTGCAGTAAAGGATTTGTTGACATGGCTAGGATATATGTGATGAATTTAGAGGCATCTATCATATGAAGGAACAAGTGAGTGAGGTGATCTACCCCACAAAGCTTAAAATGGAACTTGACCTTACATTTATACTTCTTGTCCCCCCAACACTGTTATAGTTCATGTCATTGCTATAATTTTTGTTCCTGTTCCCACCCTTACAATTATTTCTTTACTTTTTCTTGTTCCTTCTGGGATACTGGTTACCATTTTGGTT
The DNA here is from genome assembly GCA_001517045.1 of Pseudotsuga menziesii. NCBI lineage: Eukaryota > Viridiplantae > Streptophyta > Pinopsida > Pinales > Pinaceae > Pseudotsuga > Pseudotsuga menziesii. Next base: position 57,353 of record LPNX010350121.1, on the reverse strand, counting down.
CAATGATTGCATAGAATGTACATCTGCCGATTGGGTCGAATGATACAAAGCCAAATCTTGTATCAATGTAGGATGGTTAACAATTTTTTTTTTCATTTGATTCATAACTGATTCTATAGGTTTAGCACTTGCAGAGCCAACAATGCCATCAACATGTGGCCTAGGTTTAAACTTAGGATGAAAATTGGGCCATCATGTGTTCGAAATAATCTCATATAAGAGCCTATACTGAGCATAAATCAAGTCTAGTTGCTGAGCTCAAAATATAGCATGTTCCTTATTCATCACTCCGGATGTGGAAACATGCTTCTCTATATATGTAAATAATGACTTGAGGAACCACTCCAAAATCAACTCAGGTGTAATGCGAGCCTTAATCAACAGCTCTCATCCATGCCACTATTGAATGTTGCTAGAAATATGTGTGGATTTATCTTGTTGAAATATCAACAAGAGCTCAGTATCGACATTGTAACGCACAGGTAGTTGAAAGTGGTTGAGAAAGGACATGGCTAAGTCATTGAATGTCCGATACGTGCCCCCAGGAAACTCTATATACCATTTAATCACAAGACCCATGAGGGTGCACTGAAGTAGTCATAAATGAATGAAATCATGGTTCAATGAATTCAAAGAGCACCATAGGTGGAAAGTCATAACATGTTGACCGAGGTCCTCACCACTCTTTCCTTCGAAATTTTGAATGTACAAAGGATGTTTGGAGGGAAAATATGCCTATGTTGGATCATGAGATACCATATAATTGGCCGATCTTGATAAATCAGGAAAGTTTAGCATATCTAGAAAAGGGAGCCTAGGTTGCGACTTCCAGTTCCATGCCCCTTGATAAGACTGATTCATGTAAGTCTGGTTGTTGTAAATACCATGGCCTTGGGAAGTGGGATAATAAAACCCTCCCTCTTTACCCATAAAAGGGTACATGGGAATGTTGTAATTCAGAATACCTTGAGAATGGGGTGTTACATAGCCATAATTGTACGACTGATAAGAATATTGAACCTCAGACACATAAGGTGGAACATAAGTTGGTAAATAACCTGCCAACATGTAAGGAGGAACATAGCTTTGTGATACTAAGTTGTGGGAAGACGAGGGAACAAAATGGCTAGTAGTAGTACTTTGACCCAAAGGACCATGTGAGATATGGAGAGGATGTGGCATTAAAATAACATTTGAAGGAATAGGTGTAGTGGATGATGAAGCATAAGATGGAATATAAGTTGTTCTTCCAATTTTCAAATGTCTACATCCATTTTTTCCAATGGGGACACTAGTATTATCACTAGGTAATGGGTTTGAAGAGACTCCCATAGCAAGAGTGGAAGGTGCAATGTGACTAATACCAAACCTATCTACATGGAAAGGAATGAGAGTGCACCAAGGCATAGCACCAGGATAAACAACAGATCCAACATTAAATGATGGAATGGCCTTCGGGATGTTTGACATGCCAAGTGTAAATGGGAAAGATCTAGAGGGTACTCGATGAGTCGCACCACTAGACCTATGTGAAAAATATCGATGGTCTTTATTTACTTATTCCAAAAACTGGGATAGTACATTATATGACACACCAACCTCAAAACGATTGGTCTCTTCTGGAGTCCCATATACACTATCTAGCACATTCCACGTTGCAGGAGGTGGGGAAAGAGGGGGCTATGGGATCTTACATGTTTGACTGATAGTGATATCTCTATGTTAATCAAAGTGAGTATGAGTCGGCTCGGATTGTCTAGCTCTCTTTTGCGAAGGAGGAGGAGACGTAGAAGGAGGAAGACCTACTAAACGTCGATAACGACAAAATTACACTCCCATATCCATGATGAATCTACAAAAATAAAGAGACTGAAACTAATTACGAGCCCTAAATAATTCTAGCACACAAAGAGAACACTCCTAAAAGAATCCAAGACAAAATAAAATAAATAAAGGGAAGGATAAGTGTGCTTGTGAATGCAACAGTTATGTCTCACCTAGGAGAGGCTTGAAATTTCCATACATTACAAGTAGAGGTGTGTAACAAATTATAGTGGTCATCATCTTCAACACATAAATCAAATATGTTGTCTGACTGCTACTTGGAAAGGACAATCAAAGAATAACCTCTACAAGTACCCCCTGCAATACCTAGGTAAGGAAACTAAGGTAACCCCAATATAACCAATGCAGAGGAGGAAATTTGTAGGTAGGATATATAGTATGGGTAGGGTTTCAAACCCCAAATCTCAATAGCACCAAACAGTACCTCAAAATCCCCCACATACAAATAAGATCCTCGAAATATCTCTGGTGTTGCACAAAGAGTGGCCAGGGGCTATTCCAACCACAAACATGTGCGATGCCTTGTTATTAACTCCTGTGTAAGAAGAGGCTCCTGAGAACACTAATTGTACCAAGGATTTAACTCTCTCACATGGAAAGACACCTACTTGTTTTGTTTAGTGGTCTTGGAGGATTTACTCACAATGATCTATGCCAAGACTCTAAAACCTAAGCTTGTTGTTGTACCCTATCAAAGAGAAATGTGTAATTAATTTTAAATTAAGTGTTTATTTTAGGGATTGTGATTAATCAATGTAAATGACCATGCAACCAATGATGTTATGAATAAGCAGTGAAATTAAATATGCACAGCTAACAAATAATGCCAAGTGCAATTTTGTCTTTAAATGGGAAAACATGGTATTCTACTAGATGAGATGCATATTTTTCCTTCAAATGAAAATGCAACCATTCCTCTATGAAATCCTAACTATCAATTCAGTAAGAAAACATAATGCAAGTACCATGCAATTGCAAATGCAAAAATGCATAACCATGCCAAAAACAGAATATTTTTTTGTTTTTAAATAAATGATGTGTGAAAGAAACAAAAGATTCTACAACTGTTAGATCTCAAATCCTAGATAGCAGCCAAGGAATACACTAAGATAAAAGAAATCTAATGCACTAATACCAAAACAAAAAGGAAATAATATGACAAGAACAACTTCTAATTAAAAATAAAATAAAATAGGTCTCTTATCGAAAACAAAGGCAGTAGACAAACACCAACAGTACCTAGAAAGAATAGGCAACATTCAAACTTCACTCAACAACTCTCAATCATCCAAATCAAAGTCAAAATAGAAACATATGTGACTATTCACAGAAAACTTTTGCGTATACACGACTATTCAGGAAAAACCCACATGTATATGCAGTTGTGAGGAAAAGCCTCGTGTACAGGAAGAAGGAGAGAGTAAAATGATAAGCTAATACCAAAATTACTTTCATAGGAGACTAATGGGAAAACATAATTCTAGACCCGACATATAAAAAAATAAACAAAGAGAAATTCAATCACATTGTGCACCCAATCCCCCCCAAAAAACAAGGAACCTCCCTAGTGGAGTTGCCAATTCTGTTATGCAGAGAAACTTCCTATGGCTTAGGGTAGACAACAATAGACTCAATGACACCAGAAATCAATCCATTCCAATATGCAAAAGAAATAGATACATCTAAAACTAAGGGATACAGAGTGTAACTTATTATGGATGGTTTATGTAGATCCGCATTGAGCTTTTCAAACACGCTTGTTTTTACAATTCATTGTCAACAATAGCAAACAAGAAAATCATGCTATATATCAAAGTGTTAGTCCTACTCTAGCATATATAAGTCGTCATGTATAAGAAAATATAACAACATATATGGATGAAATATTCATAGTTATGCACATGTATTGGACAGGAAATGGATATTTCTATTAAATATAAATTCTGTTGGCACCTTGTCGAAATGGATAAACTGATTCCCCCACCTAAGCCTCCACCACTTCAATCCTCCATCTCAATGGTGAGATTACAAAGAAAAGGAAAGCTTGGGAAGAGCAACACTGTGTGCTCCAAAGGGACAAAGGATGTAGGCTCAACCATAAACAAGTGAGGCAACGATGAACTATAGTTTCCCTGCTCTCCAAATTATCCTCCTTTAATGCATCCAAGAGGCTCAATATATAGCCCTCCAATAGGGAATGGAGGATCGAGTCCTAGTGTTTCCCAAGAATATGGAAGGCCAAGAGTCAATTTATTTGGTACTCTATGAGTAAAATTCCAAATCTTTTTGTCTTTATGCACATTTCTCAATATATGTGAGTATTGGCTCAAAACCCAGGTGTGCACGCATGTATTGGTTTAAAAGTCATGTATATAGATAAAAAGGTTTTTTTGGGGCATTTTCTTGGTTGATCAGAGTATAAATTGAGCAAGGGGGTTCCAAGGAGTCTGCAAAGGGACATGAGATGCCATAAAAATGTGATCTACCAAGTGTGGTAAAATCATTTATAACACCAACGACATCACATCTAAGTGCCTATAAACTGAAGAAGAATCCATCATTAAGGCTCAGTAGTTCGATCCGATATACACCCAATATGGTTACTTATATACCATTATACCCAATTCTCCCTGTACCGGCACCTCACATCAAGATACACCGGGGCCATCCTAGGATACTGATGGAGTCATCGGCTATATTACCTAGCATATTCAGTATCATCCAGCATCTCCCATGATGTAACACCATCCTGGTAACACCCATAGTGTTTCCCAACCAAGTTATGCTCCTGATTACTCATGCATAACAACTCAATATGACACCACACTATCCTATGCACCCCTCGGTTATGCCCCTGATTGTTAACGCGTAACAACCTAGTCCAGATCCACCCCTTCCTATGTGCCTTCCGCACCAATTCCTCATGTTCATGGACTGAATTGTTTGGCACACTTGTGTACTAGCCAAATGGTTGGTTTTGTAGCCCCAATAGATACTATGGTATATTATGCACCACCTGTGAAACCCACTCTAGTTCTGGCCCCGACTCTTCCTCTTTCTATGGGACAAGTCTACGCACAGCAAAACCTTCCTAACCAACCCACCCCCATTAACGAACAAGGGAAAACAAATAACAAGAGAGGTAGGAATTGAGGAAACAACCAGCCCCAAGGAGGTTTCAAGTAGGCCAACCCTTGGAACAATAATGACATTGAATCCCTTGAACAGAATCTCTAGTGTCTCGCTTAACCATGGAAAAACCCACAGTTGTAGACTAACCATCTGTGTGCTATCTATAACAATTACAGTTGTTACACTCATCAGTTTCCTCACTTGACCTATGTCCAATAACTACTGCAAAATATAGTCAACATGATCCCAACGCAGCTTATTTGGCTCCACCAAACCCAGCTCCACCAATTCCTCCACCTATGGTGTTTCAAAAACCCCTACCACACAAAGGAATGGTTTCCACCCAACCCTTATCCCCACAAGCTCCCACAACCACTATTGCGGTCCATCCTGATGGTGCTGGTGTCCATCACCTCATGACATTATCATCCGATGTCAACTTCTAGAATCGACGTAACTAGTATGGTTCCACCACAGAAACTGCTGACCCATCAACAACATCTACGTCCACTACTCCTGACATGTCTTTTCATTTTTTAAAACCACCTACGGATGGGATTTCTAAAGTCCCGAGGTTCCCTATGCATTTCCTCACAAACAACACCAATGCAAGAGTTGCGCTCAATTATAGTATTGTTGATGACTTGGCTTTGTCCCCCATTTCCATGTATGTTTTGGAAGTTCTTAAAACTTGTCCTTCACAATGTAAAGCATTGTTTTCTGTGATAGGTTTCATATATCACTATGATTCTATGTGGGTATCTTTTGACCTAGATCAAGGGGAATCTAGGATTCCATCATTTGTCACCTTCCAAGTTTCAATCACAATCCGGAATTCAGTGGTCCATTAATGCATCATCGCCGAGGGGGTGTCCACCTGCATTATGTTAACCTTTGTTTGGAATAAACTTGGATCCCCCACCCTTCAACATCCCACCACTGCGATTCGTGCCTATGATGGTCACTCTATTTATCCCCAGGGTGTTCTCCTTAATGTCCCTGTTGAGTTATCTAGGAAAATAGTGTTGATTGACATTGAGGTTTTCAACGCCCAACTGAATTACAACCTTGTCCTAGGATGTAGTTACATGTATGCAATGTGATCCATTCCCTCTACCACATTTTGACTCTTGATGTTCCCTCATGATGGGAAGAATTGATGTACTATGATCCAAAGGGGTCAACCACACTAGAACATGTCCTTCACACTATCAAAACAACCATCAACAACATGTCCATTCCATCCCTATCTGTCATTGGCCCAGGCTTTTTTTCCAACACTCCTATGATGAACACCTTTTTTTCCTTACCACCTCCGCTTTCATCGACTGATATATCATATTTGTGCACAATATGTTTTGGTAACATTTTGAACTCCTTGCAACCGCAGTTACAACCTGAACCACAATCCTACAAAAATTATTCTGGTTCATTCTTGGTCCAAACGATTCCCTTCCTTTTTCAACCATCAAGCATTGTGAGAAATCCTATCATGGATACTCTCAAATTTCCCCATTTCATGTTGGGATTTTCTGTGTGGTACCTTAAGCCACCTGCTCCACCCCCGACCCCCTAGATCCTGTTGACTCCCACCCATCCTATTGAGACAATCTCACACCCTCCTCCTATCCCACCAAAGACTACTCCTATCTCTATTCCTGCCCCTCCTCCTTGAATGAAGGTTTGGGGGAAGGAAGCAAAATCAACAACATAACCACTTCCATCTCCTACTTTTTCTTTATTCAATGTCCAATTCCATGCAACACAAAAATTTCCAAAGTTTTTCTCCTTTGCACCCACCTAGACACTATAGATGAGACTGATGACACCCCAGTAGTCACGATCCCATATCCGCCAGTGGTAAAAAACAAATCGTTGTGAACCACCCATCCTTGTGTAGTTTGTGGCCTATATCGTAACTATTATCACCATTTCCCAGACCTTCTTGAGTATTGGTCACTCCTTCATGACCTTCAGAAACACTCCTATGCATCTGCCGTTATTGTCCTAGAGGAGATCCAACCTCCGACTTCTTCCTCGAATACCACCAACGTCATTTAAACGATCTTTACTTCCAGTATTCCTTTCATGTCCTTGATTTTGGAAGATATGCCTTATCTATCTCAATACCACTTTCATGACGATGGAGATATCTCTAAAACCGCAATCAATTTGACCCCATTCCACTTTTTCCATGGTGTGGAGTTGGTTCTTCCCATTGAATTCCATATTCCATCACCTAGCCTTGCTGATGAACTTGTCCTGATACTTCAACATTAGAACAACTCCTACTTATGCATGAACAGACTAAAGAGGATCATTTTTCTTCTCTCTAGATGATCGAAGCATCTAAGACTCTATCGATGTCCCATTTTTACTCCCACATCCACCCTCTCACCTTTAGCGAGCGATAGCTTGTCCTCATCTATGATTAAGACAATGATTAGTTAGGAAAATGGAATTTTTATTCCATGTGGTATGGAACATATGACGTCCACAGTTTCTCGACAAGGGGGAATACATCATTGTTGACTCTAATGGTTAGCTCTTGTAGAATCCCCACAATGGGATCTACCTCAAGATGTTCCATGCCTGAAGTCACCCACCATGAGTACACTTGTATCATAGTTTTTCTTTCTTGTTTTCCCCCCATGTCCATGACCCCCCAGTAGTCGCTCCACATCCAGTTGTAGTGAGTCCATTGTAGCACTCCATTGCATCATTTGCATGTTATCGGGTGGATATAACCCCTCCACCCTACCCTTGCACCACTGGTACCCTACTGGAGGGTGCAGACCCACGTTTGCACATGCACATAGTGTGTTATTAGTGTCTATCACATGTATGATCTAGGTACCACTATGCTAGCATAACGTTAGGTCCCCAGACCTATACTAGAGGTTGAGGAATATCAAGGATCTCTGGTAGTCCATTACCATGTATGGATGGTCCTCTATGAGAATAGGAAGTTACATCCACTATACAAAAATATATCAGGAGAAGAGATGACCTATACTATAGTGACTCCATCCCTATTTTTTGGTCCATTTCTTGGAAGTCACCTCAATTTGCATTCCATCAGGAAAATCGACCAATGCACATACTCGCTATTGGCCACTTTTACCCACTTGCATGACCGAGGTTCTACACAACTCATCGATTTAACAACTACCCGAGATATCGGCCCGATAGAGCAAGCCCCATCGACAACACTTGCAAAGCAGGCGTAGTCTCACGTGAGATATCTCATAGATGGGTAACCACTGGAACCATGTTTCCACGATTTACAAGGAAGTATAGTCCCTTAGCTCGCAACCAAGGAGATCAACGAAGGAAACATGGTGGCTGGATGGAGGAGTTGCTTCTGCGCGAATGAGAATAACTATATGTCATCGCGTGCGACCTGAATTTCCTTTCCCCCTTGCAGCTGGTGCAACTCATGTGACACTGCTGACTCACATCAATAAACTCTACCACTTAAGTCAGGATTCATAATAGGAATTATAATGAATGATACATATTTATAAAGTGCAATTTAGCAAGATATTCTGTTCATCCATTTACCAATTGCAAGAAACTAATAGAAACTGAACCACATTTAGCATTATATGGAAAGAAACTATTAATCAATCACATAAACATTCACCACATCAATCATTCATTTAGAAACAATAAATAACATGGAAACCCAGCTAGGAAAAACCACCAAGGTGCTCTTCATCTGGCATGAGAAAGGGTATAGCACCTTGGAGTCTGCGGGATGCACACTGATCTTGAGATATGTCTTTAAGTTCAGACTCATAGTTCTCATGCTCTCTGGTTTGCTCTCCTACTCTAGTCCTACTCCTAGCGGTATGCTCCCACTGCAGTCAGATATGTAGCTCAAAATCCCCTCTAATGCTACCATACTCTTTCCGAGTCTACTCCTATTCTTATCCCCATGACATTACAACATAACCAACATCCCCTTGCATGGATTACTGCTGAATAACAAACTACTACTGAAAACTGAACAAGGATCAATGGAAACCTTGCAGACCAACCTTCTAACCATTGCATCCTTCCTATATATACTAATTTACATGGCCACACAGGTCCAACTACATTCTTGTAGTTTGATAGCCGTCACCATCAGCTGCCCCTATGGTTCCAGTTGTGGTGATCATGACTTGACATGAGGCACTATCAGCCTGACTTAAAAATATATTCTCATACATGAGTAGTTGCAGGCTTATGCCACCTTATACAACCATGATCTGGATTCTATATCTATCACTTTTCGGCCATTTTCCCCCTTGCGCACTTCCATGCTCTCCTTTCTTTTTCCATGCACTTCTCTGTTCTTCCTTTGGGGGCCCTTTTCGTCCTTCGCACTCTTCCTTTTCCTCTATTGCTTGCATGATGCATTTTCCTTGGATGCACATGTGAAGTTCCTTCTTATGCCCCTTTCCCAGGCCAACAGCCCCCCAACGCTCACCTGCAACTCGTCCCAAGCCACTAAGCAAGGGAAATATGAGTGGCCCGATCTGCGTGGTATTTTTGATAACATATAGAGATTTTTTTTTATAGCTTTGGCTGCATCTTAACTTGCGCAGTCCGCTCCTTAATTTTTTTGTTTTCTCAAGGTATCCTTTTGATAGATTCTTGTGTTTCTCTCCTCCTACTTCCTTTAATTCAACCACTCTTCACATTTGGAATCACTTGAAGTAAATCCGCAAAATCAATCAGAGAAGGTTTATTGCTACCTGAACCGGTATTAGGCCCCCTCCCTTTCACTGAACTTTTTTCTTTATCTTCAATCCTGGCATCATCCTTATAATTGTCGACCTTGACATTTTTATCCAAACTCTTGGAATCCATCTTCAAATCATTATCTTTATTACAGTGGAGATAAGCACACCGATATAGCTTGTTTCGTGGCACCATTTTAGAGTATGGGTAATGGAGGATTCGATTGCAGAGTTTGCTTGAGCTTACAATGTAAGCTTATGCACTTCTTATTGAGACCAATATCCCTGTGAAGAGGAATGTTGTCTTTGATCTATAACTATCTCCTCATCTTGTCGTAGTCCTCCTCCGATTTCACCAAGAGTACTTAGTGCCCCATTCCGACACAACAATCCATGCATCCTTGGTTCTTCCCCCATTCTCATGCTCTAGATTGTTGATGAATAGTTGTTGTAGGTTGCTGTAACTTGTTCTCTTGTTGTGATTCTTCGAGTTTCTCTCTTCTGTAACACTGTCTTCACCAACCTCCTTGACATATATATATGAACTTTGAAGACTTATCCATATTGAAAACTAGACAAGTCTTGCTATCCTGGGTGGTGGAGGTGAGTGATTTGCCAAAGTTTAAAAAATTTAACCCGAGCAGCATAGAGTTGAAGCTAAATCTTTCCTGTTGGACCTCTCACATATTTCTAAGAGTTGGAGATCCTTCTTAAAGGGGTGGATTCCATGGTCATCTTTCAAGCCTCCATAATTTGTGAAAGACGGCAGGGACTTTGGTTCGGACCCTTCGGAACTTGTCAAAATGGGACGGGTCATTGGTCCCTACAGGGGTCCTCTCTGGTGCCTCCGATATGGCTTCTACTGTATTGATCTACTAATAGCTAAGGATGAATTTGCCAAAGGATTGTCAATGGGTTGAAGAAATGGGGTGACTATCACCATGTTTCTTCTTGTTGTCTCTGGATACACCCGATAGACTGAAATCTATAGCAACAACTTTATCCCTCAAGGCTACTCAATGGGAGACTCTCCAATTCATTTCTAACTGTATTTGGTGGGTGATCAGCATAACATAGTGATGTCTTCTTACTACAAGTGAACCCCAATCTTATAGGAAGAGCATTGGGTCTTCCTTCATGCAGGCTTATCCAGTGGCCTTATGAAGACAAGACCCTTACCTTGTGTACCAGATTTCCTTCTTCGATATGCTATGATTATCGGCATTGCCACTTTTGGGTAGTGACAGTCAGGAGCACATGCGGATGGGATGGACAGCCATGGTGACCGAGTTCCCCACACTTGATCCGGCTACAGCGTTGCCCATGTCCAAGCACCAAATATCCTTTGAATCTTGATGCATTTAACAGTCTGTCAGTACGTGCCAGTTGTTTTGTACTTGCCATCACTTTCTTTATACCCGGTTTTGGTGGTGGTTGTAATGTGTCTCATCATGTATGCACAACTTTTGCATTAAGTTCTACCTACCTATCATGCACACACGGTGCTATGCTTGCTTCCAAAATTCAAAATTTCAAATATATATTTTATGTTTCGAAGGAAGGTTTTAGGCAACTTCCCTTTACCAAGCTCACAATGTGGTTACCATCGACCTCTCTAGAATTGTGTTTTTATTATATCCATAGTTTGTGTGATCGTACATGGCCTTAGCCAAGTTTCCTTTAGTTTGCGTGGGTGCGTGAATACTTTGTTGTCATAGTGTAGGATAAGTCTTCCTTCTATGGATGGCTTCACCCTGATATATTGACAATGTCATGCTGGCAACTGTTGTGGAACTGGCTTAGTCTTTAATCACAAAGGTATCTGCATTCTCTCTAAGTCTCCTACCGTTTTTTTTCTATCTATGCCGTTTAGAGGGAAGAGGGTCTTGTATTCCTTCAGGAGATCTGCGATTTGTACCACTGCTTCATCCTGTGAGTGTTTTTGTATTACTCTGTGATCTTTACTTAGTTCCACTATTTTTGGCCTGCTGGAGTAAGTTAGGCTATCTTCTACGTCCCTAGGTATATTGTCTTGCTGAGTAGTTGCACTGTGTTGGTGAGAATTAGAGTCGTTGATCTTCTCGACTATAACCCCGTTTTCTTGTTGGATTGTATTATGCATTACAGGGTGTTTGTCAGCATTTAGAATTGTATGCGTGAACTGCTGGGTTCCTTGTCACAGCTGATCAGAGTTATTGCAGGTCTTGATCACCATATCTAAAGTGTATATGAAACTCTCATAGGTGGGTAAATCCCTTGACTTAGTTTCCACCGATCGCATGGACCTTGTGACTCTTCCACACCTTCTCATGGAGACTTCATGTAACCTATTTTTCCAATTCTCTAAAGCCTCCCCAAAATCAGACGTACATGAACTCGCGCACCTCCAGCTCAGGTTTCCATCTGCCGTCGGACTGATATGATATTCGTGCATAGCTATAACATTGTAGATTTGATTGAGATGGTTGAATTTCCCCTCATTATAAATAGGTTAAACATATCTTTGCCCCTCAAATGGGTCAATGGGTGAGATGATTCTCATTTCCTCGTCTTAAAAGGAAAGGATCCTTTTCTTGAAATTTAAAATTATTTGATTGTCTATAGCCCAATCTATCTGTAGTAGTGTAGGGTAATGATTTGTATCATCCACAATGTTGATGACCTCAAAGTCTGCATATGTGCACAATCCTTCAACATTGACAATGACATTGCTCAATCGTCCAATGGGTAGTACCTTCGCTTGATTGGAAATACGCAGCTGGATAGGAGAGCAGTCCAAGCGTGGATTTCCCATGCTTTCCCAAGTCTGATGCATTAGGATATTGACATCTGACCCTAGATCTAAAATGATATAGTCCATTTCATAATCTCCTATCTGGGCATTCATTCTCAATTTGCAGCCAATCTTACATTTTCGTTGTACCTGGTTAACTTTATTCTCAATTTGTGGCTCTGCAGGGATCTCATCTATTATTGCTTGTAGCTCTACAATAGCATATTTATATTGGATTAGCATCAAACAATTTGATAGAAAAGGTCTCAGCTTACTAGCCTTGGGTGAAGCCTTCTTCTGCAACAGGTGTTGAAATTGTTCATGCATGTACTTGACTTCTGTTGAAGTTGATGGTACATCTGGGATTGTGAATTCTAACTGCACATCCCATAATAATTCTTTCTGCTTTAGGTTAGTCGATGATTCTTTTTTCTGCGTCATAGGCCTCACTTGCGTCTGCGGTTGTTCTTGCGAGTTATATCATTCTACTCCAGTCATCGCACCGCCTGTAGTTATGACAACAATGTTCAGGTCCTGCGGTTCATCCACGATCATCTAAATATTCACATTTGCAATTGGTTTCAAGTTTGGAGGGGGGTTAGGTGTGGCAACGGTCCTTGCTTGCCACTTTGCAATTAGCAGAGGACATTGTTCAACATTATGGTCTTGTCCCTTACAATATGAGCATGTTCTTGCTGGTTCTAAACAATCTCTAGAAAAGGGACATATTTGTCCACAGTTATAGCATGTAACTAAACGTCTCCCCCTACCAAATCCTCCTCTGCCACCTCATCCTCTAAATATTCCACCGCCCCTTCCTTGAGGGTGTAGTTGCTACGGTGGGTACTGGTTCTACTGGTAGTTTTGCTAATATGGGTTTTGTTGCGCATATGGTTGTTGGAGAGCATATGGATGCTGGTACTGATTAGCTGGGAACTGCACAGGTTGATATGAGTCTTGCGCTTGTTGAACCTGAGGGAGCCCCTCATTTTTCATCAAGTGCTTATCAACTGTCTTTTCTTTCAAGAGCTAGTATGCTCTACAGTATTTTTATTCATGTCCTACCCATTTACAAAATTTATAGAATAAGCTTGCAAGGGTACTTACAACCTTATGCAAATACACACATTCCTTGTCACGGTGGCCTCTTGACTGGCATATATGACACCAAGGTATCCCTTTCCCATTTAATGGGTTAGGTGAACCCAATGTGACATAATTCATGAAGGTCAGATAATTATCCTTGGTGTGTCCATCCGTTCTACATTTTGTGCACCACAAGTCTTCTTGTGCTTCCTTTCCCTTCTTGATATCCTAAAGTTGTAGAGTGAGGTTGGCTAGCTGCGACTAAATATGTACCATTCTGACAGCACCATCACCAATAGGTGAGGCTCCGATCTTCATCCCCAACTCCAATGCTTCTGTCTATGACTCAATATTTTGCTGCATAAATGACTCCTTATGGCCTACGGATGTGTGGTAGCAGAGAAACAATAAACCACTCCTTATGATGTACATTAGACATTTGGAAAATTACTTTAGCCATCAGTGTCTTGAATCTTTGGCCAAAATCCCGCACAGTTTCTATTAGAGATTGTTTAATCTCCTTAGTCTCAGTAATACACTGTGACTTTGATTTGGGTTTTCTGAACTTAGAGATCATTACAGCTCAGATTTCCTCAAGAGTCTTCTATGGGGTTTCAGATGGTGCAGCACAAAATTTATTGAACTAATCTAGGGCATGACCCGTTAAGGTCATAATCATTTTTTCTTTCTTGACGTCAGCACCATGGACCAAACATACCATCCACATAACTTCACATAGGAACCAGTATTGTTCAAGGTCTTCCATTCCATTTCCATTAAATGTAGGTAACCGTACGTCTGTCACAACCATTGGGTTGGTGTTCAGGCTCTCTAGGGAACGGTTCAACTAAGTTGCAACTTTTGGCACACTAGTTTCAGGACTAGTGCTATCTGAGTTAGAGGTCTTTTCAGGGGATCAGACTCTAGATCTCATCTCAGGGGATATAGCTGGTGTTATATAATTGTGCTCTGACCTTGAGGTCTCATCAGAGCTATCCAGATCTTCAGGTCCTTCCAATATCGGGCTATAGTCCTCCTCTTCGTCGCAAGACCCTTCATCTTCACACCACTAAAGTTCATGTTTTCTTCCTTCAAACAAACTAGGATTCCACTAGCCCCTTTTGGTTTTCCTTCCCTTTCTTGATCTGAATCTTCTCCAACTCCTTAGGACTCCAACCTCGAGTTCAGATTCTATTCTTCTAGGGAACATCACTACGCACTCCTCTTCATGTTCTTACCTGCTTGTTAGCGACATCGGCCCTTCTTAGACACACAGCTCAACTATCCAGGTGCAAAAAACCCTTATCATAAGCAAGTATTTTTATCCATGTACTTATGCTCAATAAGTATCTCCTCCATGGTCCTTGGAAGAAATCTCATTCAACTTCACTGTATGAAGTTATAGTATCTATTGCAAACTTAGTCATATAACCTTGCAATATACTATCAACACAAAAATCAACAGCTCTTGAGATAGATTTACTTACACTGGTTACCTTCTGAATCAGTTGGTCGCTCCACTCGGTAATCTCCCTTTTCTGGTAGTTGGTCCATCTAGATACCAATCCTACCAACCATCCATGTAGTAGAATATGGAACTCAGCAAAGAATATCTCGTGAATATAAGAGTATATATAATCATCTAACCATCTTTCTATGCTGAACCATGTTACTACACTTTCTTGTTGCGCGAACACCAGCGTTTTAACATCCATCCAGTCTTCTATCTCCTCCTTCATTGGGTGCCACACCATCTCCCTGATTAATTCAAAAGGGTCCCAGAAACGGAACCATTTCTTGGCCACTTTTCCCCACTTGCATGATCCAACAACTACCTAATATACTGACCGAATAGAGTAAGCCCCATCGATAACACCTATGAAGTAGGTGCAGTCTCAGTTGAGATATCTCATAGATGGGTAACTGCAAGAACAATTTTTCTGCGATTATCGATGAAGTATAGTCTTTTGGCTCACAACCAAGGATCTCAACGAAGGTAGCAGGGCGGCTAGACGAAGGAGTTGGTTCTGGGTGAATGAGCACAACTGTATGTCATCGCGCATGAATTGAATTTCCTTTCCCCCTCAGAGCTGGTGCAACTAATGCGATGCAACTGAATCACATCAATTAGCTCTATGACTTAAGTCGGGATTCATAACAGGAATTATACCAAATGATACATATTTATACAGTTCAATTCAACAAGATAATTTGTTCATCCATTTACTAATTGCAAGAAACTAACAGAAACTGAATCACATTTATCATTATATGGAAAGCAACTATTAATCAATCACATAAACATTCACCACATCAATCATTCATTTAGACACAAGAAATAACATGGAAACCCATTTGGGAAAAACCACCAAGGTGCTCTTCATCTCGCATGAGAAAGGGTATAGCACCTTACAGCCTATGGAATATAGACTGATCTTGAGATATTTATTTAAGTTCATACTCATAGTTATCATGCTCTCTGGTTCACTCTCCTACTCTATTCCTACTCCTAGCGGTCTGTTCCCATTGCAATCAGATCCGCGGCTCAACAGCTCCTCTAATCCTACCATACTCTTCCTAAGTCTACTCCTCTTCTTATTGCTATGACATTACAACATAACTGACATCCCATTCCATCGATTACCACTGAATAACAAACTACTACTAAAAACTAAACAAGGATCAATGAAAACCTTACAAACCAACCTTCTAACCATTGCATCCTTCCTATATATACAGGGCAAACTGCATTTTGATAGTCTGTTAGCCATCACCATCAGCCACCCCTCTGGTTATAGCTGTGGTGATCATGAATTGACATGAGGAACTACCGGCCTGACTTACAAATATCTTCTCGTATGTGCATAGCTGCAGGCTTACGCCAGCTTATACAGCCATGATATGGATTTTGTATCTGTTGCTTTTCGGTCGTTTACCTCATTGCGCACTTCCATTCTTGCCTTTCCTTTTCTACACACTTCTCTTTTTTTTTCCTTCATGAGTCCTTTTCATCCTTTGTGTGGCGCATTTTCCTTGGTTGTGCTCCTAAAGTTCCTTCTTATGCTCCTTTCTCAAGCCAACACTCACATGTTTACGAGCCATCTGATCCATCCATACAACATAGTTGGCCTTATTATATTGCCATCCATCATCTTGCAAGGAGGCCTTGTTACTATTCCTCAACTTTTTCCTATCAGCCATGTTCACAACATAAACATTGAACACTTCCTCCTTGGTTGATTGACCATTATGGAGTTTCTGATAAGCTCTTTTCTGACTCCTAAAACAATGAAAATATTGTTGATCATGATTGTGCCCTTTCACACTTGTTAAATTATTTGAAATGGCGTCTATGTAGCCATTTTTATTTCCTTTTTCACACTGCATAGACTATTATAAGAAAAGGATCACCCTAGCACCTTATATCTAGGAACATTTCCCTTTGTATCCTTTTATGCTTTCTCGGACATTGGGATCGTACTTTACAAAAATATCATTATGGGTTGTATTTAAGTTGTTTTCCAACCCTCTCATAAAGAAAAGATTGTTAATCAAACTTGGTTTCTATCATGCTTGTAAAAGTATTTGAACGACCGTCCATCTAGTATATGTTTAACCTTTTCTACTTTGATTCGACTACCAACAATAAGTAAGTCTCCCTTCCACCAAATGTTGGGAGATCTCTCCTTTGTATAATTTTAATATTTTTTGTTATTAGGAGACTATTAACAAAAATTAGACCACATTGGAGTCTTCTTCATGTTTTTAGACTCTCTAAAAATTAAAACACCATCGAGCATTTACTTTCTTGGGATAGGTAAAAATCCACGAGATCATACCATATTGAGCATACTTCTATTCCTTCATCATGCTCCTTAAACTATGAAAAAGTCCCACATAGTGTCTCTAGGAGCCACCACATATGATATTACACCATGGAAGCTCCCCCCCATTGGGTCACCTTTGTTCAGAGTATTTTATGATGAGTCTTCCTTGGATCCCCTAGATATTCCTATTCCAGTTACCTCCCTCAGTATTTCACATTTGCAGTTATTCTCTCAGTATTACAGTTATGACCCCTCTTCCATGAGTTGATTTCATTTGCTTCTAGGCCAGCCCTTCCGTCATACTTTGAACAAGGGAAGTTTGAGTCCCCTGTAGTGCTTTTCCCCTATTCCCCCATTCAGTGTCTCAGTACCCTGATTTTTCCACATCTTTGGTTATCCTCGTCATGCTTCTAGTCAAGGAAACATCATTTCCTTGATTAGTTTTAGGTATCCCTCTGTCAAAGTCAGCACAGATATTCCAGAGGATAGACCAAGAAGTCCATGTATCCTGGTTTCATCCACATTATTGATGAGTTTCTTGGACCGGTTGAAAGGAGTCATCAACGCCTTTTGGGTTGGTTGTTTCTCACATGCTCAACTTTAGCTACATCATTGCACTCTTGAGATTCGTACAGGGTATTGGTCCATTCATTATTTGGTCGAAGACCTCAATTTTCACTTGACTCTAGCACATTGGTGAGTCTACCTATGAGACCCATACAGTCTCATGTCCCTTGTGATTTTTGGGTTGTGTTGGAGATAGCGTTCGAGAGCTCCTAGTGTTATGCTTCCATGTATATCCAGTACTTGATGCTATATATTGTACCACAAAGATTCTGACTCTCAGTCATTGAGACCCTCTAGTTATGTACACTTACAGATCTAGTAGAGCATTAGTTGTGATGATATTGCATTCCATGAGAATGCCATTGTTTTTATGTATCATTTCTTTAGATCAGCATTGTATTTAGCCTTACATTGAGGCCACCATTATGTATCATCATTTCTATTTGTATTGATCGGTTCCCATATTTTGAGCCTTGATCTCATTACTTATTCTTTTGACATTGTTACGAGGATAGATATGCCCTCCTTGTCCATATGTATGTCACACATTATATGTATCTCATCCATTTTCAAGAACCAATAAATAACCATAATCCATCATATTTCAATCGAGGAAGCTCCAGTTATTTTGCGGTTCTCCCTAGTCTCTCTACTATTGTCACCATTATTCCCATGATCGTATGATGTCCATCCACCATACGATGAGCTCCTACCCTCACACATCAGGGGGAAATCTGTTAACACTAAAAAAATTTCACCTAGCTCTCCATGGTCTAAACAATATACATACATCATATTCCCGCCATATTTCCCTCATTTTTTACCTCAACAATTCTATTTCTACAAACAATAGTCCAAAACATCATTATTCCTTCCCATAAATTAAGGGATGATGAGCATTTATTATGATTTATCCCCACTCTCTCCCAAAAAGGGTCAAAAATCTTAAAAAAGAGAATGGGTAAAAAAACATAGATAAATACCATGGAAAATAAAATACCATGGGTCATTACCTTGGGTCAAAAAAACCTAGGACCATACTATCAATGCATTGTGAAGGCATCTCCCAAAACACTTTTGGATCACTTTTTTCCATTTTTCCATCAGTCACATCACACACTTTTCCTTTCATATTTTTTGATACCATTTCTCGTAGTGTACGTTAAGTTCACTTCGTATCCATTTGGATCTATTCCCCTCACTTGAAAACTAGTTGTGGACAAGATTAGGGAACCAAACTATGGAGCTATGGAACCACTTCCAAGGATGACTACGGTGGTCGATCTTCAGAAAGGTGTGTTTATTTTATTTTCTGCATTAGTTAGTTGATACATGTGTTAAAACCATTAAAAATTATTTCGTGATATTGTTTTGTTATTTTTATTGTTGAGGTCCTCCTTACGCTCTGGATGAGCCAAGGTTGGTGCATCTGCACGTACTAGGGGAGAAATCCCCACTACAATAAGCATTCCTGTAATGGAAGTCATAAAGGATAGAAACCAAGGAGTACCAAACTTGCTAATATTGACATGAGAAAGTTTGATGGAAATAATCTAATACCATGTATATTCTATATGGAGCAATTATTTGATCAACAAAACATCCCAACTTTGTAAAAGGTAAGTATTTTATCATTATATTTAGAGCCTAATCAATTTGTATGGTACCAATGGATTTGTGACCATAAAAGGACTCTATTATATCTTGGTATATATCAAAAAATAATTGATTTCATATAATTGTGATATTAACAGAAACACCTTCTTTAGCTAGTTAATAAATATCAAGAAAAAAGGTCCAGTTACAAAGGAAATTAAGAAGTTTCAGATACTAAGTCTTAGAATGAAGAACATTTCAGAAGATAATTTGTTGGATCTATTTAGTTGAATGTTAAAGGATAACATTCAACATGAGGTGTTTTTCTTTGAATAACGATCCTTATACAAGCCTTTTGTGGTGGCAAAGAAGGTTGAGAGTAAAAATATGATGATGGATACTAGAAACGAAACCTCCAACACATACAGAGAGAATATAACCCACCTTAAAGGTTGACACCTTAGCAATGAGATGAAATAAGATAAAAATTCCTATGGTTTAATGGTGACAACAAGTATCGTAAGGGACATAAGTTTTGTGAGAATAAATTATTCTACATATTTTGTGAAGATGAAGAACCAAAAGAACAAGAGCCATATGAAGACGAAGAAATAGAAGATACCACCTCCAAAGATATTACTCCCACTATAAACTATCATGCATTGGATATAATTAGCACTCCTCAAACTCTCAATATCGAAGGATATATCAAAAGTAAAAGGTAAAAGTGATAATTGATTCTGGTAGTACTCATTCATTAGAGGAATTTTGGGGTCTAAAATGGGCCTCCTAAGGAAAATAATAAAATAATAGTTAAAATAATAAAATAATAGTTAAAATAATAAAATAATATTGATTAATTTTGGAGGAAGAAAGAAAACAACTACTTTTTGTGTTCGTATTTTCGACATATCTCCCTGTGGTTTTACTCAAATTTCGATCGGGAGAGCTTGTTGGATGCGGAATTTGATTCCGCATCCAATGAGTACCCACACTGCATACTTTTGATGGACCCCGCTACCCCAAAAATGAGAAATACCTGAAAAAACATGATGATGACATCATCATCACGTTTTTTCAGGTATTTCTCATTTTTGGGGTAGAGGGGTCCGTCAAAATTATGCAGTGTGGGTACTCATTGGATGTGGAATCAAATTCCATATCCAACGAGCTCTCCTGATCGAAATTTGAGTAAAAACACAATGAGATACGTCAAAAATACAAACAAAAAAGGTAGTTTTTTTTAATGACAAATATGTCAATTCAACCATTATGGTTGACTTATTTTATTGAAGTTCTATTGGTTCTTGAATTCCAACTCACAAAAACTTATTTTGGCACGTTTTCTTATAAGGCCCATTTTAGACCCCAAATTTCCTCTAATGTCATTCACTCTAAATTATCCAAAGATCTCAATTTCTTTATATATCAAACACCAAGTTTCAAGTAACGATTGTATATTGAGGAACTATCAATTGTCAAGGGAAATGTCATAATATTAATATAATTATTGGGTGTTATGTATTGAATAATACAATGATTTCTATTCAAATGGGTGGCGGTGATGTTGTCTTAGGTGTTCAATGGTTACAATCATTCTGAACAATGGATTTTATTTTTCAAAAGCTTTTCGTGAATTTTTTATGCGAAAGAAAAGAATATGACTTAAATGGTATCTATAAAAGGAAACCAAGCAAGGAGATAATCTATAATGGTATGAAAAAATTGATGAAAATGGAAATCAAGGTGTAATTCCAAAATTATTTTAATTACATGTTCAAAAATCTAAACCTTCTATTTTATGAGATTTACAAATATTCATTAATAAGTATAGAAAATTATTTGAATATATTCGAAAAGGTATTCTACCTATTCATATTTCAATCACTATATCCACTTAATTCAATGAAGTGTTCCCCCTAACATTAGACCTTAAATATACCCCTATGGTGAAAATAGTGGAATTGAGATAGAAGAGTAAAATGGAGTATATCATTGGAGAAATGGTAGAGGATAGAATAATTAGGCCTATCCAACGTTCTTACTATGCACCAATTGTAACAATACACAAGATAGATGGATGATGGTGCATGAGTTTAAATTATAGAGAGGTCAACAAGATCACCATTAAATATAAGTTTCTCATTCTTATCATTCATGAATTATTAGATGAATTACATAGGGCAATTTAATTCATAAAGTTGTGTCTCCATTCTGGGTACCATCATATTAGAATGGAGAATAAATACGTCCCCAAAAAAACATTTAGAACTCATCAAGATCATTATGAATTTATGGTAATGCCATTTTGTCTCATGAATGTGCATTCAACATTTCAATGTTTGATGAATTTCATTTTGAATCCTTTCCTTATAAAATTTTTCTAGTATTATTTGATAATATACAAATCTAGAGTAAGTCCTAGGAATAACATGTTCAACATGTTGATAGGGTACTACATCTAATAAAAAAGAAATAAATGTATCCAAAACCTTCTAAATGCCTCTTTGGAGTAAAGGAGGTAGAGTATTTGGGTCATATTGTATCTCATGAAGGTGCCAAGTTAGACCCTAACAAAATCAAATCCACGATGGATTGGTGGATTACGAAAAATATGAATAATAATCGAGGATTGTTCGGTTTGACAAGGTACTACTCAGGTTTGTTTGGAATTATGGAAGAATAGCAACACCTCTAACACCATTATTTATGAAAGATACATTTTCTTGGACTATAGAGGAAACTCAATATTTTAAACAAATTAAAGAGGCATTGTGCGAAGCTCATGTTTTGACCACACTAGAATTCACAAAAGCCTCTATTATGGAATGTGGTGCTTTAGGAAATGGCATTAGCACTGTTCTAATGCACGAAGGAGACTTTCTTTCTGTGACAAGTGATCTAATCAAGGGAAATAACCTATAGAAGACCATTTGTATGAAGGAAATGTTGGAAATATTGCATCCTCTTAAGATATGGTGTCCTTACCTAGTAGGTACGAACTTGAAGGCCAAAAAGGTTCATTATAGCATTAAATACTTATTGGAATAAATACTAACCTTCGACGATAAACAAAAATGGGTAACCTAGATGTTGGGATATGACTTCAAAATAATATATCGAAAAGGGAAACATATTGTGGTGGCATATGCACTCTCTAGAAAAGATGAAGATGTCGGGGAATTACTTTGTGCAATTTTTATTCTACAACCCAATTAGGTAGTAGCAGCAAGGGAAGAATTGAAAATTCTACAAAACGATCCCTCAGTATTAGATACTTTTGTGTGGAAAAATAGTTCACTATGGTAAAATAATTGCTTATATTTATGCAAAAAATACAAACTCAAACAAAACGTCGTGTTAAGAATACATACCTATACTATAGGTGCCACACTCAATATTCTTGAAAACTTACCAGAGTATCAAGACATATTTTTGGGGGAAGGTATTAAATATGATGTTTAAAGGTTCATGGATAGATGTTTGGTTTCCCAAAAAAATATGGTTGAAATAATTAATACCCCATCGCTTCTATAAACATTAGACATACCTTGCAATTAATGGGAGGAAGTATTAATATATTGTATCATAGGTATACGCAAGTAAGAAGGAACGAATGCTATTATGGTGGTTGTTTATAGACTCACAAATTATATAATTTTTTGTAAACTCTTACCCTTTTAATGCAAGTATAGTAGTTGTATCCTTTATGGAAACAATTCAGAATTTACATAGAAACCCAAATATTATTATAAGTGATAGATATGTTATTTTCACTGGAATTTTTTGAACTAAATTATTTCCTTATTAGAGTACACAATTGGATCACAATTCATCTTATCATCCTCAATATGATGGGAAAACTGAAATCGGGCCATTACTGAGTACATCATTAAGTGGAAGAACTTACCAATTGAATATTTGACATGGTAAGATGAGTCATCAATGTAGAAGCATCAAAAGCTAATCAATTATTGAGGAAAACACTTGTCTAATTCGGAGTGCATGCTAAGCTATAAATGTGGGCACACTACCCCCTATATTGTGGTGCATTACATTAGTTTTGATGTCATCTTCTTTCCATTAGATGTAATTTCCATTAGTATAGTTATATCAGTTATGTCATATTTGGTAAGTGACTTATAATTGTACCTCTTATTATCCTATATATAGGAAGGATATATTTTCTTTTGAGCATCTTTTGTTGTCTTGTATTATGTACTCGATAGTTTGTATAAGGAGGTTTCCCTATCGAAGAAGATTTCTATTCATCTATGTTCTTCATTATTAAGGGGTGGAGCACTCTTTCTGGTCTATTTATTCTCTTTTTAGAAATTTTGTTGCTTAACGTTGTTCTACTCACTCATAAAAATACTTATATCTCATGTATCAGCTACTTGAATACTCTCCTAATGCTAAAAGGAAGTTAGCTACTCAGACATGCCAACTCTACATGATGAACAGCCAGATCCCATTGATTTTTAACTACCAACTCAAAAATAGACGGTGTTAACTACAAGACTAGGTACATGGCTGATATTACCTATTTGGATGTATTTCTTGAATTCTTTTCTTGTTGAAAAAATGATATTTTAAGTATTTTTTGGTGTAGAATAAGCCATATTTTCTTGATTGGGAACCACATTTTCAATATAAAAATGAATAATTGGCCATAGTTTTGTAATTTATTACATTAAAAGATTCGTATAACACTGCAGAGATGGATGTGGTAGCGAAAGCAAAGAAACTTGGACCTATTATTGAGCAATTACAGAGTGAAACCAACATTTTGGATGCTTTGATACACCCCTCCACCCCACCAGGATAGATAGCCAAAAGGAAGAGAAAGATAGAGGAGCTGGCCACACAGCTCAATGAGTTAGAGCAGGATGCCAAGAAAGTCATAGATGCCACTACACAAATTTGGGGAAGCATAGTGCAGGACGAACAGCTAGAGCAACTGACTGCACAGTTGCAAGAAGAGGACGGGAAATTGGTAACCCTGAAGACGTCGCTCAAAGAAATGCAATTTATGATGCAAATCACCAAGGCATTGGAGTTAAATAATTTGCAGTAGCGAGTCTCAAGTGCAAGGGAAAGGAAACAACAACATACTGCACAATTTTATGAGTTCCAGGAGATTGGAGCGTAGCTATCAGTGAAAGCAGATTTTGTATGCTAAGTCACATAAGAAGGAAAGACAAACATTGATGCAAAGATGGTTGAACACCCTATCAACCATGATCTAAAGGTGATCCAGGAGGTTACTACACAGGTCAAGGAGCAGGTTAGAGCGATCACTCAACAGTTTGCATATTTCAGAGCCAAGATCGTTGAGTTCACCATGTCTGGTTAAGTGTGGCTCGAGGGAGAGCCACAAGATTGTGTTTGGGACTTGTTGGAAGGGGTTTTGGGACAAGTTAGTTGCACATTATCATGAGTGCCGCAAAATATCAAAATACACTGCGCAAGTGAAAGATGGTGTGCAAGGAGGATAATAGACTATTTTATGTATTTTATGTCAGTTTTTCTAATTTGGACCATATTTTGTGGATATTGGTCATTATTTTGTAGATTCAGTTAAGAATTAGTTAAGAGTTAGTTACAAGTGGACCTCGAATGTAAAGGCACAATCCAATAAATAGAAGTATAATTGCAAGTGTTATTAGAGGCAAAGGAAGGTGAAGAGATTTTAGAGAAGAAGACTGGATCTTGAATTGTGAATTGTTTTTGAATTTGAGAATCATTGCGCAGAAGTAATATTTCAAGTCGGGCGTTGATCTGAATTAATGTTTCTTTTATCTTTTTCTATCTTATTGTTCCTGCAATCTAATCGTGAATGCAATTTAATGTATGACATGGATCTATGATGTGATGTTTTCTGATTTTAAATGATGTTATCTTTCTGGATCTGTTTGCGCAACAGTATGATTGGTTCTGTTAATGAATGATGCAATCAAATAGTAGCAATAATCATTATCTATGTTGATTATTAAGTAACTTGTCAGATATGTTGGATAAGTAGATGAATTTTCAATGCCCATAGTCCTCTTCTATTCTCCAAAAAAATTGGTTCTGACAGCTCTCCCTTGAACATCTCAAGTGAGACTTCATCCACTTCACGAGTGTTTCCAAACTGGGTAACACCTGTCTCGGCTAGTGCTCATGGAGGTTGCGGTGAGTTGAGCATCGATAGAGTGGGAACCCCCATCGACTGGGTTTTGTTGGTTGAGTGTGCACCAATAGTGAAGAAGGTGGGCCATCTCATTCCGAAGGTAAAAGATAAGGAGGCGGTGAGGCAATATTCCTCAATTAAAGCTTGATATTAATTTTCAATTACATATTTACTATGAATAAATTAATGTTGAAAAATTGGATAATTGGATCCATCAATGGAAGTTTATTGTAGGATTAAAAAAATTCACTGAAGATAGCACCAAAATTTAGTTTCCTTCTCTTCAACTTGGAGGGACCACTCACATGATGGGACAGTATATTTTAAGAGGATATTCCCACGTAAGGTAAAATTATATACTGTTTCTATAAGTTTACTTCAACATTAAAAAAATAGTTCTATTTGGTGGGGTTAATGCAACAAACTATGATGGAATGACAAAATTTGAGGCAAGGTAAAGGACAAAGTGTGTAAGAATACACACAAGAGTTCATTAAAAGAGCTTTACTACTTGGTATACCTCTCTACACTCAAGAAACTATTCTTAAGTATATATGAGGATTACATAGCTATTTACTTCATATGACACTTAATATGTTTAATTTGACTAACCTTGATAAGGAATGTGTTCAAATGACTCATATGTAGTCCAAAGGGAATAATACAAAAGAAATATTTTCCAAAAAACCTTTTAATTTAACCAGATGGAAACATGTTCAAAGGTAAAGGTAAACACATAGCTACAATCAAGAAAGGAGAAAAACCTACATGCACACATTGCGAGAAAAAGGGTCATGATGCATCCAAATGCTGGAAAATTCATTGAGAACTCTAGACTAAGAAGTTTCAAATTAAGGAAGATAAGAAGATCACTATTGCAATAATCCAACATGATTTGGGATACTCTAGGGATAAAAATAAGATAATTATTGTGATGAGCATTCAAGGTAAAAATCCTTCTATTTCTATTTCAAAGCATGAAGGTGTTGTTGATGAAAGAAATACAAGCGAGCTATTTCATATTAGGGTAATATTTAAACATACACAAATTGATAGTCTTTTTTTCATAGCGAATCACAAGAAAATCTCATTTCAGAAGATATAATTACAAAAATTCATTTGGAAACTAAGTTACACCCTAAGCCATATCCACTTGGATGGGTATGTGATAATCCACAACTAAAAGTTACAAAATAGTGTAGACTTCGATTTGCTATTACTTTTGAATTTGTTGATAAAGTTGATCTTTACAATAGGAAGGATATCCTTTAGAGGGAAGATAACATGTATCAACTCACCAAATATGGTGTTGGATAAATTGTTCATGCACACCGCATGAAAACTAATATTGCTTTGGTTTCTACAAATCAAATGAATATGCTAGTAAATTCTAGTAAGAGTTTTTTCCTTATGACCGTTAAAGAAAAGGATGTTTGTCAAACTAAATCTTTTAAGGGATGTGATCTAAAACTTACGAATGAATTTATTAAATTCATATCTCATTAATATATTATGTTTCAAGAACATAAAGAGTTGCCTCCTAAAAGATAACTTCAACATGAAATTCACTTACAGTAGGATGCACCTCTTCCTAAGATTGGAATGTACACGTTTTTAGTAATTAAGAATGTAGAGATAAAGAAGCATGTTCAAGAATTGCTTAAGAGAGGGGGCATTTATCCAAGTTCCTGTATGGTTCACTGATTGTTTTGGTTCCCAAAAGGATGGCACATGAAGCATGTGTGTGGATTATAGGGAACTAAACAAAATTACAAATTAAGAACATGTATCATATTTCCCCAATCGATGATCTATTGGATCATCTCAAGGATGCAATTTTTTCACCAAGTTAGAATTGCAAAGTGGCTATCATCGAATACGAATTCATGACAATGACATTTGGAAGATTGCTTTCCAAACTAAACATAGATTGTATGAATGGATGGTAATGTCCTTTGGGATTTGTAATGCACCCGCAACATTTATGACGGTGATGAATGATTTTTTAAGGACCTTTTATTGATGATTTCGTCATAGTCTACTTAGATCATATTCTAATTTTTAGATGTGCTTGGGAAAAACATGCCATGTAAAACAAGTGTGCGATGTACTTGTAAGGGAGAAATTGTACTTAAATATGTCCAAATATGATATTGGGAAGACATATTTAGTGGATGTAGGTTACATTGTAGGCAGTGGTGAACTGAGAATGGATCCCTCTAAAGTGGAGGTCATTGTGAATTGGCCTAAGCCAAATAATGTAACCAATGTAAGAATTTTTTTTGGAGCAACTCAATACTTGTGGAAGTTCATTGCAAAATTTTCCTTCATAGATTCTCCATTACATTCTATGACAAGCGTGAACAAAGTATTTTAATGGGAAGGAAAAGAAGAAAAATACTTCAGCACTCTGAAAGAAACAATCAGCATGGCTTCATTACTTCCACTACTCGATCAACAACAACCATTTCAAATGGAAATTGATGCTAGTAGTTGTGCCATGGGGAAAGTCTTAACGCAACATATAAAACCAATATGCGATCGCTATGAAACCTTGTCTAAACCAATAATTAACTATCCTACTTTCGATAAAGAATTGCGTGCATTAGTACAAAGTGTGAAAATGTGGAACATTACCTAATGGGCAAGAAACAAGCATACATACTCATGGGTTTTCTACAACAATTTCATTTGCTTATTAATTGCAAGCAAGAAATTTAGAACAAAGTTGCATATATGTTATCTAGACCTCCAATAAGTTCTTCTATTGTCATTGAACAAAGTTCATTGGTACATTCAAGCTATTTTGAACAATATACTAAGGATGAATAATTTAAAGAAGTATATGAATCACTAATGCATGTCTCTCAAAATGAAGAATTGGACTATCATATTAATGACAACTTGTTGTATCATCTTTGAAAAATATGTATTCAACAAAGTGAAAGAGTGCATGTGATAAGATAAGCTCATATTTCTCTCATTTTAGGACATTTTAGAGTAGGGAAAATTGTAGCATAATTGAAAAACTTTTATTATTGGCCTAGAATGAATAATATTGTGTCCAAGTTGGTAAAAGGTTGTGTTATGTGTGCAACAAGTAATCCAAGTAATAGAAAGCTAGGCTTGTACACTAGAGAGGGAGGAGCTCGCTAGAGAGAGGAGTCCATCTTAGAAGGAGGAAAG
This sequence comes from Pseudotsuga menziesii, assembly GCA_001517045.1. Classification (NCBI taxonomy): domain Eukaryota; kingdom Viridiplantae; phylum Streptophyta; class Pinopsida; order Pinales; family Pinaceae; genus Pseudotsuga; species Pseudotsuga menziesii. The sequence continues at coordinate 28,436 of LPNX010350121.1, read as the reverse complement.
GAAAGAAGCAAGTGTCTTATATTTGGGTCTTAAACTTAACTTGTTTGAAGTCTATATTGAGGAAGTTTTTATGGGTTTTATTACCCACCAAGGTTTCCTAGGATAAATCTATGTGTTCTCCTCTGTGCTTGTTATTCTTTGAGAGATCCTTCTATTTTAAGTAGAGAGAGAGGGGTTGTTATTATTTGAGAGATCCCTTATTTTAAGTAGAGACAAGTGGGGTGTTAGGATATTGAGGGTAAGTGGAGAAGGGTAGAAAGAGAGTGAGAAAAGGGTTTATTAAGGGTTTGAGAGAGAGAGAGAGAGAGAGAGAGAGAGAGAGAGAGGGGGGTGTTAGTGGTAGGGGGAGGAAGAGAGATATGTGTGTGTGTGTAGAGAGAAAGGTATTAGTGGTAGGAGCAGGAAGAGGGATATGTGTGTGTCTAAAGAGAGAGAAAACTATAATTAATTTTTATGTAGATACATAAAAGGCATATAGGATAAAGAACAACTAATACATTCATAGTTTTTACTTTTTAAAACTTGTTGAGGGGCATATGTGACTATGCACTTAACGGGAAAACAACCATCCCAATGAAAAACAACCATTGAATCAGATACAGGTCAGATTCAGGTTATTTTCTGATTTTTGTAATTAATGTATATTTGTTAATAATGCAAATTTTGTAACTCATTTAAACATGTTTTTGATTATTTATAAGCCTAGTTAATTGAATAGATTTGATTCATAGATTAATTTAATCAACTTACTAATTCATTAGTAAGTAGATTAACTAGCTTGATTTGTACATTCGATTTAATTAACCAAAGTAATAGCTTTAGTTTTATTTTTTAGACTTAGTTTAGTTAGACTTTTAGTCTAACAGAGCCTTTAAACCTGTCGGAAACAACCATCCATCCCAAACAGCTTGGAACCTACTCTAAGGATCCCGGTCTGGGTTGTCTTCCCCGTTACGTGCATAGTCATATATGCCCGTCAACAAAACTAAAATATTGTCTAAAAATTGCGCATAGTCATATATGCCCGTCAACAAAACTAAAATATTGTCTAAAAATTGCTAGTTCTATAATTATAGAATTGCAGCTATCTCAAAAAGATATCCTAAATTAATTACCCACAAAATCAATAACAAAATCAATATTTAAACAGTAAAAATGGCAAAGAAAAACATTAAGAAAGATCAAAATTGCAATTTCTGTCATTATACAATTTCAGCTATAATAAATACAAAATCAATATTTGAGGCAAAAAAAATTGCAAACAAAGGACATTATTTTCAAGAAAGATTATATTTCAGCGATAAAAATTGCAAACAGAGGACATTATTTTCAAGAAAGATTTGTATGAATGTGTAAACCTTAAAAAGTAAAAAAATAAATTACACTGGCTCACATGGTACTGCAAGACTATAAAGCCCCCAATCACAGTGAAAAGTTTTCAATCGAAGCTACTCTCATTACAAAATTTCAGTTAGCAAAATTTGCTCACATGGTACTGCAAGAATATAAAGCTTCAGTCGAAGTCCACTCTCATTACAAAGTTTCAGCTAGAAAAAGTTAAAACCTTTCAAACTTTTCAACGGAAGTCTACTCTGGTTACAAATTTTCAGATCGTGGCAGAATTTAAAGCACACATTAGACAATTCAGAAGAACTGGATTGAATAAAAACAATGACAAGTCCACTATCAGTACAAATTTTCACTTCATTGCAAATTTTAACTTTTAATAGTGTGCAACAAAGCACACAGAGAATTCATGAGATTTGGATATAATAAAAACACTGGAAGATCCAACAAACCTAGCTAAGTGAAAACCGTGAAAACTGTGACTGACAGGAGTTGACGTGAAAGTGGGGCTAACTGAACCTACTGCCATATTTTGGCACAATCTAATAGTTCTAGTGGAACAAAGCATAGAAACATACTCAGGAATTGAATTAAAACAATGACAAATACAACCAAGGAAGCTAATTTAAAACACTGAGAACTGTTACTGATGGAAGATGTCATGACGATTGGGCCTTACTGAACCTACTTCCAGATTTGGTACAATGTTGTTGCTTTGCATCATGTTGACCTGTTGCTGCGGTGTCATTGGAGTGAGTAACTGGAAGCGCCGTTGGGCAGGCATTGTAGATGGAGTCATTGGAGTGGGTAACTGGGAGCGCTGCTGGGCAGGCATTGTGGATGGAGAACGGAATTGCTCAGGATGTTGCATGGGCTGAACGTTTAACACCTCACAGTGGAGGGCCATTTTTGTGCCGAGTGTAACAAGGACGTTTCCGCAGGCTATCATGCTTCCTACAGTCCCTGTGACCATCCTGCCTTGCGCGTCTGTTAGAGTGACTTTAAGTCCTGCACCTCCTTGTACATCAGGGGTGCGCGGGAATGCTCCGCCCAGGGATATAATTTCAAATATCCTTGGATCAGGCTCTCTTCTCCCTGCAGCGACATGCTGCCGCAGGGAAACATTGGTAACCTTCCCTTGCCCACTGATAACGACGGGTTCAAACTGGCCACCGCCTACGAAGGATTCTAGTAAAGCTATGACGTCGAACCCATCAGGTACCTGCAATACATTAGTTTTCATATTGTCTGAGATATCATCGATTCCAATTAAATGATCCTTGGCCTTGTTCTTCGAACCCAGTGGCCTGCCGCGCTTTCTTCCGCTGACCGTGACCCCGCCCGCTGCAAGAAGGTCCTCATGATCCGCCTGGGCGGCGTTACTGTCACTGTCATTCCCGCGTCTTCTCTTATTCGATAGAGTATTAGGGTTTTCTCTGGAGCCAAAGTTTATTGGATCTTCCGGCATTTGAAAATCAAACCTGATTTCTGCAGTCAAGTCTCTCTGTGTGGCCGATCCTTCCATGATCCTGTCATCCTCGAAAACTCTTTCAGCCATGATTCGCGTCCGCTTGTTTTCGCTTCAAACTCTTGCTACTCCTGGTGGGCGATCTAATTTAAGAGACGCGAACTTCCTTGATCCTTCGATATTTTTCTCTTTGATATATAATAATAAAATTATTAAAACAAATCCGGTTTAGTAGGGTTCCGCATTTTCCGTTTGGTCGGTTTTTCCTGATAGTCTTTTGTGGTTGTTGCTGACTATACACCGTTGTGATTTGCACCCGGGCTGAAGTTCGTGGTCGGCTTTGTTGGATGTAAGAGTTAATTAACTAACCATCATAGTTAATTAACAAACCATGATTTAATAGTTTGTCAAAATTGTTTCCATTATCTGGATTCTAGAGTGAATATGGATGTCTATTTCCACTTTGTTTTTATTAACTTTAACAACCCATAAGCCATATATACCAATAACTTTTGACTGAGTAGAGGTGCAGAAGTCTAGAAGCCCACTGGGGTAGCCTCTACCATTTCTACTTTGTTATCCTATTTGTAACGATTTTATTTACCATTTGGATACCTCTCCATACTTTACAGATCCTGTTTTAAAATGGATTTATGTTAGTTTATTTATTTAGGTGTAATTTATATTTTTTCATATTTTTTATTCAATATTAGAAAATGAAAAATATAAATTACTTATCAACTTAAATAAAATATAAAAAAGTAAATAAATTAGCATAGATTTATTTTAAATCTGGATCTATCAAATACCGAGGGTGATCCAAATCCTAAAAACACCTCAAAAAATTGGATCCCTCTAAGTATTTGATAAGTCCCATTTTAAAATAAATCTTTTAGTATTTTTTATTTATGTGTGAGACTACCTAACTTTTTAGTTGCAATTACTAACTAACCAAATTTTATGAAGTTATTAGATAGTCCAAAAACAGTAACACTCAAATTAGTTGGTAAAAAGTGTCTTTAATCTCGCAAACAAAGGATTTCAGAAAACAAATTAATATTGAGCAAAGTTATGACGTTAAAAATATATCATTATTATTATATTAACCTAAATACAACTCAAAACGTAATAATTAGAATATGTATGACCTAGTGAGATAAGGGGGTGAGAAGGGTGGTGTACATTTCCTCTCCCAAGACGCCAGCCGGGCCACCTAACTTCGATACGTGGGCCACCTAACTTCGATAGGTGGATAGATGATAGAGAGGTTGGAATAATGGGGTGAGAAGGGTGGTGTATATTTTTTTGCTAAGAGGCAAACCGGGTCACCTACCAGGTGGCCTTCTACCTTGCATACGTGGATAGATGATAGAGAGGATAGATTTAATGGTGGATTAAACTAGAGAGAAAATGTAGCATTTGACGAATTATGGAGACCATATTTTGGTAGGATACATCTGATCTTCGCACCATGGCTCATCAAACGAAATTTGTGATATCATTTTCTTTTTTGCCATGGATGGAAATCTACATCAGTGTAGATCCAAATCTTAGGTTTTATCAAGCGTTGAGAGGGAGAAGGATCAAATCTCTCGAGGTGCAAACCTCTTCTTAGGTATTACACTCAATTTTATTTTGTTAGGGAAGAACATTATAACATTTCCCCATACATGGTTTTAAAACCATATGCAAGGTTATCCTACAACCATGGGTTGTTTAAGAGGCCTTGCACATGGTCTTAAAACCATGTGCAAGGCCCTCCTAAACTATGTAGAATAAAACCATGGGTTGTTGAGAAGAACTTGCACATTGTTGGTTTTAAAACCATGTGCAAGTCCAACATTTTTTTGTCGATAATTCAATTTTTTATTTTATTATTATTTTGTTAGGTAGGTACATTAGAACATCTTCCTCATAATGTATTTTTTTTCTCACCCACATTTTTGTCTTGCGAATAATTAAATTTTTACTTTTTTATTGTTTTGTTAGGTAGGAAGATTACAACATCTCCCCCATATTAGGTTGTTGTTGTGGCAGACATTTATTTTGGCCTATAATTAAAAAAATTATTTTTTTATTAATAAAAATAAGGTTAGATAACGTTATGTAAAGTTACAAGATCTCCTCCATACTGGGTTTTAGAGCGCCTCTTGACACAACAAAGAGGAAATTGCTTGCAATATGTTTCGTTTAGTAGATAGTTTGAAATCCATTGTGGCTTGCATTATAAGATATTGCACTAATTAGAAAGAAAGGGATGATAAAGGTTGT
>LPNX010350121.1:0-22839 GCA_001517045.1 Pseudotsuga menziesii | reverse complement strand
AAGTGTCTCAAAATATCCATACAAGTTGTTGGATGTCTGTTTTTTCATTTTTCTATTGCATCTAATGCGCCAAAAGAGACCCTCATCTTTGTGCACTCACCCTAAAGTCTCTTAGAATTTAGTTTGTTGTTGTACTCGACGGTTTTTTGTCTCATTCTAAGTAATTATAAGTAGCTAGAGTCAAGTTGGTGTAGTCCACCTGTAGATAATGGTCGGGATGTACGGGATAGTCTTTGAGATCTTTATGGAGCATGTAGTCTAAAAAATAAAGAATGGTTCGACAATTGGTACATAATAGGAGGGTCTTTGGTGTTGAGCAATATTAGAGAGGAAGGAGATTGTTGGAAATCTAATTAGCTAGGATATGGTTTTGTGTAAACTATTAAAGAGAAAGGAGATTGTTGGAAATCTAGGATATGGTTTTGTGTAAACTATGTAAATCATTATTTTTCGGTTTTAAATAAGAAGAAAAATAGTATTAAAAGAACTTCAAGTGACCGCTTAGACGATGAATGCCAAAGGTCTCTCCATTTTTTAAATAAAGGTTTTATGATCAATAAAAATCAATTCATTAGATATTTATCCTTTCGTCAATGGTATCATAGTTGGGTTCTACCATAACCCATATGCCATTGTATGCCATGACCTGCCATTTTCTCTTAAATCATACCTACTAACCCAAGGGGTACAATGGTCCAAGTACGAGCTAGAATTTTTCTATATGTAACTCTAATTGGATTCTCTTACAAGAGTCTCCAATGTTCCATTACTCCCCGCTTATTCATAATACTTGTGTGACATGTAGTTGACTTTCGTGCTCTCTCTTCCAAGCAAAATATCCTATCTACTATGATGTGAGAGGAGTTACCACAGTCGCCATTGGAGCATTTTTGTGTTAAATCCTATTGTTGTAAATCATCGACATTGATGCATTAATAGTTCACCAGATCATGTCCCTTCTATAATTTGTTGGTTATAGGGTCGTCCTAGTATTGTTCCAGAGTAAATATATTTCTACCTCCATTATAAAATTTGTTGGGTATAGCGTCGTTCTAGTATTGTTCCAGAGTAAATATATTTCTACCTCCATTATAAAATTTGTCTATGTAGGAGAGACATAGGGTAATAAGTTTTAAATAATATTAATATTAGTCATGTAGCTTTCTCAGGTTTGTCATAGAGAGAATAGTATTGGAAATTGATTCTTTTGTAAAGAATGAATAAGAGTATTTCACTTTAGAACATTGTAAAAAGGTGGTAGATATTGTATACCTGAACCTATTTTGTTTTCCCAAATACTGTTAAATTACAGATTTCTTGTATTACAAATTTGTTGAAAATGCATTTTCATAAAAGATGTAGAGAAAATACCATCATAGGAAGGGGGAAATGAGAAAATTGATCTTCATTGCGTTGTTTCTAGAGAGATGTAAATGAAGGGAATACATGATGAAATCCATGGGAGAAGATGATAGAGAAGAAGAAAACAAAGTTGATGATGTGGGTAAACCTCTTAAATCTCCTCGGTTTGTTGTTGCATGTTGGAACATTGGCATAGGTGAATTTTTATTTAGCACTTCATTTAGATTTTGGAGAGATCCATGACAAGTTGACATAGTTGCTATGTTCCACATGACCTTTGGAAAATATTTATTTGGACAATTGCATGATAATGTATATGGAATAGTACATTTTGGAAATAAGTCTAATCTCAAACAAAAATGAAATGGAACAATTAGGATTAAAGTGTCACAATTCCTTGGCATTCTGATGCATAATGTTCTTTATATTCCATAGTTGTAGAGGAACTTGTTTTCCACTGTGTAAAATTGGCAACATGTCCATCAAATCAACATGTTCAATGGGAATGTTGAGATAAGAAGATCGTTTAACAAGGATGTCATCATGACATCATATTAAGATCAGAAATTGTTGAAGCTAAAAGGGACATATAGCTTAGAATTTCCACTCCCTCTATTCACCCAAAGAAGGTACATTATCCTTTAATATTTTGTGGCATGCTATATATGGGCACATAAAGTATGATAACCTCTTATTGTTGAAGAATAGTGGTGTTGCTAGTTTCTCCACCATTCCAAAGAAGTTGACACAATGTGATGCTAGTATTCTTAGCAAACATAGTAAGCATACTTTCCATGATTCCAATTACAAAGCATGCATAAAACTACAATTGATTCACTCTAATTGGTGTGGCCCTATGCTTGTTGTTTCTACTAATGGGAACAAGTATTTTAAGAATTTTATCAATTATTACAGATGGATTTCCAGTGTATTTGTTGAAAGACCAATATCAAATCTTTGAAACATTTAATAACTGTCATATATGGATTCAAAATGAAACACAATTGCATATTGGACCTCTTCATACTAACAATGGAGGAGAATATGCATGAAATAAATTTTAAACATATTTTAGACAAGATGGGATAATACATCAAACCATAGTTCCATACAATCCTCAACAAAATAGTCTGAAAGAAAGATTGAATCAGTCTCTTTTGAATATGATTTGTACCATGATATTTTTTTAAGAATGTGAAGCTGATATTTTAAGATAATGTAATCATGTTTGTAGTTTATTTGAGAAAGATATGTCCCACTAATGCTCTTGTGAACAAGACTCAATATGAAATGTGGTATGTGTGCATCCCTCTAGTGATGCATCTAAGGGTATTTTGTTCCACCTACTATGCATTGATACAAAACAAAAAAATAAACAAGCTGGGTGCATTGATTAAAAAATGGGGTTTCTTCTGATAGTCATACACTAGAAAGGAATATAATATTTACAATGACGTACATTCAATTTTTATTCAGATGAATAAAAAAGAACTCTATTCAGAGGAAACTTAATCATCTGAAATAATTTACCCACATGAAGAACCTAAATGAAATTGATAATGATATTTAACATCTTGAATGGGGATCCCTATCTTTGGTCAATTTTTGGATTTTTTTTGTAGTGCCATCACCCACCCATAGAGAAAGTATTGAAGATATCCCTCCCACTTCACCAAAATAGATAAATCAAGTGGATGGTGTGATTGAGAGAATTGAAAGACTAAATTTTGAGGGAGATGACACACCACTAGCTAAGCAACCTAGACCCTCACACAAAATCCCAAAATGGGTCACAAAGAATCTTGAAATTGTCAATCCGAATGAAGTTGGAAAGAATGGAACTAGAATTTCAAGGAGACAAGAATATTTAGTAGATGGTGACAAAGAGACAATATTTCCAGCATAAGGCTAGATTATGAGTCTTACACCCACAATTATCTCTTGCATATCACATGAATAGTCAGTTCCAATAGATTCAATAACAAAGGAATAACCTGCGGATGCTATGAGTGAAACAAAGGATCTTGTTTAGCTTAAGAAACTACTTGAATATTTAGAGGATAAACAACATTATTCCTCTCCCCTACTCATTAACAATAATTCTACAATCAAGTTCTCCAAGAATCCTATATTATGATATTGAACTAAGAAAATAAATACAATGTATCATCTTATTCAACATCATGTAAAGGAGAAGATAGTTAACTTAAGACATTGGCCCACGAATGAGAAAGTTGTAAACATATTCACCAAATCACTCGGAAGAGAAAAAATTGAAAAGTTCAGAAAGATGATTTGAATCATGAACACCCCTTTGGATTAAGGAGGGGAATGTTGGAATCCTAATCCACAATGATTATGGTTTCGCGTAAACTATATAAATAATTTTTTAATTTTAAATAAGAATACAATGGTTTTTCAAGGACGTCTAATGGAAATTTTTGAATATCAATTACAAAGGTTCCTCGCCATTGTATAAATAAAGAATAGATTATCAATAAAGCACAATTTATTTCAGAGGTATCCTCTTTTGTTGATAGAGACACACTAATTGCACTACTTGCCACATTCACCAAGAAATTGATCATGGATAAGAGACAATGCTTGAGGAGATTAAATACAATTCCTTGGGTAGTTTGATGTCAAAAGTAAACAAAGGATCAAATCCTTACTGAGTTATTAAAATCATGATTGGTCATATATGATGAATAGAGAGAATTTCCAAGCTTGGGTTTGACTATTTGTTGGCCCTAGGAAAAGATAAACAAAATTTTGTTTGAAAAAAAGAATATTCCATTCGCAAGACAAGAGAAGGCAATGATGGAAGAGGCTGCAACAAAAGAGGATAAAAGAAATTCAAAACAAGGAGTTCAATAGAAGTTTTGGGTAACAAGTAGTTACTAGTTTATTTTGGGAATAAATTCCGATTGCAAAATGGGACGATAGTGTTGACGTTTTGATATTTAATGAATATTCTTGAACTTTAAAAATTTTGATAAACAAATCCAATGCAAATAGATGTCATAAATAATTCACACACACAAATTAATAATTCTGTGAGACACATGATGTACCCTAGTAAAACCCTACAAATATAGAGGATGAAAAAACCAACAAAAAGTACTTGAGTATGATAGATAATGGAAAATAACTTGCAGATTTCGTAATAAGAGATATTTAAGGAGAACTAGAGAATATAGATCGCTCAGAATACCTTCTCATCCTTTCCAATTGCATAACACTTTAATAACAAGATTATTCGGTGATATAATGAGAGTTAGTGAATTGTTCCATGCCTTTAGGAACTATGAACACTATATACACGGTGTGCACTATGGGAACTATATACACATTAACCTTATTTTCCTTCTTTCACTTGGTTCCAAGTTGTCACCTAGTAGTTATCTCCCATACCGAAGATATGTGCTCTTACTTAATTCACTGGTGTTAACTGCCTATGGCCAAGTGTTAGCTGATTGAATTGAAATGAACTGAATGGAACTGCATGTAACTGAACATAACTGAATGTAAATAAATAATTAGTGCTACACCATCGGTGTCATATTCACCAAAACATTTGCATAAATCAAGGACTAGATTGCTTAATTATCCTAAACTTTCTTTCCGCAACTTATACTTAACCGATGTCTTCACAATTCGAGTTCACCAGAGGTATGACTATTGTTTCCCAACATATGATCATATTTATTACCTCGGTTCATATATCGATGACCTAAAGTAAATCACTCTCGGGGTAGCTAGTTCCAAAAGGAAGCTTGTAGCACCTAGTGACCATGAATAGACATACATCACATAGTATATCCTCAAGAATTAATACAAAATAATTCATGTGATATTGGTACAACACAAGACCCTGAACTTAATACAACATAACTTCCATACTTGATACAAGAGAAGTCCATCTCTAGTTAAGGAGAACCATCTCATAGGGTACCATCTTATTAAATTGAGCACACAGATCCATGGATCAACACAAAACTCACATAATAGATCACACAAATTACTTAGTAATTGAAGAATGAAACAGTGCAAAAATGGCTTGCAACTGTGAATGCTTTCATTAATAAAACATAATTAGATAATAATTACAATGAAGTACAATGGCTAAATAGCCACATGCAATTCGAATCCATGTGTGGAAATTTAAATTGATTAGAGTCTACTTGATTGAATGGTTAACTGACCTTGTCTAAATCATTATCCAAGTTCATCAGAGTTCTAAATCACAATTCAAGTGTTTAATTCAGTGTTTACTAATCCTAACTGATTGTGGTAGGTGAGGAATGTGCCTCTCCTACATGCAGTCATGCAAACCTAGTGCTAACTAAATGTAGAGGACTGAAACTAAATGTAATTGACTCCTAACTGATCTTGAATAGTCACCAACTCAACTCAACTGACCTTGGTTGGTATCGGCACTCCTAGTGTCTCCTAAATTGTAGGGATTGATATAGGAGGCTCCTAAATTTATGCATACAAGTGAAATAAGTGGTTACAGGCCTCAATTAGTGCTCCCCACACTTTAGTAACTGGAACATGTGCCCCAATTAGTCCAAGTGGACCCAATGGTTCCAGTGACTAAAAATAGACTAGATGGACTCCCAATTTAGACATGACTCATGATTTAGACATATGCACAAATTGGACAAGGGAGGATTAATAATCCTAACACGCCCCAATGAATCCTAACTTGGACAATCTATGGGCCCTGGTAACTAAGACCATAGGTCACCCATTACATCAAGTAAAGTGAAGTAACTACTCAATACAAGGAGACGGGGAAAAAACTACATGGGAAAATCCCCTCCTCTAACTAAGTAGATAGAATTGGGATTCAAGTTCGAAAAACTTCAAAATGTGTTTCTGCAATATCTGTGATGTAGCAGAGTAGCATGCATGATGTTCTATGCATAGGAATCCTAGGGCCTAGCATGTAGACTTCTCCATCTTCTCCCAAAATGATGATGGAAGGAAGTATGAATGTAACCTTTGTCTCTTGATGGATGAAGAGGTGTATGATCAGCTCTAATATTTTGAATGTATTGAGATTGATCCATTGCCATGTAGCATCTTATAGGGATTCTATTGCATCTCTCTAAAGGAGGTAATATTGCATGACACAATGCAAGGGTCTTTACCTTCTGAGTGTCAGATTGATTTCCAGTCATATTCCTATCTTCCAATTTGGAAGGAAGGGCTAGATCTGAATCTAAATCACCCTGAATCTCAATCTCATAAACTGATATAGATAGATATGCAATACTAGTGGAAGCAGTAAAAGATGTAGATGAATTCTTTTACCTTCCCTTGCAAGTGGCTGTTGAGAGTGCACTGGTTCTAAAAATGGAATGAAGTGTCATAACTCATATGCCTTGGAGGCATGACTTGCATCACCCTTTCCTATGATGTTCCCAGTAGAGATATTTGTAATCTCGTCTGGGCCACACCCAAATATGAATTTCTTTGGAGAGCCAGTATGAGTCCTCTGGTAAACAGATAATAGGATTGCAGTTAGGGAAGGAACATAAAGCACATCTTTGAACTTTCCATGTTCAATATTGATAGAGCCCTTCCCTTTGGCTTGAACTTTACTACTATTTCCCATCTGAATACTAGGACCATCAAAAGACTGTAAGGAAGAAAATAATTCTCTTGATTCAACCATATGATTGGAAGGTCCAGAATCAATGAGGAAGGCACATGCTGTGGAGCAGCTAGCCATCAATGCATGGCATGTCTCTTCATATTCTTCATTTTCTTCCTTCTTGTAATAATTCCTTGTGCTAGCAGGTATAGTAATGTTATGCTTCTTCAAAGAAAGAGACATCTCATCTATTGTTCTTCTCATACAAGTGATTTCTGGATGAAATACCCTTCCATAGTAAGAACAGAGTGCCTTTCCTTTGTCCTTCTTCTTTCTTCTCTTCTCTTCGAACTCTCTTTTGGATTCTATTTCTCTACAAGAGACTCATCCTTTTTCTTCCTTTTTCATTATCTACCTTAGGTCATCCTGTAACAAGTGCTTGATCTCTGGAAGATCGAATGATCCCCCTTTGGATCAATTTGTCATGCTTCTGAGTAAGAGATTCAATCAAATAGTGAAGAGTAGGCATCTTCCAGTTTGGAGTAGAGAGCTTCACAGAATGAAATGTTGATACAAATACTCAATAGTCTGTACCAAGATTTGAGATAATGACAATGATGAGTTGATCATCCTCCTTCTCTACCTTGTACAGCTTCAATTGGAACACTATATTCTTGAATTTTGTGGAGAAGTCATTAAGTGTTTCGAAATTGGATGGATGGAGAGAGATCAACTCATTCTCTAGCTGATAGACCCTTATATCATACTACTTGTCAAATAAGGAGGCAAGCTTATCCCAAACCTCCTTGGGACTCTTCAATCCATTGATATGGAAGAGAAGATCTCGAGACATTGAGAGGAACAAGCATCCATACGCCTCATCAAGCCTCTTCCAATACTTTTCTTTGTCAACATAATGAATTGGATCTTTCTATACTTCCATTGTGAGTCTGAAGAGTATTTTGGAGCATAGCTACATATCCATGTCCTCATTCCACTGGTGATAGTTGAAAGGAGTGAGAATCTCCATTGGAGGGGCCATCTAGAATGTAGTAGAGAATATTGAGCTGTTGTAGAGAATGTTGTGAAGGAGACTGAGCTGCTTGTACCGAATGCAATGAAGAGGAATGATAAACCTTTAAATCACATAATGAAATAGACAAAAGAAAGTTCGTCAATCTACACTTTTGGAATTTCCTTGACACCCACAATAGTTGATCAAGAAAGCTTGATCAACAAATTCCTTAACCTGGGATATTAAGTGGTAAATTGTCTGCTTCTGGTACAGTACTAGAAGGACAAATTTCGCTAAAAAAAGTGATCCAAGTATGGATCTATAGTACATGAATTTTATTGTCCCACCGAGGCTCGATACCATATTAAATTGAGCACATAGATCTATGGATCAACACACAACTCACAAAATAGATCACACAATTTACTTAGTAATTGAAAAATGAAACAGTGCAAAAATGGCTTGCAACTGTGAATGCTTTCATTAATCAAAATTAATTATATAATAATTACAGTGAAGTACAATGGCTAAATAGCCATAAGAAATTCGAATCCAGAAGAGGAGATTCGAATTGATTAGACTCTACCTCACTGAATGGTTAACTGACCTTGTCTGAATCATTATCAAAGGACTGAATAGTTAACTAACCTTGTTTAAATCATTATTAGAGTTCATAGAAGTTCTAAATCACAACTCAAGTGTCTAATTCAGTGTTAACTAAGCCTAATTGACTATGGTAGGTGAGGAATGCACCTCTCCTACATGCATCCATGCAAAACTAGTGCTAACTGAATATAGAGGACTATAACTAAATGTAATTGACTCCTAACTGAGCTTGACTAGTCACCAACTCAACTCAACTAACCTTAGATGGTATTGAAACTCCCAGTGGCTCCTAAATTGTAGGGATTGATTTAGGAGGATCCTAAACTGATGCATGCAAGTGCAATCAGTGGAAGTAGGCATTAAATAGTGGTATCTACACTTTAGTAACTAGAACATGTGCTCAAATTAGGCCAAGTGGACCCAATGGTGCTAGTGAATAAAAAAGACTAGATGGACTCTTGATTTAGACATGCTGGCCTTGGAAAGGGGCATAAGAAGTAACTTCATGCACACAGCCAAAGAAGATGCAGACGTGTGCAATGGAAGCAAAGGAAGAGCACAAAGGTTGAAAAGGGACCGCAAAGGTAGAAAAGAAGGGTGCATGACAAAGGAAAGGCATGCACAGACACACGCAAGGAGGAAACAACTAGAAAGTGAAAGATACCGGATCTAGATCATGGCCATATAAGACGGCGTAATCCTGTAGCTATGCACATATGAGAAGATATTTGTAATTCAGGATGATAGTGCCTCGTGTCAAGTCATGATCACCACAGTTGTATCTAGAGGGGTGGCTGATGGTGACGGCTAATAGACTGTTGAGATGCAGTTGGCCTTGCGTGGCCATGTAAATTAGTATAAATAGGAATGACGCGATAGTTAGAGGGTTAGCTTTTTGTTAGTTGTAAGTATAGAATGGGTTAATAGATGAGAGATGTATATAGTTATAGAGAGGAGGTCTAAGAGAGGGTAATTAGAGTAATGGAAGGAGAAAATCTCTTCTAGAGTGGTGCAGATGCGAGGTGAGTCGATCCAAGCTATGTGCAGATCTGTAAGTAGTAGCACTAGATTAGGAGGAGTAAGACAAAGAGCATGAGAACTATGATTCTGAACTTAAAGACATATCTCAAGATTAGTCTGCATCCCACAGACTGCAAGGTGCTATATCCTTTCTCATGCCAGATGAAGAGCACCTTGGTGGTTTTTCCCAGATGGGTTTCCACGTTATTTCATGTGTCCAAATGAATGACTAGTGTGGTGAATGGTTATATGATTGATTCATAGTTTCTTTCTGTATAATGTTGATGTATTTGAGTCCTCAATGATTCTCACTATAGGTAAATGAATGAATAAAATGCATTGTAGACTGAACAAGCACATGTATATTTCGATGCAATTCCTGTTATGCATTTCGACTTAGGTCATAGAGTCAATTGAAGTAAATGCAATTGCACTGCACTAGTTGCGTCGGCTGTGAGAAAGAGTGGAAGACCAAGTCGTGCACGATGACATACTATTTTGCTCATTTGTGCAATACCAAATCCATTGTCCAGTCACGCTACTGCCTTCATTGAGCCCTTGGTTGTGAACCAAGGGACTATACTTCCTTGACAATTGCAAAAGCTTGGTTCTGACGGTTACCCATCTGTGATATTTCTCGGGTGAGACTGCACCTGCTTCGCAGGTGTTGCTGATGGGGCTTGCTCTATCGAGCCGGTATCTTGGGTATTTGTTGGATCAGCGGGCTGCACAGGACCTGAGTCGTGGAAGTCGGGAAAAGTGGCCAACAAATGGTTTTGTTGCGAGACCCTTGTGATTAAATCAGGGAGATGGTGTGCCACCCAACAAAGGAGGAGATAGAATACTGGCTGGAGGCTAAAACACTGGTGTTTGCACAAGAAGAAAGTGCAAGGATGCAATTTAGTGCAGAAAGATGGTTGGATGATTATATATACTCTGATATTCATGAGATCTTCTTTGTTGAGTTCCTTGTTCTACTGCATGAATGCCTACTAGGATTGACATCTAGGCAGACCAACTACCAGACAAGGGAGATTACTAAGTGGAGCATCCAATTGGTTCAATAGGTAACCAGCGTAAGTAATGCTATGTCAAGACCTATTGATTTTTGGGTTGATAGTATATTGCAAGGTTATATTATTGAATTTGCAATAGATACCATAACTTCATATAGTGAAGTTGAACAATATTTCTTGCAAGGACCGTGAAGGAGATACTTGTTAAGTATAAGTACCTGGATAAAACTAATTGCTTATGAGAAAGGTCTTTTGCACCTAGATAGTTGAGCTGTGTGCTTGGGAAGGGGCTATTCCACTAATAAGTAGGTAATAACATGGGGAATATGCATGGATATGTTCCCCGGAAGAACAGAACTTGAACTCAGGGATGGAGTTCTAAGAAGTGGGATAAGATTCAGATCAGGAAAGAGAAGGAAAACCAAAAGGGGCCGATGGAATCCTTGTTTGTTTGAAGGAAGTGAACGCAAATTTCGATCGTGTAAAGGAAAAGGGTCTTGCAATTAAGAGGAGGAATATAGGCCGATATCCGAAGGACTCAAGGATCTAGATAGCTCTGATGAGACCTCAGGGTTATAGAACAATTATATAACACCAGCTATATCGCCCGAGACGAGATCTAGAGTCTCATCCCTTATAAGAACCCCCAAATTGCACAATACTAGTCCTGAAACTAGTGCACCCGAAGGCACACCTAAATTGAAACCTACTCCAGAGAACTTGAACACCAACATCATGGCTGCGACAGATGTCCATTTACCTACATTTAATGGGAATGGAACAAAGGACCAAGAACAACATTGATTTCTTTGTGAAGCTATCTGGATGGTACGCTTAGTACATAATGCCGATATAAAGAAGGGACAAATGAGTAGGACCTTAAGGGGTCACGCCCTGGAATTGTTCATGAAGTTTTATGCTGTCCCAGGTGGAACACGATAGAACAACCTCGAGGAAATATGAGTTGCAATGATTTGAGAGTTCAGAAAACCCAAATCAATGTCCCAATGTATTACTGAGATTAAGGAGACTAAACAAGCTCTGGCAGAATCTCTATGGGATTTTGACCAAAGATTCAAGACACTGATGGATAAAGTAAGCTTCCAAATGTCAGATGTACAACATAAGGAATTTTTTATTGCTGCTCTGCTACCGCACATCCGAGGGCCACTGATGCAGCAGAAGATTGAGTCGTAGACAGAAGCATTAGAGCTGGAAATGAAGCTAGAGGCTTTACCTATTGCTGATGGTGCTGCCAGAATGGTGCCAGATTCAGTCGCAGCTGGCCAACCTCACACTACAACTTCGGGATATCAAAAAGGGGAAAGAAGGACAAAAATATCTGTGGTTCACAAAATGTAGAACGAATAGACACACTAAGGATAATTGTATGACCTTCATGAATTATGTTGCATCTGGTGCACCTAACCCATTAAATGAGCAAGGGTTACCCTAGTGTCATATATGTCAGTCAAGAGGTCACCGTGATGAATAATGTGTGTATTTGCAAAAGGTTGTAAGTACCCCTATAAAATTATTCTGTAAATTTTGTAGATCGGTAAGACATGATGAAAAAGACTGTAGAGCATACCAAATCTTGAAAGAGAAAACAATTGATACATACTTGATGAAAAATAAGGGGTTCCCCCAGGTTGAATAGGCACAAACCTTATACCAACCTGTGCAGTTTCCAACTAATCAGTATCCACAGCCGTATGTGGCTCAACATCCATACACATAGCCAAACCCCTATCAGCATAACTACCAGCAGAACCAGCACCAGCAACAACAATTACACCCTTAGGGAAGGGGTGGTGAAAACTTTAGAGGACGAGGTGGTAGAGGAGGATTTGGTAGGGGGAGAGGTCCAATTACATTCTATAACTGTGGACAAGTATATCACTCTGCTAGAGACTATTTGGATCTTGCCAAGACATGCTCATATTGTAAGGGTCAAGACCATAATGTTGAACAATGTCCTCAGCTGATCGCAAAGTGGCAAGCAGTAACTGTTACCGCACCCAAACCCCCACCAAACCTGAACGAAAATGTAGATGCGAATGTTCATATGATCATGGCTGAACCACAAGACTTGAACATTGCAGTCATAACAAGAGAAGATATCATGTCTAGAGGAGAGCAAGAGAACTCCCAATAGCAAAAGCAACCACAAGTGAGATTAGGGGTGCAAAAAAAATAATCACCAACGGCCTGAAGCAGAAAGAAGTATTTTGGGATGTGCAATTAGACTTCATAATCCTTGATGTACCATCAAGTTCAATAGAATTCAAGGACATGCCAGAACGATTCCAATACCTGTTTCAAAAGAAAGCTTCAACCGAGGTTAGTAAGCTATGACCTCTTCTGTAGAGTTGGTTGATGCTAATTCAAGATAAAGATGTTATTGCAGAGCTACAAGCAATAATAGACAATATTCCTATAGTACCACCAAGTGAGAAGAAGGTTAAGAAATACGACAAAAATGTAAGACTAGTCGCGAAATGAGAATGGATGCGCAGATAGGTGACTATGACATGGACTATATTATCTTAGATCTAGGGTCATATGTCAATATCTTGACTCGCTAAATGTAGGAAAGCATGGGTAAGCCATGTTGGGACTAGTCTCCTATCCAACTGAGTCTTTCCAATCAGATGAAGGTACTACCCATTGGACGATTGAGCAATGTCATCATCGATGTTGAAGGATTACACACATATGCAGACTTTGAGGTCATCAACATTGTGGATGATACAAATCCTTACCCTGCACTACTAGGGATAGATTGGGATATAAACAATCAGACAATTATCAATTTCAAGAAAAGGATAATCTCATTTGAATATGAGGAGATGAGAGTGGTATCACCCATTGATCCATTCGAGGGGCAAATATATGTTGAGCCTGTTTATAATGAGGGGTAGGTCAACTATCTCGATCAAATTTATAATGTTACAACTTTGCATGAAGATCATATCAGTCCGACGGAAGATGGGAACCTAAGCTGGAAGTGCACAAGTTCCTGTACGTTTGATTCAGGAGAGGCTTTAGAGAATTGGTAAAATAGGTTACATGAAGTCTCCATGAGAAGGTGTGCAAGAGTGACAAGGTCTGTGTGACGGGTGGAGACTAAGTTAAGGGAATGAACCACCTATGAGAGCTTCATATAGCCTTTGGATATGGCACCTAAGACCTGTGATAACTCTAAATAGCTACGACAAGAAACCTAGCGGCTCCCACACACAGTTCTAAAAATTTACAAACACCCTATAATTCAGAACACAATCCAACAAGACACGGGGGGTATAGTTGAGAATATCAACGACGCTAATGATCACCTACATAGTGCAACTACTCAACAAGACAAGCTACCCAAGGATGCAAAACATAGCCCCACTAACTCCAATAGGAAAAAAAAACGGAACTATGTAAAGATCATAGAGTAATACAAAAACAACCGCAGGGTGAAACAGCTGTACAGATCACCGATATCCTAAAAGAATATCAGACCCTATTCCCTATAAATGACACAGAAAGAAAGGAAATGGTAGAATATTTTGATAGGATGAAGATACCTTTGCGATGGCAGACTAAACCAACTCAACAATAGCTGTCGCCATAGCATTGTCAATATATCAGGGTGAATCCATCCATAGAAGAACGACTTATTCTACAATATGACAGTAGGGCCGTCACACACCCTCACAAACTAAAGGAAAATTGGATATAGTCGTATAACATCACACCAAATATGGGTAGGGACACAGCATGATTTTAGAAAATTTGATGGCACCCACATCGCGAGTTTGGTAAACAGGAGTCACTTGAAACGTTACTCTGACACGTGTAAAAAAAAAATTGCCAAAAGGGACTTAAACTATTCTATTCCAGGATTGTAACAAAACCAATAGAAAGCATGATCTTTAAACCACCTAGTGGTCACATCATCACATATACCCAAGTGGGTAACCTAAAGTGTGCAAGCGACAAGATAGTTAGGCACCAAAGAAGGAAAAAATCAAGAATGACAGGCTGGCTAGCATTAACCACCAGATCCATACTAAAGATCTGTGTGGTTGAGTCACGTCCATTGAATTAAATCAACCTAGTGCAAGGAGAAACATGGCATATTGTTATCTCGCAACAACTGTTGTAGCACTAATTGGCATTATTGGTATTATAGGTACAGCTCGAAAGGTTAGCTATAGAAATTAATTGAGAAAGCATTGGAAAAGGAAACCTACAAGCGTGACTAGACCTTAGTCTATTTCCAAATAAATGATTGAATGACATTGTCCACTATTTAAATATTTGTTTCTCTGTCAGGATAGTTTTTCTATTATGCACTGAGAGCACCAGAGCCGAGCTATTGTAGACCTACATCATGGCACCTATTTTGCATCCTATTCAAACTCATGGTAATTAACATCCCCAATGAAAGTTAGGATTTAGATGCCACTGTCATTTCTGGCTACCTAATTGAGGAGGAAATAGAAATACAGTAAATTGCAAGCCCACAGTTGCAGCCGTCCTCGGATTCTGACGTAATTCCAAGAACTAAGAATATACAGGCAAGTCCAACCCCTGGTTTGCATGCTATACCAAACCCAATCTAGGAAATAACAGTTAGTCCATGTGAGTCATCTGCATGACCGCAGCCAAGGAAAAAGAAATGTAAACTTTTGGATACCTGAGACGACTGGGGAAAGATGCCTGCTGCTGCCCAGGGAACTGATGATGCAGATAAAGAACTTCCACAATAGGAGGATCCATAGAGAGAATCAGTCGACTTGAACTTTCCAACTTACGTTAGACCAAGCAGACTTGGTGCAGTGCATGCATATCTCCCGACGAAATTGGTGACCACTTTGATTGCACCAAGGATCCCTGTCAGCATAGATTTGTTAAAGGAAATCCTTCCAATGTTGGCTATGTTAAAACTCTAGGGCTACGACAATCAGAAATAGGAGGGATTACAAATAACATATTGCATGGATATAATACAAATTGCTGACACTATTGTCAAGGTAATCAAACCGCAGAAGTGGGATGAGGGACTAGCCACTTGCGGTCTCCTCAACATACTGTTTATGCCTCATTTTGGCCATAGTGCACAGGCCAGTACGTATGTAAAGCAGTTTCTAGTCTGTGTTCATCGAGGATACTTATGGCTAGACCGACCATACCCAATTACTGTTGAACTCAATAGAGAGAATTACAGGGATCCCAAGCGAAGGCAAAGACCCTTTGCCTTACCTTGCTAAGAGTAAAACTCGATCTATTCAGTGGAAGCACAACCTTAAATGCACAGGATGAGGATACACAATTGGACCCATCTAGGATGAAAGTGTCCGAGTTGCTGAAAAAATACTATCCTATAAAATATTTCATAAAGTGGTACCGACACAATGTTCCACGGGAATAATAGAAACTGTAGATTTATGTGCACAGGGACAAAAATTCAACTGATCGTGGTACTTTGTCACTGCCCTATTCGAAGATGTGATGATGGTACAACAAAAGGAATGCCATAAATTCTACTATTCTTGGCTGTTAATTTTGATCTCCTTCATTGTCTGGGCTGATCCCTTGTACTATGTAAATATGAATGTTCCATTATCCTGTTTGGGAGAAAAGTATCAGAATCTATGGGAATACAAGTGCCACACCAAGCATGAGGAGGATAACAATGTGGCATTCTTCTTTCACGTAGAGGCACTGCATCAACTTTTTCGAAAAACCCACAAGATCTACACCGCCACTATGCAAAAGTATGCTTCTTTTATCAAATTTGAAGCTGATATGAATCAGATAAATCTATTTCCTCTCAAAGGTCCATCGTGGGATATACATCAAGCCATATTCATAGTAACTGATGATGATGTGGATGCAATTGTCAAGCTCTAGCCGGAAGAATGGTGCGGCTGACTTGCAAAACCACTTCCTGAAGAGAAAAATTCCAAAGAACCACCAATTAACCAAGTTAGTGGTGAAAAGAAAAAAGGTGATGATGCCCAGGGGGGTCCATCGCAAGATAACATGGATGATGATGATGATGTAGAGGACTCTGAGCACCATCCTTCCATATGGCTACATGCTGAAGAATGTGCACAGAACCGGGTGCCTCCCGAGGAATCTCAATCATCACAGAAGAGGCATAAAGCAGAGAGAACAACAAACACTAACACATTCATGGAGGATGAGTTGTAGGAACTTGCCAACTCCATGGAAAAAGTCACCCAAGATGACCTGGGTAGCATAAGGACCCAGCAAGAGAACATGGATACCTAGGTCCAGACCCACCTCAATCACTTAACCACAGCTATCAATGAGGTCAATCACACAGAGTTCACCAAATCTCATCACATTGATCCTAACATACCACTGCTCACATCACCATGGAAACCACCAATCAAGGTACTCATTCAGGCGCACGCACTTGACATGAAGGAAGACACAGTCATAGGTACTAATAATAGCACTACTGAGATAGAATTTTCCAAGTTTCTCTTGGACGAGATCCATGTTCTCTAGCAGGTAGCTATAGCAGAACTCTGGCTAAGGAAAAAACGTTGTTGCTCACCAAGCAGCAAAGCAGAAAAAGAAGGCCAAACTACGCAATACCCTCTTGCAAGGTAAGGAGCAGAAACTACAAGAGTGCACTAGCTATTTGGCTGAGAAATAGCAAGAAATATCATCCCAAGAGAAAAACCGGACCATGTTGGTGGATTCCATCAAGAATGCCATTGCGTCATTCCCACCGGAGTTTGGGCACGCTAAGGAAGACTCTATGGCTAAAGTAGCCTGGATTTCCAAAATTGTTCAAGACATGCAGTGCCAAGTAGAAGATCTGTAAGCCCAGCAGATACCAATAACACCCGCAAAGGTGTTGGCAGAATGAAAAGTAGCAGTATCTGAAACTTCTACCAAGATTAAAGACAAAGAAGCAATCTGTGCAAAGGCCATAGACAATGTTGTGACCATCTAGGAAACATTACTTGAAGATGGTGGAACTGATAAAATAAGGCAGTGCATTCGTGAGGAAAATGAGTCCATCACTGCCACGAAGATGGAAATGTGGAAAATGCCACTCCAAAAAAAGGTCCTTAAGAATTCAGAGATAAAAAATCTCCAATAGGAAGTCCAGGCCCTTCGTGAGTAGGAAAAGGCTAGGGAATCCAAGGTTGAGGAATTCTAGATGAAGGTAGAAAATATCACAGACCATATTCCATCGATGTAGCAAAAGACTCAAGGCATATTGCAGTCAATAGAGAAAGACTTGTCGAAACATGTGCAGTCCGACCAGTTGGAACAATTGGCCGCGTAGCAGAGGAAGGTGCAACGGAAGTGTTGGTTGTGGAGCCTAATCTTCCAGATATAGAGATATTATTCAATTGTGATTGTAACCAAGGAGTACTATACACTCATTCCCCCTACCTTGGGGTTCGCAGTAGTGCCTCGAAAAAGGGGGCTCAGCGAAAACGCCCCCGAGACACGGGGATTTGGGTGAAGTGCCCCCAAGACATGGGGTTTGGCGACCAGTGCCCCCGAGAAAATGGTGGTTCGGGGGAAGAGCCCCTAAGAAAATTTTTTGGGATGTGTGTTGGCCAACAGTATTGCGGACCCATGGTATGGGTTAACCCTAGAATTTTCCCATTGTATTTCCCCTATAAAAGAAATCATTGTAAAACAACTGAGTATGGTATTGTATTGTATTGGAAGAGAGACCATGAGAGTGTGAAGAGGAAGTGCAGGGGTTTTGCTATAGGGTGTATCCCTTCATCTTTTTGGACTGTAATAAAAGGACTGGGAATTTCTTTCTGGACGTAGCCCATCATTTGGGTGAACCATGTTATATCTTTGTCTCTCTGTAATGTTTTAATGTGTTTTGCATCTTGTTTATTGCTTTAACTGTATATCTGTTATGTCTATGTGGTCCTGTTTTCTAACAATTGGTGTCAAAGCCAAAATGTCTATTTGGTTGGTAAACTCACAGGAAATAAGGGTTCCTAGTTCGAGTGGAAGCAATGGCAGAAGAAGGAAAGTTTAGGGTCAAGAAATTTAACGGCCAAAACTATCAGTCATGGAAGATTCAAATGGAGGACTATCTGTACCAGGAGGATCTGTACCTATTGTTGAAAGGAAAAGCAAAACAACCAGCAGCTATGAAAGATGAATAATCAGAGGTTCTTGATAGAAAGGCACTGGGAACAATACAGTGTGCCTAGCTTCATCGGTGGCCTTCAATATTTCAAAAGAAAAAAAAACAGAGGGTGTGATGAGTGCATTGAGTAAGCTATACCAAAAAAACTTAGCTTCTAAGAAGGTATTTTTAATGAAGTGTTTATTTAATATGAATATGTCAGAAGGTGGATCTATTGCTAACCATTTAAATGAGTTTAATACACTTACCAGTTAGTTAAGTTCTGTAAAAGTGAACTTTGATGATGAGGTTAGGGCTCTTCTAATCTTGTGTTCATTTCCAGAAAGCTGGAATAGCTTGGTCATGGCTGTAGGTAACTTTATCCCTAGTTCAAACACTCTTAAATTTGATGATGTTTTTGGTGTAATTCTTAGCAAGGAAATGCGAAGAAAAAGAACAGGTGAGAAATCAGGCAATGCGTTGACCATGGAGAGAAGAGAGAGACAAAACAAGAGAGGAAGGAGCCTAGGAAATTGCAACAAGTCTAAAAAGGGAAGATCCAAGTCCAGATTCGGAAAAACAGAGTGCGGAGCTCCAAAGCTCCAAAGAAAAAAGGATACAAACAACAAGAGACTACTCAAGAAGTGAATGTAGCACGTCATGTGTTACAAGATGGTTTGATTCTTGCATTAGATAATACTAGTGATTACTGGGTAGTAGATTCAGGGGCTTCATGTCATGCTACACCCCATATGAAATTCTTTCATGATTATGTTCAAGGTGATTTTGGGCATGTGTTATTAGGGGATGATGAACCATGTAAAATTGTTGGAAAGGGTAAGGTATGGATTAATATAAATAATGGAAATGACTAGTTTCTAAAGGATGTAAGACACATTACTTCTATGAAAAGAAATCTAATCTCAACAGGGCAGTTGGGAGATGGCGATTTTTTTTCTACGTTTGGAGAAACGTGGTGGAAGATCACTAAGGGATCAATGGTAATTGCAATACTAATTTTTCTATCTTTGTATCTTCCATAGAAATAGGTGCAGCATTGTGACATCATAGGCTTGGCCAAATTAGTGAGAAAGGGATGCAGATTCTCCACTCAAGGAAACTGCTTCCAGATCTAAAGCAGGTAAGTTTGGAATTCTGTGAGAATTGTGTTTATGGAAAACAG
The DNA here is from genome assembly GCA_001517045.1 of Pseudotsuga menziesii. Taxonomy (NCBI): domain Eukaryota; kingdom Viridiplantae; phylum Streptophyta; class Pinopsida; order Pinales; family Pinaceae; genus Pseudotsuga; species Pseudotsuga menziesii. Next base: position 2,889 of record LPNX010350121.1, on the reverse strand, counting down.
AAGAGAGTTAGATTTCTCAGAGTTGGGAAACAAAAGAAGAGTGAAAAGTTAGAGCTTGTCCATACAGATGTATGGGGACTATCTTAGTTACAATATCTTGGTGGCTCTCGTTATTATGTTACTTTTATTGATGACGCAACTAGAAAAACTTGGGTTTATTGCATTAGACATAAATTTGATGTGTTTGATACTTTTAAGAAGTGGAAAGCTTTGGCTGAGAATGAGACAGGAAAAAGGTTGAAATGTCTCAGATCTAATAATGGAGGTGAGTACTGCAGCAAGGATTTTGATAGTTATTGTTCACACAATGGGATCCGTAGAGAGAAGACAGTCCTTGGAACACCACAATAAAATGGTGTGTCAGAAAGGATGGAAAAAATGATCATGGAGCATGCAAGGTGTATGAGATTGCATGCAAGGTTGCCCTTACAGTTTTGGGCTAATGCTGTAAACACTGCTGTTTATTTAATAAATAGAGGGACTTCAAGCACTTTGGAGGGTGTCATTCCAGAGGAGGCATGGACAAGTAAATAGGTAAAATACTCATTTCTGAGAACTTTTGGTTGTGAAGCATTTGTCCATATTGATAAAGATGATAGAACAAAGCTTGAGGCTAAATCCAAGAAATGTACCTTTATTGGATACGGGGTTGATGATTTTTGTTATCGGTTATGGGATCTTAAAAATCACAAAATCATTAGGATTAGAGATGTAGTATTCAATTAAAATGTCATGTACAAAGATCAGTTACAGGGAAAGAAAGAAGAAAAGGAAAACAAAGAGTACACAGTGCTTGATGAAATCAAAGAAAATGAAGTTCCAAAAGCACTATAAAATCAAGAGCAGCAGCAGGTACCTGAAACTCCTGCAACTGTAAGAAAGTCTACCAAGTATTGATGACTGCTTCTGGTGAACCAGAATGTTTTGAAGAAGAAATGTAGGTAGAAACTAGAAAGAAGTGGGAGCAAGGAATGGATGAAGAGATGGACTCATTGGTAAGAAACTAGACTTGGAATTTGGTTAAGTTGCCTACAGAAAAAGGGGCATTACAAAATAAATGGGTTTACAGGTTGAAGGAAGAATATGGAGGAAAGAAGCGGTACAAGGATAGATTTGTTGTAAAGGGGTTTGGACAAAAGAAAGGTATAGACTTTGATGAAATATTTTCTCTTGTTGTTAAAATGACTTCAATTAGAACTATTTTAAGTCTAGTGGTGGTAGAAGATTTGCATCTTGAACAGTTAGATGTAAAAATGACCTTTCTCCATGGGCATTTGGAGGAAGAGATTTATATGCAGCAGCCACAAGGGTTTGAGGTCAAAGGGAAGGAGAATTTTGTTTGCAGGTTGAAGAAGAGCTTTTATGTCCTGAAGCAAGCTCCAAGGCAGGGGTATTTAAAATTTGATAAGTTTATGACATAACAAGGTTATGATAGATGTCATTCTAACCATTGTTTTTATTTCAAGAGGCTAGATATTAGAAGATATATTATCTTGTTATTGTATATGGATGACATGCTTGTTGCAGGGTCTAACATGCGGGATATAAATGTGCTCAAAAGAAAACTAGATAAATCATTTGCGATGAAGGATTTGGGTGCTGCAAAGCAAATCCTTGGTATGAGAATAACAAGAGACAGGAAAAATCGCAAATTGACATTGTCTCAAGGTGAGTACATAGAAAAGGTGTTGCAGAGGTTTAGAATTGTAGAATGCAAAAATAGTCAGTACACCTTTGGCCAGCCATTTCAAACTAGGCAAGGATACGTGTCTAGAGACATAGGAAGAGATAGATTACATGTCCAAGATTCCCTGTTCATCAGCAGTTGGGAGCATGATGTATTCCATGGTATGCACAAAACCATATATTGCACATGCAGTGGGAGTTATGAGCAGGTATATGAATAATCCAGGTAAAGAGCATTGAAAAGTAGTATAGTGTATTCTCAAGTATTTGAGAGGTACCACTTCTCATGCATTATGTTTTGGAGGTTCATACACTGTTCTACAGGGATATGTTGATGTAGATATGGTTGGTGATAAAGACAAGAGGAGGAGAACCACAGGGTATGTGTTTACTGTAGGTGAAACAGTAGTAAGTTGGATTTCAAAACTGTAACAGGTTGTTGCACTTTCAACAATAGAAGTAGAGTATGTTGCTGCTATTGAGGCTAGTAAGGAGATGATTTGGCTGCAAAGGTTCATGGAAGAATTGGGTAAAAAGTAGGAGAATAGTAGGTTGTACAGTGACAACCAAAGTTCCATTCATCTTGCAAAGAAATCATCCTTTAATTCAAGGACTAAACATATACAACTCAAGTACCACTTCATAAGATTTGTTCTAGATGAAGAACTGTTAAAACTGGAAAAGATTCACACTAGCCAAAATCCTACAAACATGTTAACAAAGGGAGTAACCAGAGAGAAACTGAGTTCTTGCTCAATTTCTATTGCCCTTCAAGCATGAAGGTGAAAATCAGAAATTTTCCAAGTCCAAGGTCCAGAGCATAGTCCAGCAAGTGCAGTAGCGATGGTGTTGCTATGATAAATCTACAAGTAGGAGATTGTTGGTTGTGGAGCCTAATCTTCTAGATCCAAAGATATTATTCAGTTGTGATTGTAACCTAGGAGTACTATACACTCGTTCCCCCTACCTTGGGGTTTGCGGCAGTACCCCGAAAAAGGGGGCTCGGGGGCAGTTCCCAAGAGACATGGGGGTTCGGAGGCAGCGCCCTCGAGAAAATGGGGGTTCGAGGGCAGAGCCCCCGAGAAATGTTTTTGGGATGTGTGTTGTTAGTTTTTCAACATTTAAGCTAGCATTATAACAAGATATTTTCACTGAGAGAATAACAAGCACAACAATCACATAAGCACATCACAAGAGACAAGA
>LPNX010350108.1:348520-373017 GCA_001517045.1 Pseudotsuga menziesii | reverse complement strand
ATAGGTTATGGAGGAAAGTTAGTACCTCAAACTGGGCCGACATGCAATTCAAAATTATAAATAATTAAATTCTATTTTATTTGTTCAGCTGACCCAAAATAGTGGGGTACACCAACTTCAAAAATTCATCTCTTCAACCATAAGGAGTTAGAATATGATCCACATATAAACATAAATGGATTGATGAGGACTATCTCCCTATTATGGGTTTATTTGAAAATTCTTGGTCTAATACTGTTAAATTATTTGATTTTTTCATGACTTCAAATATTCCACACATAAATGTGTCAAAGACCATGTTACATTATGCATAAGTTTCAAGTTCAAAGGATTCAATGGAAGTCATCAAAGGCATGAGGTATTCAATGGTATTCACATCCACATACTTAACATCAACAAGGAATAGATCTCCACCATATACTCAGCATATCAAGGGTGTTAAGGACCCCAGCACAACCAAGGTGTGGGGGTGCTCAGACTTCTCCTAGGGTACCATGACCTCATTAAAAACAAAAATCACCACATAATGGGTCATTTGGACTCTACAACTTATTCAACCCACCAAGGACACTTTGCTAGCATACTCGGGCATAAGTTGTGGTACAGGGGAACTAGAGAAACAACTAGGGAACCGTAAAACTTATTTGGAGTAGTTAAACACTTTACAGGGTTTTCAAAAAAATTCCATTGTCCCAAGGGGTCCAAGGGATTAAAACTTAGGATTGGACAAGATCAGAAGGTCTCCTTAGACAATGACAGCTAATTAACCCTCAGTGGATCCTCAAGGGGCACCAAGACACACCGGTTGGTATTAATGACCATGAAATGTTGGCATCAATGACAGACACTGTTGGAATCAATGAAAACTTAATCAACAATCAGTTTCCAAAGCATATATCAAATGGTTTTTAGGTTTTTCTTAACTACTGACCACATATGCTAATATTTTCTCTCTGTAAAATCTTCTGTGTTCTCCAAATTAAGGAATGGTTTCATAAGACACGTCCATTTGTAAAGTTCCTTTAAGTTTTGAAGCCCATGACCATGATAATAACATACCAAACTTAGGGGGAATGGCATACACCACTACATCCATAATAATAATCTTGGTAGGGAACTGTGAAAGAGTTACTACCATTCCTTTAATCAACCCTAAATATTTCACCTTTATAGAATCAAAAGAAAATAGGTCTTTATAAGGCCTTGTAATATCCAGTCATGGGCTCTCCACCACTACTCTTGGAATTAAATTGTGATATGCACCAGAATATAGCATAGCATTGTGTAAAATCATGTTATGAATATTCAAGCTTACATAGAAAGGTGGGACATCCTCTTCATCTTTATCTTCAATTCTATGGCCAAGGACTATGGTGGGAGCATCATTTGTTAACTCTAAGGTCTTTGGTTGACAATCTCCCTCAGCTTTTATCATCCTGGTTATCTTATTTCTATACTCATTATTTATCAACAATTCACTGAATGGAATGGAAACCTTTATTCCAGACAACTCAAAATATAAATTGAAAGAAGAATTTTCTCTATCAACATCAACTAGTAATTCCTATCTAATTTCTTTTTACATTTCTCTTTGATTATCTGAAAATTTGTGTACAATGTTTTCTTTTTTTATCTTTCTATTTTTTTTGTCTTTTGTTGTCTACTGGAAGGTTGATTTGAATTGGGCCTTCCTTTATTAATGACTACATTTCTACTTCTCAATTTTAATTTTTTCTGGAGATCATCAATTGCATTTTGATATCCCCTATGATATTGTTCTAACTCTACCTCAAGTCTATTACATTCATCCTCTTGAGAAAAGATATTATGTTCCTCTTCTGTGAGATATATCTCATAATCCAAATCGTCAAAATGATTTATTTGATTATCCATTGGGTCATTTTCTTCCTCCTCATCAACATAATTCTCTTGGAATGGAGGTATTAGTTTTGGTCTTCAAGATTTATGGGATTCATTTGGTCTCTCTACCTAATCTAAGGGGGAGGAAGAGGTCTTCTGAAGTTTGGATTTCTAATTTTGGTTTTAGATTGCTCTCTCTTTGGTGGTCTATTATCTAGTTTCAACCTATCCATAACCTCTCCATTGTTTTCATCATTATGTTAGATTTGGAATCATTTGAAAAAGAGGAAGTGGAAGCTTGATTTTCTTCTCTCATTTTCCTCCTATCTACCTCCACTCTCTATTTCATTTTCCTATAAGCCATCAAGTTGGATTCCACCACCAAAGCATCTTTAAACATGGTAGGAAGGTTGGAAGATTTACTCTATCCCAGTAATAGAGGAAAATCACTGTCAAATGCATTTGCATAATGTAATTTAGCAGATCCTACTAGGGGTTTAATATCACCTTGTATAGAATTGTAAATCGTCATAAATCTAATAGATAATTCATGCACTGACTCAAAATTTCCTTTCTTTAAATTATTATACTAAGACAGAATAGAATAGACCTTGCAGAAAGGTCTTTAAAACAAATTTTGCATTCCTCGGATAGACTCTGTGCAAAGAATATCATTTTGGCATCATCATAATCAACATCCTCTAAATAAGTGAAATACTCAAACCTATCCATGTGTTGACTGGATGTGAAGTTTCCCCCGCATCAAAAAGTGAAATTCTCTGTGCATAATTCTATGGTAAGTCATGTAACAAAGCAGGCAAGGCCAATGGATCAAATCTGGAAGCCATAGTTCTAAGAGGGTTAGGAATAACATGGGGATTTGGACAATGTTGGGAATATGAGGCTGGGAAGTTTGGATTAGAGTATTAGATTCTTCTATTTTTATAGTATTTTGGAGGTTTTTCCAAATTGAATATAGTAAGTAAGCTTGAAGTATGTTCGAATTAATTTAAGCATGTTTAAAATCTGACTCAGACTTAGACCTTAAAAGATATCTTTCAAAATTTGTTTCCAACTCAAAATATTCAACACTAAGACATTCTTCTTGATTTTGAGAAAATGACCTTTCAGCTTGAGAAGTACCTACTTGTTATTTATCATGTCTTCTCCTAATTAAACTTTCTTGGTTTTCCACGCTATATAAGATTTCAGAATTAGGGTTACCTCTTATATGATCTCTCCTGGAAGCCGAGATGTCGTCTTTTGAATATATTCTTGAAAATCAATGTGGAGTCGCCAAGGAAAATGGACAACCAACCTCAAATGCAAGAACTTTTGTTTTCCCACAAAAATTTGTCTTCTTGAATAACTATGTTGTACTTTCAAGGGAATATTTGAACTCTCATCCCCAGCAACGATGCCAAGATGTAAACACTCAAAACTTACCCCCGTTTATGAAAGGATAATCCCAATGTAACCACAAAACCAATATTTAGGAAGAAATATGGCTTCTTTCATTCCAGAGAAGGATCTCTCAATAGTTTAAGTCACAGGCCAGAAATATTTGTAAAGAAATCAACTTTAATAATGAATGTGGCTGAAACTGGTGCTCATTGGGCATGGAGTCATATGTGATAACAAATGATAACAGTGTCATTGCAAAGGAATTAAAATAGATGCACGGTAGCTACTTCTTCATAGTCAAAAAGTTGGTATCTGGTGATAAAAGAATAATTTAAAAATAGTCCATTAATATGGGCATCTAACAAGGATGAATCCAATATTAACTTCATAGGAAAAGAATTGTGAATACTTGAAAGAAAAGGATCATAGCATATGAGTATGAATTCTAATCCAATATAGACTCATTCAAGTATGAAAAAAGATAACTGAATGAAAAGATTAAATGGAAACATATTCACATAAAGAATGGGAAAGTACAGACTCCAAAGTAAATAACACAAGAATCTCTGTAAAATTCCTGCTCAAATATGAAATTTTATTAATCTTTAGAACTCTCTTACAATACTCAGTTCTTCTTATGGGTCCCGACCCTCAATACATTACAAAATGTTGCTTAAATACAAAATGATCCTTGAGCTGATAACTACTTCTATGCTAAAAATAGGAAAAATAACTACCTTATTACATCCGTCATCTCAAATCCTAACTAACTAACTTCTTCAGAAATTTATTACAAAATTTAAATAAAATAAACTTCAACAACTTCCGAAATTCCTTCATTTGAGCAACTTGTATTTTTTTTCCAAATGTATCCACTTTTTTCCATTAATCAACACTTGGAAACTCCAAACTGGACATTTCTTTAGCTAACAATCACAGCTCTACATGGTCCACATATAAAATTACCGCAACTGAGCACAAATAGCTCTGAAAGTATCGATCATCTCAAAGTCTATGCGTAATTTTTCAATTATTGTTTTCCCTGATAGAAATTGGTTCATGTCTCCAAATTTGATGAGATCTAACCTGCATCTAACCAATTGATCTTGATATTCCACATGAGACAACAATTCACCATTTTCTTCCCCGAAGGAAGGAAAACCCATTCGAAACAATGGTTTAAATGACTCTATAAACATCTTAACTTGATGTTTCATGGTATGAACTTTATCCTGCATAGTATCTAGATGTTGATATTTCTCAACTACCTTCCTTTCCCAAGTAATTACTGATATTCTGCCCTTTATTGCCAGTTTTTTCATATCATCTTTTGACAAACCTTTTAGAAAATTACATGTATTTCTAGCTCTATCTATGGGATTTTTATTAAAAACCTCTTTTACTGTTGTGCATCTCTGCTTTGCAACATATATAACCATTTCATTGTCCTGAATGTAGTTTAATTAAGGTCTAATATTTACAGAGTATGCAATAATCATGTCCCATATTAGATTCCTAGCTCCCTGAAGTGGAAATTTCCTAGTCAACGGTTTCATCAATTTGTAATTTTTATCTAGGAGGTCTTTAAATTTATTTTCCAGGGATTTCCTTTCCTTCTCTGTCTTCAAAGCTGCATTCTCTACATTTTTGTTTTTATTCTTAAAAACCACAATTTCTAAATCTCTCAAATTCACCTAGAACATATCTTGCATAATAGATTCTTCACTTGTTTATGTAGCGGGTGGAATTACATGTACCTCAAGCTCTTTCTTTTTATTTTATATTTCCTTCTCCAAAACAGATTGTTTTTCTATCAAAACTTTCACATCTTCCATCAAAAGTATCTTTTCTTTTTCCCACTCCATTTTCTCATCAACAAAGTTCAAAGTTTTGTCTTTACAGTCACTTAATTCATCATGAAGTGTCTCCTTTCCTTTCTCCATCTTAGTTATCTCCGAATCCTGAATAAGTTGTGTAGTAGGAATCTTTAACTTTTTCTTCAACAATTGGATTGTGTTTTCTTTTTCTGCAAGCATTTTCTGAGTAGCTTCTCCCTTATTTGTTTCACTATCAGCAGTCAACAAATCCCCCTGGAGCTTCTTAATTTTTTGTTGGTCGGACTTATTCTCCACCCTTTCCTTCATTAATTGATTTTCTATCTTTTTTTGGGTGGATTGCAGCCTAGACGCCTTTAGAGTAGAATTCAGAAAATCACTATAGATGACTTCTCCAGTTTGTTTGTGTAACTGAATCATGTCTGGGACTGGAATATTTTCTAAATTGAACCTCATCTTTCCTACCCTATTTTTAGTAGCCACTCCTGAGTTTAAATTATTATGGGCATGATCCTTAATAGTTACTAAAGAAACATCTTTGCTTGTGATTTTACTAACATCAGCATATGACCTTAGAGACTCATCCAAGAATGTATCTTCATTATCTTTGTATTTATCATATAGTTCATCCCTTGTTTTAAATATGTCAGTGGACCCTTCAGGAGCCTCTAAAAATGAATATTATTTTACCTAAAAGGCTATCCCTTTGACCTTCATATGCTTCTTTTTTCCCTCAGTTTTAACCACTTCCACCAACTCCCATTCTGTCTCATTTTTTCCCTTTTTGAATTTTATGAACTTCCCTCTTGGTCTATATCCATTGCATCTGAGAAATTTATTTTATTAATCATTTATTAATGAATGGAAATAGGGATAATTACCTCTGTTGTTGGAATTATATCCAATGGATCCTATTATGTGACACTAATATCTTGTACTGGTGATGTAGCATCTTGTTGCATATTCCCTCCATTTTGCATTAGTGAGGGATAATCTGGCAAGTTATATTTCTCGACGAAACCTTCAAATTCTCGGTGTTAAAAATGCTTCTTATTATTTACATGTATTATTATTGAGATTGTATGATGGGGATCATAGTTTACATGAGTATCTATTTGAAACACCATCTCTTTAAGAAATTTTTTTATCATAGGAAGTGTAACCTTGCTCTTTCTAATGAAGGGTCCAATCACCCAAGGGAATTTTATCGCAAAATTTTTTTAAAAGCTAATGAAAAGTTCATTATCAACTATCAACTTTTGTCTCACCAAATCCAAAGAAAAAATTCTAGGAGTGAGGAAGGCTAGAAGAATATATGGCTCATGAGAGAAGCCATATACTCTAATAATTGTGTGTTCCTCCAACAAAATTCAATCTCTTATCTTTCTATCTGGTGCAAACTATAAGGATTCCTTCATCATTGGTAGTACCATGAGTAATTTATCATGGAAAAAGACCTTGTAGACCTCTGCCATTAAGAAATTCAACTACTTGAAGAAATTACCGTTGATTTCATATGTTAATACCATATCTGGAAACTGTAAATTATCCTTATTAAAGAAAAGGAACATTATGACTAAATAGGATTGAAACCTGAAGTGTTTTGTGCAATGGAAATTAGCTGAGAGTGAATACTCTCAGCCAGGAATTCATCAAATTTAAGGTATTTTGTGGGAAGATTGTGACTCAGACTGACTTGTGCTAATTATGAACAATAGACTCATTAGCAGCTCATTAACATACCTATCAGTATCTAGACCTAAAAATTGACTCATAAATTAAAAAAAAAACAATTTAGTTTCCTCGTTGAATAGGTTGGTATCTAAAGGGAAAGACTAATTCTGAAGAGACGCATCTGACTTGAAACAAGTAGTGAAAAGGGATTTTTTATGCTCAAGGGTTTCTTCGTGAAAGTACTGAATTAGGCTTTCTTCATTAAATTCTTCATGTCTTAGGGTAAATGAGGAAGGTACTGTAAGTGAATCACGAACGACTAAGGCATTGAAAGGCCATGGAATTTTAGAATTTCTCGAGTCCATGACTACTCTTTCAAAAGAATAATAGTTAGACGCACACCACTCAACAAAATCTGGAAAATTTAGGGTTTGTTCTGGACAAAAAAAATAAAAATAAAAAAAATAGTAAAAATGAGACCTAAAAACACCATGTAAGTCTTTACCCTAGTCCTTAAATGTTTTTATTTTGGTTTTCAATCAGTTAATAAAGATAAAGGACGACAAAGTATGAAAAAATTCACTATCCATGTCTTCAAATACCTCCTTAATTTTCTGAAATTATAACACCTGAGCTTCTATTTCTCCTCCACAATCCATACTTAAATACTTTTTGGTAGGTAAAACATGACTTGCTTGGTAAACTGATGGGTGGATGATAATATTTCTAAGCTAGATTTGTCCATGCAGAACTGTGCTTTTCTTCTCCAATGCACAAAAGACAAATAGATTTCATCTGTGTGCCTTACCTTTTATAGTATTTTAAACAATGGAATCCTATACTATATTTCATACAGCTTTCCTAGGTGAATACTTATTTGTTTGTAGATCTATTCCATATTTATTATGAACCGTCGATCTTGATCATTGATTAACCTTGCTTCTCTAATTTGTTTGCCCTACCTGTCTTTATCTTCCCTACACTTTTCAACAACGGATCTTGTTATCACCATAGATCCATCAGCTCTTTGTTTTCCACCATAGATCCTCTCCTTTATTTTCTTTTTTCCATCCAGAATTTAAAACAACATACATATTTCATTAGTGGATCCTCAAACATCCCTTGATATTATTCCTCACAAATATTGTTCGTTGATCAATTTCAACATTTATACATTTCGCTCAACTCCAACTGTACATATAGCATGCATATTCCTTCAGTGGACTCAAACTAAAACATAGATATTTATCAATCTCAGTCTTATTAATTGATTAATATTAACCTTTAACATATTCTGTTGATCTCCCTTATAACTTCCTCTATGCATATTCCAATAGCGGAATCTCCCTCGGCCATAGATCTCTCCATATTTAAACCTCTTCCTTTGATTGAGCGGGCGCTTTAACACATTCCTTTTATTTTAAAAATTTATTTGTCAGCTCAACTTTTATCAATAGAATCATATCCCACCGTTGATCTTATCAAGCATCAATCCTCACCATTGATTTGTGTAGGATGTAATATTTTATGTTGATTCTCGACTTAACTTTCTTCGTTCATGTTCCCCCATCAAATTCCTTATGCATCATAGATCACATTACTCTTCAAATATCCAGCATTGATCTGTGTAGGGTGTAATATTTTCTGCTAATCAGAAAAATTTGTTTCTCCATACAAGTTTCACCTGCGAAATCATTCTTAGATGTAGATCTTAGTTTACTTTTTTCATGATCATAGATCTAGGATCAACTTTAAACCTTTATGCTAGTTGCACAAATTATTTTTCCTGTGAATCTCTTGGTAGCGGATTGAATGTCAACCGTAGATATTCCCATACAAATATATACAACATAAAAACATTTCATATGATACCACAGGTGTGGATTTTTCATTTTAAGCCTATTTCCAGAGCTTAACCCATAATTTTCTAGGAAATACATATTTTAACTTTAGAGTTAGCTCCTTTTAATATTTTTAAGCACCTTATAAGAACACCTTTGGTCATATCATGAAAATTTTCTATACCACTTCCTTATTTCTTCTTAGTACTTCCCCATCCAAACTCTTTACAAAATGGTGCTAACACCTTAACTTACAACAAAGGTTGTACCTCAAGGTCTAGACACAATAAAGACATCCTGCAAGGAGGCAAACACATCTCCAATGGGGGTACAACAATATAAAATTATAATATACATCATAATATCTTCCAAAGTTACAAATACATCACAATTTCTAAGAACCTATATCATGTCCCCAATTATATAATTTCCAAATAAGACTACTTGCAAATAATGTTCCACCAACCTAGTAGTTCCCTAGGTTGAGATGGAGACATAAATTTTGTAATAACGAGATATGAAAACAAAAATTACTTTATTTTACCATATTTACATTTATTTAGGTCACATAAATGATACATTATAAGAAAATAAGGTGGCATGGATTCATGAAGACACATGGAAGCTTGTGGAGCCTTTGGATGACTAGATTCCCCACACACTTGGCATGATCTTCATCCAAATTCGAAGACATTGGTAATGTAATGTTATTGGAGGGTAATGTGGTGTCAAATATCATATAATGAGCCAAGGAATTCTAATAGGCAGAGGAGAGTAACTCCCATGGAAGAGGAAGAGACTAGAATACAAGGTGTGCCACTTGGAAGTAGATTCCATGCACTCTATGACAACAAATGATGAAAGATTATATGAAAAGTATCAAAAAATCAGACCCGATTGTAGACATATGAAAAATATGACATGATATGGATAAAAATATCCACCAAGAGGTATAATTTGGGATTTATACAAAACCATTTGAATTGTGGAAAGAATTGGAGCATGAATGGGAAGACAAGTGTCATGAGAGTTACTAAACCACTAAGATGAGTTGGAGGAATCGTATGGAGGGAAACTCAATCTTAGGAGGGCTCATGGAGTTAATAAAATGATGTAATGAGGAATTAGAATGGATTTTGATCATTTTTTAGTTGGCCTTTGGTATTTTGGGGAGATTTTTCTTGTTCATTGAACGGTGAGTGTTCACTCTCCCTGCTTGTGAACCAATTTCGAGGGAGTTGGATCTCTTTCCAAGTTGGTTGATTAGAGAGGCCTTTCAAAAATATCATTGGAGATTAATTAAGTATTTTTAGTTTCAGGTTGAAGGACCATACAGTCGAATTCTCATATATTCCTCTATTCCCTCACTACTTCTTCTCCATTCCCCCACACTCTCATGTTGAGGCACATGGGGTTCACTAGTGAGGAAATATCATATCACATAAATTCGTATTGGGGGTTTGAATACTCCTAAAAACTTAAAAATATATATTTCCTCATATTAAAGGGTCAAGGGGGATTTTAATTTGACATAGAAATATACATATTGGGGGTTATTTTATTTGGGCATGATGAGGAATTACCTACAAATTGTGGGATGGATTCATACCTCCCTATCATGGTCTCAATTCATACCTATAAATCGTGATTTGGATTCATATTAGTCCTATTTTTTGCTAAGGAATAACCTCCTAATTGTGGGATAGATTCATACCTCAAAATCATGTGATGGATTCATATCAATCCTTACTGCTACTAGGAAATAAATTCCAAATCCTGGGATTTATTTATACCTCCTAATCATTGAACTTTTAAACTTTTATTTTTTTAAGAATAATTTTTAGGTTGGGGTTTAGGTGGATATTGACATTCAATCAAACCTTGTTGTGTGAAAACCAAGAAAATTGAGATCAATATTTCTTGTCTCACTAGAACCAAGAAAAGTTAGATCAATCTTTCTTCACTAATTATTTCTTTCAACCTTTTGTATTCTTCATTAACATCTTCACATTGCTGGTTAGGAATAGTTGTTAGATTGAGTTATATTTGGCATATTCATAATTGTAATTTCAATTTTGATATGCAAGGCATTTCTCTTGATATTGTGTTGGAACTAACATATACATAGGTGAAAATCCAAATCCTTATTTACATACCCTATGTGTTATCATTACCATGAAATTGTATCATATAAGTTTCACCATCTGTGTATCTTTATAACTATTACATTGTTGACACTTAAGGGAGGAGATTTTTCCCTCTCATGTAAATATCAATAAAACTAGTTATAATTGAAGAAAAAGAAACTAAATTTTGTTAATTCCCTTGATTGCAAGAATAAATGTAGAGGAAGTGAAAGAAATTCATTGCATCTTGTGAATGCCCCAAATCCAAGCTATGCACATGATCATATGGTGTTATTCAATAGTAAGAGGAATTTTTCTATGTTCATTTAAGTTCAAACATCAACGATGTTTGTTTTGATAGGAAGGTAGGGTATTCCATCGATGAAAGGGTTACAATTTTTCATTTTTAAGGAGATTAATTTATTAAGATCGTAGAAAACATGAGATCTCTATGGCTATATTTGTATTTACATAATATAAAATTGGTATATTGGCAAGTTGTGGTGTGAAACATCTACAATTATCATATTTTCTAAGAAATGCACTAACTATTGGACTATTACTATTTACAATTCTCATCCTTGTTACATTGATCTCTTCACTCTGTTATATTTTATGGATTTTTCCTTCCTCATTACTATTTCATTGGGTCTTCCATTATCCAACACTAAAAATTGATAAGTTACCCCTACAATCCTAGTGGGATCATTATTAACATTATACTATTATTTTATTTAGCATCATGTTTGCTTATACTAATTTGCATTAGGTATCTTGTTTATTACAACTTGATAATATGATATAAAGGGGGTATTGAAAACAACTTGATAAAAATCGATACCTACAATATCTAGTAAAACTACGGGTTTTGTTTAATTGGAAAGGTAAATTGGGAGGGGTTTTCAACAATACAATTTCAAGAGTCATTTTCCAATATTTATTGGAATTAGGGATATTCTTTAATATCCTATGAACAGACGTTATATGTAACAATTTCATTACGTGAACACCCCGTGTATTACGGGCACACTTGTTGGAATGGTGCTTGATATTTGACGAGTATATTTGGTTCCCAAGCTATGGAATATGATGTATGGCTATGTAATCTCATTTATACATGCTATGTAAGTCGAAATATCAGAAATACAGGTATGAAAGGCTTGCATTCTCATGTTCTTGAATGACTAGTTTTCATGTATTTGACTTCCATTTTGGAAAGAGTCGCATAGCATATTTGTATGAGGAAATTTCTATTAGTTTTATGATTATGTGGAAGAAATATATGATGGATTTCTCTATAATATTATGTACATATGCTCTGTAAGTAGAAATATTAGAAATCCATTTGTGAAAGGCTTGCATTCCCATGAGTTCGAATTACTAGTTTTCATGTGTTTGGACTTTGTTTCGAAGGATTTATATATCTGATATGTATTAAGGAATTTATATGATGTTAAATTATTTTGAGGAATAAATTTATATTCTGTATATGGTCTCCATTTATCATTTCATGTTCTGAACTATTTCTTGTACTCTTTATTAATTAAAATGGAGCTAGTGACGCCATTTCCCCCTAAGAAATTTTACTGAAAGTTATTATATGATTTTTTTAATTCATAACGAGTTTGAATAAATAATAACCATGATTAATTACATACTATAACATCTGATATTCATCCCCATACTGTTTTTTGAAATTTGGGAGGGTCATACTGCATTTGGAGAGCCAAAAGTGTCATCTAGGCCTTTGGGGTTTTAACATCGGTTTCCTAGTGTTTTTGTCCTTATTTACCTATGGACAAAATAAAGTTGAGGAACCAATTTGAAAGTGTATGAGAATTAATATTATGCAGTATTATTTCCTAATACCCCTCAATCTCTTCCATTTCTAAATTGTAGTATTTTTTATGCATTTGGGTCAACTTGGGTTTCATTAATCTAAAGCTAGAAATTGACCAATGTTGATCGCACTTGAGTAACATGTAAAAATGAATTTATGATTAAAAAATTGAGTGTTTTAGGTATTTTCCTATGTATTAAATCTCTTAGTATCCCTCCATAAGAATTTTGGAAGGGCTTGGTGGTGTTTGGAACCAAACCAAGAAGGACTAGTCGACCACTTTTTCCTAGTAAATTTGCACTGTTTATGGCCTTAACCCCAAACTTGCAGAGGTCTAAAGTCATATACAAAGTTTCCATAAACCAAATTGGTATGTTTTAAGACTCACCATACCATTTAATTTAAAATTCGGGACCATTTAGTGAAATTTGGAACCCTCTAGAGTCATGACTAGTTAAGCTTGAGTTTTCCCAATTTTACTTTTCTCCAAAATTTCAAGAAGGGACATTACAACCTCAAACAAATAAAAGAAGAAAAGTAAAAGAGAATGTTGAAAGGGATATATATTCATGTAAATGAAAATAAAAATATCGTCTTACACAAGTATTCCACAAGGATTACATTGGGGAAAACATGATAGAGAAAATGTTATCAAAGCAAACCAAGCATTCTTTACAGAAGGAGAAAGGTATGAAGAAAATAAAAATGGTGTAAATAGGGAAACGATGCCAATACATTGGGATAAAATTGCAGTTATCATTTTGAAATACATCACCTATTCTAGGAGACTCAATTATGTACCCAGATTTCACTTCAGAATGATGGACCTCTTGAGAAATCGAGGTCACATAAAACCAAACAACAACATCAGCATTCAGTTTTACTTACCAGGGTCTATATGGGATATGAGTTAGAAGATGGTGCAAGGGAATGATGATTCCTTAGCACATCATGGTTAGATTAAATTAATCATATGAAAGGAATTGTTAGCCTAGATTCTTGATCTCTCTTTAAGGAATTCATAGACATTTCTACTGAAAATGTATAAAGAATGAGGGGAACGCTCGGTTCGGCCTCAAATCATGTTACATGATAGAAAGGAAGGAAGGTTTTAAGCGTAGAGAAGATACACCCACTCAATTGGGGGAAAAGGGAAATTAGAGTTTGAAATATATGGAAATGATATTGTCACTAGCACCCTATTAAGATCAATAATTCTAAGGATTCCTCTATTCAGAAACAACCAGTATCATCCTCTAAACCCTATGAACTCATCCTACAAAGTAGGCTAATTAAGAATGAAGCAAAAACTAGGCAAGAAAAAGAGAAGTAATATGAAGAAAAGGAAGATGATAAATAATATTCTATCCAATCACCCTTAGACCAAGGAGTCCTAAAATATTACTAGATGGAAGAAGAAGGACCTCCAAGGTCTGTAAAATAAAATACATTGGTCGAAGTTAACACATCAAACAGAGAGGGAAAACTAGTAAAAGAATATTCTCATCTGGAATATGCATTATCAGAACTATCGAGTGTTAGGGAAGATTTGGAAGCTCTAAATATCGCAACACATTCCCATGTGTCCACTAGAGTGAGTGGGAAAGTTACATAGAATCCAATCACCCATGAAAAAAATTATATTATAAAAATGAAACATGCATACTAGCAGAAACACTTGGAGCATCATAACCAAGCATTGCAGGAAAAATTAGAGAAGGATCAAGAAAGGATAGCATAAAAATATCAACAAATATTTAAATTGGAAACTACCCTAGAACAAACTACCAAGTTATATGTATAAATTGTGGATTATAGACCTCCTAGAATTTATACTGTATATATCATAGAGAAGTAGTGTAGATTCAAACTTCAAAGGTTAAAGAATGGCTTTCCATTGGAATTTCTAAACCCAAAAGACTGTGTTTATGCCTCATTAGATAGAATAGACCTTGAAAATATCAGTTGTGCAAAGTTTACCTCCACATATTGGTTGTGCCTCATTCTTATGATTGGTCACCTAACCCCTACATTGGTCATTTCCAAGTGAGAGAACTATGTTCCTAGATGAACCATGAGATAGAAAGAGAACATGATGTTCACCTATATCTGTCAGAGGAATGGGTTGATGTGTTATGGATTAGAGAAGAAGCATCTCTCCCTAGAATAGAGATCCAGAATAACGACGATTTAGCAGCTTATGAGGACTTGATTCCTATCCATGAGGAGAAGTAGCAGGATGTTATTGAACACTTTGACAAAAAAAAATTAAAGTACCCTTGAGGATGTGGAGGAAGCCATAATGGATAGATGGAAAATAGCTTTAGTGAACTTAAAGAAGAGAGAGCCACACTCTCTAAATAGGTTGGATGTTGATTTGTTAAAGGCAAGGATGTACAATGAATCTTTACAAAGAAAGAAATTGAAATGAATTGGAATGAAGGTAAACCCACCATTTTTCCTTCCTATAACAATCAAGGAAAACATGGATCAAGAACAATAAAGGAGTATTTGGAGAAAATAATAATAGAACATGGGATATTACTAGCACACAAGAGAACACATGATCGTTACATGGGAAATCAAAGAAATCGTTGAACAACATAATAGTTCACCAAGCCAAGGGGATGGGTGGGTCACACAACGATGTGTAACATATTTAAGTCTAGGGGAATGATATGGCGATAATATAGGTATTAATTGCAGTCATAAACTCTATTTCTATTACCGTGGAGTATAAATTGAGTATAAGATCACCCTTTTCTACAGGTTAAATTATAATTGTACTCTATTTCTAAAGTTATGATGGAATGTGATGCTCTTTCTTTACGAATTTTTCTTTTAATGAGCTAACAAGGGGTTTAATAACTTAGGTGGTTAAATGCAAGTTAGTGGGACAAACCAACAGATCGCATTTTCCTTGGATCTAACTATAAGTGAGCTTGATTCCAGCTGTCTACATGAAAAGTTGATGAGGCTCGATATCCATTTATGATACTACAAGTATCTCCTTTCTTTAAGATAGTGGATGTCATCAAGAAAATAAATCTTGAGATTACTATAGGAGATATTCTAGGATAATATCCTTTAAAATTTTGTAATAAGTATATACTCATGCCTCATGTTGGATGTTAGTTGTAATTTTGATAGAATTCTGTAAGAAGACTTATTTGGATTTTGGCAACAATTCAGTATGTATTTTTGAACAATGATTTCTTAAAGGAGATAATGGTAGAATTACATTCCATACAACCTGTGAGTTCATATTTTCATTTCAACTCCTATTGCGTGATTTGAGGTGCGCTCCCTCATTGCGTTAAACAGAAGTTTCACGTTCATTCCTTATTATACCTGCCTCAGCAGGTATATTGTAATCGATTGCAAGTCAAACTCTTTTGACTTTGTATTAGTTGCTCTCTATCAAAAAAATTAAAATCTGTTTTGTAAAGTATAACTTAAGGATTTGTAAAATATTTTTTTTAATTTTGTTAAAAAACTATTTTGTAAACAACTTATTGGTGGATAGGAGATGATGTAAACTTTGGAATTTGGTATCTGGATTTGAGTTGACATGTGGTAACATGACATCATAATAATAAAATTAAAAAAATAAAAATTATATCCCATTGCCATCTGTTATAGCAAGTGGTACCATCGGAGCTAGTTGTTCTGGTTTTTTTCAGACCTCGGGCCATGAGACGAGGGTGCATTAGCTTGGCAATGTCATCCACAACAACTAAATCGGAGTCGAGGTAAATGATTCTCCCAAGGCATGACGGCAAGATATCGGCCAAGTAAGTGTGAGCATAATTGAGTGGCTGATCCAGAGCCTGCCTAATTGAATACGATATCTTGTTCTTCACAATATTCTCTTCAAAGTGATATAATATGAAGCGCAAGTATGGAAAAGTTGCCTGAAGCGTAGCCTTGAGATCACGTTGGTGCTCGGACACCATGAAATGGAAGACTACATTCTCAGGACAAGCAGCATGTTGGAGAATCCATAGAATTTCAGCGACCAATCCTCTCAGATAAGCAGCGTCCAGCGTCATGGCTATATGCACGGCTGTGCTATCACATAGCTCTGTATCATCATCTTCTTCTTCTTGAAGTTGAGAATAGCCTGATCTCCACGACGAAGGTGCCGAGACAGGAGCTATTACTTACTTCTGGAAAGACGAGCAGAGCTCCAAACTGAGGTGTGATGTCCCACATAAATCCAGTGTTTACAGCAAACCAGTCAATGTATCCCTCATTCCCGCAATAATAAAAGATAGGCCCCATACGTTCTGCTCCCAGCCACGACTTGTCATTTATGAGATAACACTGCCGGAACGTTGAGTTCTTATGATTCTTGAAACTGAAATGATCAAGCCTTTGTGTGAAATACTTTGTCTCGTACTCGTACTGTGATGATTGTAAAAATTGTTAGTTTTTGTACCTAGGAATATGTTCCCTAAGTGACTTTTTGCCTAAGTCAATTAGAAGAGGGAAAAAGGTGACCCTCACATTAAAAGCTACTTAATGAGACTTTATAAACTTAAAGTCACTTTTTGATAAATTTAAGTGGGTGAGTAAATTTATTTAAGTGATTTAAATAAATGTGATTTTTAACTCCATTGAATCTTAGCCATTGGATTGGATCTTTTTCCACCGTTGGATTAGATACCCACTTAGGGTTTAGTCAAAAAGGGTTGAGGGAGGCAAATCACTTTCACTTTTCATTTTCAGGAGAAGGAGAGTGAGCCGAGAGAGAAGAAAGGGAGAAGGGCACGATTTTCCAGGTAGCTGTACAGTACGGTTTGAAGGGCACAGAAATCGAGGTCAAGCGGGGCACAAAAAACGAGAAGGAGGACTGCATTTATTACAGTCCATACCCTGCACAAATTTCAAGGCCGTACACAGGCCATATAGCACTGAAATCGAGATCTGTATGGACTGTACGGACTGTGCTTTTTTGCACAGTTTTCGAGGTGAATATGAGGCACATTTTTCGAGGTAGCATTCTATTTTTTTTTGGCACAGTTTTCGAGGAGTACGGCAACATTTAATGTTGTCCGTACAGTATGTTTTTTCTGTTGTTTTGGGCACGAAAAACGAGGGCAAATTTTTCTTCTTCTGCACAGAAATCGAGGATGAGATTTGCTGATATTTTGGCACGTTTACCGAGAAGGTTTGTACAGAAATCAAGGCAGCAAAAGCACGAAAACTGAGACAGTCTGCTGGTCAAATTTATGGGTTGAGATAAGTTGGATTTTTTACTGTAAAAATTAATGTCTGATTTTTTCCTGAAGCTAATAATAAACTCTCTCTCTCTCTCTGACTGGTTTTCCCCTTGTGGGTTTTTCCAGGGCCATTGGCCAAAAATCTCTGAGTCTATCATTTTATGGTGTGATTGGAAAATGTGTTTTTCAGCCTGTTAGTGTTTTTACTGTGTGTTTAATTGTTCAGAAATATTTCATAAGTAACCTACAACCAATGCAAAACTAGCTGTAAGTGAAAACCATGAAATGTGACATAAACCAGCAAACAGTAAAACTCAGAAATTTCTACATGGTATCAGAGCTTGGGGGCAGAAAACAGTGATAGTTTGCAGACACACAGAAATTTTAGTATTTTACCTTCTGTCAGTGAGTAGCACTTTGTTGGGTTGGTGTAGAGATGGCCTTAGGTCTTAGATTGGAGGATAGGCTGGATGGGATAGGAAATTTTGTGCCGTGGAAGGCCAGAATTTTACTGTTACTGGAGGAGAATGAGTTATGGCCGGAAGTAGTTAGGAACACTACAGCAAATCCAATTGTCATTCCCGCATCAACAGATGCAGCAGCTCTATCAGCCTTCAACAAGCAGGACTGTAAATCTAGGAGGATCATTCTAGATGCGGTTAAAGAACACATAATCCCTCACATTTCAGGCAAGGATAGGGCACACGAGATGTGGTCAGCCTTGATCAGTTTGTATGAGAGTTCCAATGAGAACAGAAAGATGGTTCTCAAAGAGAAACTCAAAAGTATAAAGATGAATGGGGGTGAGGGAGTCACAGCATATCTTACCAAGATTTCTGCAGTTCGGGATGAACTTGCAGCAGTTGGGGAGAAGGTAGCCCCTACAGAGCTTGTTCGCACCGCACTGAATGGGGATTCAAATCCCTGGGGTGCATTTGTGCAAGCCATAGTGGGCAGAGAGAACCTACCTGACTGGGAGAGACTTTGGGATGACTTTGTGCAGGAGGAGACTAGGAGAGGTCTTGTACAGGGCAGTACATCTCACAGTGGGGTTGATGATGAGAATGTGGCTTTGGAAGCTAAGGGCAAGAAGAAGAAGGGTCCCAAGAAGGGTGGGGCCAAGCAGCACTAGCAGCAGCAGCAGAGTGGGCAGAAGAAAGACTTGAGTAAAATCAAGTGTTATGCATGTCAGGCATTTGGGCACTATGCCTCACAGTGTCCAAGCAAGAAGAAGAAGAAGGGACAGGGACAGTAGACAGCAGCCTCAGCAAAGGTTAATGAGTTTAGTGATGCATTTCAGAGGGAGTTTTCCCTATATGCTGGACAGATGGAGAGAGAGAGAGTCTCTTTAGCCACCAGCATAGACATGGATATGGATAGTGAGCATTCATTGTTGGTAGGTCATCAGGGGAGTCCATCCACCTCCACTACTTGGTATATTGACAACGGAGCCTCGAGCCACATGACTGGAGCTCGAGAGATGTTCTCGGAGCTATCTGAGATAGGTAGAGATGTGGAGGTTGTCCTTGGAGACAACACCGTTGTTAGAGCTGTTGGTCGGGGGACCATTACATTTCAGAGGGAGTCGATGAGTCTCATGACTCTGAGGGATGTGTTGTATGTCCCTGGGCTGAAGAAGAACCTTGTGTCAGTTTCCACCATTGAGGACAGGGGTCTTGGGGTGTGCTTTTCAGATGGGAGAGTGCAGGTGTATCCCAGGACTACAGGTATGTCCAGTGCCATGGACATTGGAGTCATATGTGGAAAGCTGTACAAGCTCTTGTTTCAGCCACAGTGCGCTCTTGCACACAGCAGCAGCAGTGAGCTATGTGAGCTTTGGCATTGGAGGATGGCCCACCTACATCACCCAGCTCTCAGATTGTTGAGGAGCATGGTTACAGGATTACCGGAGTTCAGCATTGAGCAGAGTGATGTGTGCCGGGGGTGTGCTTTGTGAAAGTACACCAAGACTGTTTTTTCGAGCAGTGACATGAGAGCTACCGGGGTGCTAGATCTTTTCCATACTGAAATATGCGGTCCTATGTCATCAGTGTCTTTGACAGGATTTGAGTACTACATTAGCTTCATTGATGACTACTCCAGGAAGACCTGGATCTACTTCTTGAGGAGCAAGAAGTCCTAGCTTGTGTTGAGATTCTTCCAAGGGTTCAAAGCCCTTGTGGAGAAGCAGACAGGGAGGAAGATCCAGATGTTGAGATCGGACAATGGGGGTGAGTATACCTCCAAGGAGTTCGATGCATTCTGCAGACAGGAGGGAATTCAGAGACAGCTGACAGTTCCTTACACTCCTGAGCAGAATGGAGTAGCAGAGAGAAAGAACAGGTCAATTGTGGGGGCAGCCAGAGCGATGCTTCATGATCAGGGGTTACCTTTCTTTCTATGGGCAGAGGCATGTAGCACTGCAGTTTATCTGCAGAACAGGAGTCCTCACAGGGAAGTGGGGAGTAAGACTCCTGAGGAGATGTATTCAGGCAAGAAGCCTGAGGTGGGCCACTTTCGCATATTTGGCTCGTTGACTTACTCTCACGTCCCTTCTGAGAAGAGGACGAAGTTTGATCCCACCGCAGAGAGAGGCATATTTGTGGGATATGACGAGACTTCGAAGGCCTATCGGATTTACTTACCTAGCTCTAGGAGAGTTGTTGTCCGGCGGGAAGTGAAGTTTGATGAGGAGAGAGCCTTCAGGAAGTCTAGGGAGTTAGAGCAGGGGGAGACACCAGCTCCCACACCTCAGTTGGTACAGGATTCTTCAATGCAGCTATCAGGTCCATAGGTTTCTGGAGTGACTGGATCACAGGGTACAGGCACAGCTTCTACAGGTTCAGTGATTCAGGTGGCTAGCACTTCAAGGACAGTTTCAGGGACAGGTTCAGGTTTGAGTCCTCAGATCACAGGTTCATCAGGTACTGGTCCTCGGGGTTTTGGACCTTCTGGTACTGGGACTTCCTCAGATGAGGAGATCCCAAGACCAGTTCAGGAGGAGTAGTCTTCAAGGAAGAGGAAGCCCAAGTGGCTTCAGGAGACCTTGAAGGAAGCAGAGGCATTTGGTAGGCCCCAGGAGTAGATCAGGACAGTGGTGGAGCCAGACAAGCTTGGTGTGGTGCCAGACAGGTATGATATGGCCCTTGTTGCGAGTCTTCATGATTTTGAGCCATCCACATTTGAGGAGGCTTCCCAGCATCAGTTATGGAGAGATGCCATGATGGAAGAGTACCATTCCATCATGAAGAATGATGCTTGGGAGATAGTGCGGAGACCTGAGGGGAAGTCAGTTGTGACTTCCAAGTGGCTTTACAAGATAAAGCATGGTGCGGATGGCAGTGTGGAGAAGTACAAGGCTCGGTTTGTGGCGCGGGGGTTATCACAGGTTGAGGGAGTTGACTATGATGAGACATTTTCTCCAGTTGCTCGGTATTCTTCTATCAGGGCAGTTATATCTATAGCAGCAAAGATGGGTTGGAAGATCCACCAGATGGATGTGAAGACTGCATTTCTCAATGGTCTTCTGTAGGAGGAGGTATATTTAGAGCAGCCACAGGGATTTGAGATTCATGGGAGAGATTCTCATGTGTGTAGGCTGAGGAGAGCCTTGTACGGACTAAAGCAAGCTCCTAGAGCTTGGTATTCCAGGATTGATACTTACTTGACATCGATGGGATTCCAGAAGAGTGAGGCTGATCCCAACCTATACTTCAGTGTGGTTGGAGGAGATCCACTCGTTCTTCTACTATATGTTGATGATCTATTTATCACAGGTGCTGAGCGTCTCATTGCACATTGCAAGAGAGATCTAGCATCAGAGTATGAGATGACAGACATTGGACTGATGCATTACTATCTGGGGGTGGAGGTTTGGCAGGAGCCTGGACATATTTTCCTTGGACAGGGGAAGTATGCAGTTGATATTCTGAAGATATTTCAGATGGAGGACTACAGGCCGATGTGTATGCCTATGATCACCAACTGGAAGCAACTTCATGCTTCCGCGGGTAAGTTGGTGGATCCCACTTTATATCGTCAGCTCATTGGGTCATTGATGTATCTGGTCAATACCAGGCCAGACTTGTGTTTTGTGGTTAACAATCTTAGTCAATTC
The DNA here is from genome assembly GCA_001517045.1 of Pseudotsuga menziesii. Lineage (NCBI taxonomy): Eukaryota > Viridiplantae > Streptophyta > Pinopsida > Pinales > Pinaceae > Pseudotsuga > Pseudotsuga menziesii. The sequence goes on along the minus strand of LPNX010350108.1, from coordinate 351,095 downwards.
ATGGTTGAGCCTAGGAGTGTGCACTGGACTGCCGCAAAGCACATACTGAGATATCTTGCAAGTACGGTGGATTATGGTCTGGACTACAGAGGTTCGGGTGGAGTCAGCTTGGTTGGGTTCACAGATTCAGACTAGACAGGTTGTGTGAGGGATCGGAAGAGTACTTCTGGTTGTTGTTTCAGTTTGGGCTCGGCAGCAGTGTCATGGTTCAGTAGGAAACAGAAGTCCATTGCACTGAGTTCTGCTGAGGCTGAGTATATGGCAGCCAGTCGGGCTACTTGTGAAGCACTGTGGCTTCGCAAGTTATTGGTAGATTTATTTGATCAACAGCTTAGGCCTACGGTGATCTATTGTGACAATCAGAGTTGCATTCAACTCTCTGAGAATCCAATGTTTCATGACAGGTCGAAGCACATTGATATCAGGTACCATTTCATCCGTGACTATGTTCAGAGAGGGGCAGTTGAGCTACAGTATATATCCACTGATGAGCAAGTTGCAGACATTCTGACGAAGTCTTTGGGGAGGGGGAAGTTTGTCTTCTTCAGAGATAAGTTGGGAGTGGTGCAGAACACCTTCCTCGGTAAGAGGGAGTGTTAGTTTTTGTACCTAGGAATATGTTCCCTAAGTGACTTTTTGCCTAAGTCACTTAGAAGAGGGAAAAAGGTGACCCTCACATTAAAAGCTACTTAATGAGACTTTATAAACTTAAAGTCACTTTTTGATAAATTTAAGTGGGTGAGTAAATTTATTTAAGTGATTTAAATAAATGTGATTTTTTACTCTCATTGAATCTTAGCCATTGGATTGGATCTTTTTCCACCATTGGATTAGATACCCACTTAGGGTTTAGTCAAAAAGGGTTGAGGGAGGCAAATCACTTTCACTTTTCATTTTCAGGAGAAGGAGAGTGAGCTGAGAGAGAAGAAAGGGAGAAGGGAACGATTTTCCAAGAAGCTGTACAGTACGGTTTGAAGGGCACAGAAATCAAGGTCAAGCAGGGCACAAAAAACGAGAAGGAGGACTGCATTTATTACAGTCCGTACCCTGCATGAATTTCGAGGCCATACAGCACTGAAATTGAGGTCCGTACGAACTGTACGGACTGTGCTTTTTTGCACAGTTTTCGAGGTGAATATCAGGCACATTTTTCGAGGTAGCATTCTTTTTTTCGGCATAGTTTTCGAGGAGTATGGCAGCATTTAATGCTGTCCGTACAATACATTTTTTCTGCTGTTCTGGGCACAAAAAATGAGGGCAGATTTTTCTTCTTCTGCACAGAAATCGAGGCTGAGATTTGCTGATATTTTTGGCACGTTTACCGAGAAGGTTTGCACAGAAATCGAGGCAGCAAAAGCACAAAAACCAAGACAATCTGCTGGTCAAATTTTCGGGTTGAGATAAGTTGGATTTTTTGCTGTAAAAATTAATGTCTGATTTTTTCCTGAAGCTAATAATAAACTCTCTCTCTCTCTCTAACTGGTTTTCCCCTTGTGGGTTTTTCCAGGGCCATTAGCCAAAAATCTCTGAGTCTATCATTTTATGGTGTGATTGGAAAATGTGTTTTTCAGCCTGTTAGTGTTTTTACTGTGTGTTTAATTGTTCAGAAATATTTCATAAGTAACCTACAGCCAATGCAAAACTGGTTGTAAGTGAAAACCACGAAATGTGGCATAAACCAGCAAACAGTAAAACTCAGAAATTTCTACAAAAATGACTTCTCTTGGTTAATTATTGAAAATTTGCCGAGAGTTCTGGGTCTCAACAAGGAAGGCCGCCATGCGTCCCCTTCACAGCTCATCATAAACAACAAGGCCAATAACAGCAATCCCGTCCATAGCTTCTCCATGGTCATAACTTCTACAGACTTTAAATTATTGTCTGCCAAACACATAGAAGTTCAGATTTTTCAATAGGCTTCAATTAGATCGATAATATAGTAGATTTCAGCTAGGAAAATCGGTGACAGAACTTAGTGGTAGCCGAGACATCCACGTATATGGCACAGATGCTTGTCCAGCCATGAACTCGCACTATGGTATATGCTGATTTCATCTATAAGCACTGCATATCATAATAATAGTTAATTCCATTAAGCGCTGAAGGTGCACGGACATCGATCAGAAGCTGTCCAGATGTCCGTGCTTGAAACCCTGAGGAGAGGTGGGTGGCTAACTAGAAACATAATTTCCCAAATGAAAGAAAGTAGATGGTAGTTTTTGAAGGGCACTTCAGACTTATAATTAAATCCGAAACCAAGAAATTATCACGGACTCTGAGAAGCAGTAGAGAAGTAGTCAAACGCTTCCAAGGATACAGAGGAACCAGATGGTTCATTGATTTGTGAATGTTTTCAGTAATATTATTTTAATTTTGAATATCAAATTATATTATTATTAACTGTTGCCAATAATTTGGATTCAAAGTAAACTATTTGAAAAACATCAAACAAGGAAATTATAGTCATTTCCATGGATAAACATCAAAAAATGAAATTATAGTCATTTATGTGAATTATAAACAAAGAAATTACGAAGGCATTTCCATTGATATCATTTATGTGGATAAACATCAA
>LPNX010350108.1:302620-348253 GCA_001517045.1 Pseudotsuga menziesii | reverse complement strand
CGCTTGTCCTAGTGTGGGGCCGCAGGAGACTTTGTCAATCATAATTCATAATTCCTATTCCGATCTTTACTCCGCACCAAATCATCTTCAGTCCCAACTACGTGAAACATTTGATTACGCAAATTTCGCTAAACTTGCAAGAGGCATGTAGAAGCGAAACTACTGGCTGGAACTCCACGACGAATCATTTTATCTCAATCCTCCATTCTTACACGTCGCTGACCACCAGCACAAACCCTAAAGAAAACACAATTGCTTGCTTGGCACGGCCGCATTCTGTTTTTGTTACAAACCCTAAGGGTTATAATTTGACTCGTTAGGTACTCGATTAAACCCCATGTGTCCTAATTTGGTCGGTTGCGTCCTTGTTTCTTTTCTTCTTGAACCCTAGCAGACCAGGCTCTTTCTTTAGAGCATTCTCTGGCTGGCTAGTTAACCCTAAAATGTGCACAAAAGCGAAATACCGTGTCATGAAAATTCCAGAGAAGTAGGTCAACAGAACAATTTCTTGCATTCCACGCACACGTGTCATATTCGTATTCAGATCCAATTAATTAAAGAGTCTTAGCTTTTACATTCTTGTCGGTCAATTTAGTCGGTAGCTGTTTCCTTAGCCAATAATTAACATTTTCCCCGATGTTACATGGAAACTTACATATTCGGTTGTGCCAAACCATGGCCCTGTGACAATTTGTTTTTTCGACATCCAAACAAATTCAGGTAACGGAATCTACTGGTATGTGCCATGCGCTTCCCGTGTTTGCTTGATGATGAGGAACTAACAATTCCATAAAGTTGTCACTGTTTCAATATCTCTGGGAGAACCAGATCAACGTCTGCTAATTCCATCAGTTACGATTCACAGCCATGCCATCCCTGGAATAGCTCATTCGCTCAAAAGAAGACATAGATTTTCAACCCTGTAATTTTTGTGTAGAATTTGGGTGGAAAAATATGAACTAGAATCACAGAAAAATGTTGAAAGGTCAAATCGTAAAATGGCGACTGTGTTCAAGAAGCCTTGAATTCTTTTGATTTCCTATTTATGCTAGTCTATAAAAAAAACTTGCATATTTGTATAACATTATAAATTTATAATAAAATATAAATAAACTATTCTCACAACAATTATATTAATTTATAGTCTTATAAGCTATTATTTCTCATTTCCTATTGATGCTAGTCTATAAAGAAACTTGCATATTTTTATAACATAAGTCAAGAATATTACTAGAAGTATGTAAGGAAGCTTGAATATGCTTGTTTTATGCTACATTGCAATAACCTATATCGTATTTAAATGGACATTTTTTAATTCATTTTGATTTAATTTCTTTCAATTTGTAATTATATTTGTTTTATCATATATTTTTATAGCAAAATTATCCTATTGCTATATATTTTCAATCTCTTCTTAGGAGGCAGGTACTAAGCAACTTTGTTGCTTATTCCACTTGTTTAGTAAAATAATTTATGTGATCTAATTAAGTAGATGATTCCATCCCAATTAAAGTTCATCATTGTTTTGATTTACAATTTAAATTAGATTTATGGAATTTCACGTTTTCATCTGTAGATGCACATAATAGTTTTTGTAGTTAATTTATATCGTGCATGTAGTCCTATAGGTGCATTCCACAAGAATAGTTTAGCGGGTTTACATTTTCATGCATTTGAATAGTTCAATCTTTTGTGTGCTATATTGCATCTTAGATTTTCTTAGATTAGAATGCTTTCATTTTTATAAGGTAATATAAAATGTTTTAGATTAAAAAAATTTGAAGCATTTCTTAGAACATTCTTCCATGTCTTATTAGATTAGACATTTCTTATCTTCTTAGTTTAAACTAGGTGTATCAATCAGACCCTTCAATTCATTAGATAGATGTTTCTGTGAAATAGACTTCCATGCTTTCCTAGATCATAAGTTTAAATAGGTTTTTCTAAAATAGATCATTTCACTTAAAAGTTGTTTCCAAACTCCATAGGTTAGGTATTTTAGATAAGGACTCTCTTAGTATTTGCACATATAGTTCCTAGCGCCTCTTACGTTTGTATGATCCCTTGTCAATAATTAAAGTAGGACTCAAAAACTATAAACCCGCAAAAGGGTAAACATATCAATATACCACCAAAACTTAAAGTGGATTGTCATAGGTATGGTTGTAGACGGAGATATCATCAATGAAATTCACGACAAAATGGTGGAGGGAAAGGAAAAAGATAATATTCATGAGGTTTTGAAAAGTGGATAGGAAATGCATAGGCTAAAGGGTGTGACTAAGAAATCATAATTACCCTCATGAGTGTGGGAATTCATCTTTGGTAAGTCCATCATTTTTATATAAATTTTATTGTAGCCTGATCGAATGCTAAGTTTAGTGAAAAACCTGGATTCATGCAACTCGTCTAAAATATTATTAATGACATGAACAGGAAATTTAACTTTAATACTTAACTTATTGAGATCCTATAAATATGGACACCTGTGCCAAGTTCCTTCCTTTTTCATGACCATAACCACTAACGATTAATAAGGGCTTGTGTTGGGATGAATGATGTTGTCCTCCAACAATTCCTAAATGATTTTTTCGATTTCATTCTTTTTGGTAAAAGGGTGGTGATAACGGTGTACATTGGGAGGTTGACTACCTGTAATTAATGGAATACATGGTCATATTCCCCATAGGGTGGTGTTAAATCCTTTGGTGCATCAAAATCCTATTGATATTGGGAGAGACCCTATTGCAAGTTAGGGTGAATGTCCTATGCATGTATTTCTAAGGCTTAGATTCCATTGAACTGAGCAATGATACATAAATGGCCTTTCATCAATAATTTCTCCACATGGTGGGAGCAGATAATTTTGGGAGATTTGGAAGTAATCCCTTTGAGATGATGTGTGTTCCCGTCCTGAGAAACATTGAGAGAGAGAGAGAGAGAGAGAGAGAGATTTGATATCCATGGTGATAGGTGCCTGAGTCGTGAGCCATCCAACCCCCAGGACTATAGCATAACCACTCATGTCATTAGTAAACATGTGTGTTTTAAGATGGTAGGCACTTATTTGGAGTTAACATTTTCGCAGTGGCCACAAAATTTCATAATACACCAATTTTTAATCATAATTTGGAAATTAGACATATGATGGATATAGAAATGTGTTTCTTTAACCACTCATCAATGAGTGAAATTATGGGTGCTATCACTTCCAATTAATAAAATGACTTTACAGTCCTTAATGTAGCTAATCAACTTCAATTCATAAGATGTGGAAAAAACAAAGAAATAATGGAGTCAAATTTGGGGTTGCTCCTCAAGAACTAGCATATTAGGGGCATCTTCTAGGGGTGGCATAGTATCATCCACGTCTGGTTCAAGTGAATCCTCCATGGCGTTGTCCTCAAGAGGATCATTCTCTAATTTATACATTCCGCATGGACCCATGAAGAATGGAATTCTTTCGAAGATGAGATCCATGCCTTCTTTATGTTCAAAGGAAAAAAAGTGAAATATCCTCTTTCCAAAAAAATAATGTAGATTACCTTTTATAAGGGTTAACTAGTTCTTATGCGTCCACTGATCCATTTCCCTTGGTGAGGGGAATAACCCAATGAATTTTCTAATGAACACTCTTTTCGAAAGAGAAATAGATTTGAGATGTGATGATGATGGAAATAACTTCACTTACAGGGTAAATTCCAACTTATTAACAAACCACAAAGGTAAAAATTTGTAATGGGTTTTGCGGTGTGTAACCACCAATTTTTGAAGGATAGAGATTCAATAAATAGGGATAGGGGATGGAGGGACTTCCCCCAACTAGTGTAGTTCATGTGGGTGTTTTGGTGTAGTTCCCTTGTATGTTGAGAGAGGATGTGTTTGACTTGTAAGAGTACATTAGTTTAATTGGATAATGATACGATACTTTTAACGTCCTTGTTTAAAAGACCTTACGCAAAAAAAGAAAATCTAAGGTAAACAAAAAATGTTAATTAATGTATATACACTCAAGCACATATCCATATTGGTTTAGTATCATTTTATTTTATTTGTCACTTATTTAATATTTTCAAAATGCTTCATTATCTTTTATTGAAAGAGATTATTTACATATTAATTTATTTTTTGGGACTATAGATATTAAATACATCCAAGATTTAAATGAATCTATGTTTTTTTATTTTTAAAGATGGTAATACCTATCATAAACCGCTAATGAGGATAACCATTGCTAGTTATTATCAAAGTGGGGGTTATAAAATATTTTGTTAGTGTTATGGAAGGGGACAAACTTTCACTCTTACAAAATGTCTCTAAACCTTGTGTGGTTAACCAAAATCCTTGTGATGATGATGAGGATGGAAACCTTGTGTTTCCCTCATCCCAATCATATGATTGAGTGATCGCCCTAATGATGGACTATAGTCTGAAACATTGAGTGAAAAATCCTATGCATGTTTCCTTTTTAAATAAAATTTTACTAGTGATGAATTCGTTATTGTCTACGATTCAATCCCTCCATGGAAGGGATATGGAAAACGACTTTCTTATGTTTGGGAATCTCTCTCCCTCATCCCAATCACATGATTGAGCGATCGCCCTGATGTTGGACTCATATTTACGCAGTCCGAAACGTTGGCTGAAAACTCCTACGCATGTTTCCTTTCTAAATAAAATTTTACCTATGATGAATCCGTTATTATTTACGATTCAATCCCTCCATGGAAGGGATATGGAAAACGAATCTCTTAGGTTTTGGAATCTCTCTCCCTCATCCCAATCACATTACTGAGTGATCTCCCTGATGATGGACTCAGATTTACACAGTCTAAAACGTTGGTTGAAAACTTCTACGTAGGTTTCCTTTTTAAATAAAATTTTACCTGTGATGAATTTGTTATTGTCTAAAATCCTTGTGTCTGGTAAAGATGAACTCTTACCCAATCAAAAGTAGTTTTAGGCTTACTCCAATACCAAAAGGTAGTTTCATCCTAAATTGTATCCACAAGAAAGCGAGTGTCATGTGTAGTCGTCACTAAAGCTACATCTAGTGAAGTGGTGGGCTTTTTAATAACATATAACCTTATATTTAAAGATAAAATTTGGAAAACACTTATTATATATTAAAACTCCAACTTTTGCAATGAGCATTTTAAATATATAACATGTTTTTTCCAAATTTTATCTTTAAATATTGCAATATGTAAATGGATTCTTTATCTAAAAAAGAAAGTTTTGGGGACAAAATTTATCCTATGAACTATTTTTCCATATTTTTTTCCATTAAAAGATTCACCAATTTGCATTTTATTAATGGGGTAAAAAATTTCACTCTAAAAATCACCAAAATTTATATACTTTTAAATAAATATAAACCCTTAATTTTTTGTTGCTATCTATACTTATAAAAACACATTATATCTAATAAAAAAATTTAAAATCAAAATATATTTAATCAAATATATACTCGTAAAGACATATTATATATAATAAAAATGGTAAAGTAAAAATATCATACTCGAAAAAAAATCTGGCTTATTTAATTGCGTTTGAATTTCTATTATTTAATCTTATACTCGTAAAAACATATTATATATAATAAAAATGGTAAAGTAAAAATACCATACTTGAAAAATTTCTAGCTTATTTAATTGGGTTTGAATTTCTATTTTCATCTCTTTTTGTTTCCATCTCTTTCTCTATTTAAAAGTTCCAAAATTAAACCAATTTATTTCATAATCATTAGTTAATTAATAATTAGACCAACTTATGTATTCAAGTCATTCATCCATTATTGTTACGTACTTAACCACTATTTAATCATTACAGCTTGCAACATATGTTGAGTGATATGCTATGTTTTTTTTTTCTTATGTTTCAAACATTATTTCTTTTCCCAATATTTATCAATTGATATATTCATCTTTCAAGTATCCACGATATCATAATGTAAACACTTACACCCACAAAGACGAAATAGAATTCGAGATTCTGTTTAAATTTATCGATATTTATATAGAATTCATTGACGATGAACATGTGTCGGGCATATATTACATGCACATTTCAAATCATATCATTTCTGCGTAAAATTTACTAGTACGATTATCAATGTTTGATATTGTCGACGCATCTTTCTAATGACGGGTATTAAAATATTTGCAACTATGGCGATTACCATTGATACCACTCAAGTCACTATTCGATGTGACGTGTCAACCCCTTGTCAATCTCTCTCCATAAAGGAATACACCTTTTAACTAAGAAATGATACACATATATTTATACCAAATAAGGTAAATGGATTATAGATTTATAATTAAAATAAAACTAGTCCGAGAAAGTCCAGTCACCCATGCCTATTCTAACCAGGCATATGTGGACATAATAATGGCCTTCATTATTATTAAAATTTTCGATGTTAGCTAAAGTATAAGTTCTGAAACAATGACACATGCACATGTCTTGGTAAGATAATTATTTTAATTTTATTTGGTTCTTTGTTGGCCATAATGTATTTCTATTTATTTATTTCTTATGTGAGTTGGCCATAATGTCTTTCTATATATTTCTTATATGAGTTGGCAGAATCCCTTTATGCCTTTTCCCAATTGTTTAATTAAAGTGGTTATTTCTTAATGTGATTATTGAATTTAAATATCGTAATAAAGGTGTTAGATTTTGTTATCATTTTTAAATGATTTTCACGAGTAATCTATTATTAAAAGGCCATACCACGTGAAGAAATTGTAATTTGTCTTTTAAGAGAGTTCCACCAAATAATTAGTTATTAAACACATACATGTCCTCGTCTATCTATAATGTTGAGAAGCTTTTACCCATAATATTCGTTTTCTAAAGTTGATTTAGTATGGAGTCTTTGTCATGTACTTTTCATTTATGAAGAGCAATTTATAGGACATATCCACGTATTTGTATTCATGAGGTATTTAGTGATGTGATTGAAGGACAAATCACTCACCAACAAATTTTATATGTTACATATTACATTTTTGGATAGGTTTATGAAAATTGGAACTTACGGGAATGTCTTATTGTGTATAGAGTTTCTATGCACTCGAAGAGTGTTTTTTTATCGTTTATTGGAATACAAATAATATTTAAAAAATGAAAGTATAATTATCTTTCACGTTAATTTTGGAAGATTAATAAATATTTTATATGATTATATTTTAGATAAGGTTAAAGAGTAAAAAGTTGATTAGCTTTAATTTAATATATAATGAATTATAATTATTAAGAAATTGACATAAGTACATGTACATATTTAAATGTGTATTGGTTGTAGTCGGAATATGTTTGTTCTTGGCTTTTCTTTTTTTACTATACAAAAATTATCAAAAAATCTTTCACTAGTAAGATTCCATCGCACCCCTTTTCCACCAAGTATTAAAAAATGCTCCTAAGTTGGATATGCCAAAAATGTAAGTATTGGAAATACCTTTCTATAAAAAAGATTAATCTCACATTGATTGGTAGATGTGGCCCACAACCACAAGTAAGTTCCAATATACTGTAACATCCCTAAATTACGAAAATATAAAAAAAAAAATTATTTACTATATGTAACTCTATAATTTCCTAGGATGAAAATCCATGAGATGTTATACTTTACGTTTTTTCTATTGTGACAACAATTAACAAAATTACATAAGTCAAACTACAAGACTCAAATGACGATGTTTAGTTTTTTTCAGCAACGTGCCTCTTGTTACGACCATATGTCGATACATCGTCATGTCTTCTAGTCGATACTATCTTGTTACTATAACTTCTTTTAATTATTTGTTGGTTGTATAAGTTGTTTTCGTTTTTTCCAGTTTTTGGTCCTACCTATGAGCTAGGAAAGACAAGGTCACAAGTCTTACTTAGCCTTCTTAGGCTAATGCAAGAACCTTTAGTTTCCTTTGTGCAGGTGAACGAGATCAAGCTTTAAGATAAAGAAAAAAAATCATAAACTACAAAGCATCAATTATCCTAAGTACAAAAGTGGGACACCAAGGGTTGGAAATCAACCTATAGCATAACCAAGCTCTAAATCGAACTTCATACTATTATCTTCCCACCATACTATATGTTATATTATGGACCATATATGTACCATCGTGAAAAACTATGTAAAAGTGCCTAGACCCTTAACTGACACGACGATTGACTTAAAATTTGAAACCAGTGATGGTTGATATGATGTGCAGAGGACGTGGATTGAATGGGTTCACATGCAAACCATGTGGAGGTCTTGAATGCTCCAGTTGTTGGCCAGTGTGCACAGTGCAAAACCTTAGGGGTTTAATGCATCTCGTTAATTGAGTTTGTCTTTTCGTTGAGGTTATGCTTGGGGTTCATTGTTTTCCCTTCGACACAACTGGTATCTGGTTGTTCGACCTGGTAGCTCCACTGTTCAATAACAAAGGTGGAGGAGTCGAGCCTCTTAGCCCTCAACACCTTTTAAATCTATCCAAGAATGAACAATTCGTTGGTGCGGTTCGACGGCGGCGCCTATGTTGCTTTGGTTATGGTTCTCAATGCAGAGATAAGCTAAACTCTTTCTCTAAAGTTTAAATAATGCTTTTTTTATAGAACAATTTATAAGCCCTTGTTTTGACTCTTGAGTTCGTGTGTGTAGGAGGTTTCCCAAAATGGTTTTCTGCAACAACTTGATTGGTCACAAGCGCTAACAAGGTTGTGGCCTAGGTAAGACTTGTACCTGAATGGCTCTGTGGTTTGACCTAAATGCTTATGGCAAGGTCTAGATCCCATCTTTGTGTTGGATTTTGGTGAAAGTGATGAGTCCCTTTGGTAGCCGTGAGGCGTTTTTATAAATGAAAACTGTAATGTTAAACCCTATGACTATGAAGTCGAGGTGACTTTCTCTGTAAGATATTTTACCCTATGAGGGCTTTTGTGATGTATAACTCATTTGTAAATTGATTTACAGTTTTGCCTCTTTTTGTAAAAACTGTAATGTGGCCATGAGGCCTTTATCCTATTGCATTTATTTTTGGAAATGGGCCATAGAGCCACTGTCAATAAGCTATTAATGTTTATATTTTTATGGAAAAGGTTTCGAAAGTAGCTCGTGAGGCTTTTACATTTGCAGTCTTGAATACTATCTTGATTTTACAGTGTTGTTTTCTTTAATGTGATAGTTAGCAGGCCATGAAACCTTGGTTAATCTTGTAACGGATATGTTAAAGATTCTTAGGACATGAGGCCTCTATTTTGATTTTTGGTTATGTATATAGTTTAGTCATGTTTGGTTTTGCAGTTCTGTGGTTTGTTCCTATAAAACTAAAAGATGGTCGTGAGGCCTTTACCCTGTCACAAACGTTTAAGAGAGGGTCGTAGGGCCACTACCAAAAGATTTAAGTTCTTCTTAGTGGACAGTACTGATTCTAAAGGAAATAAATTAAGCCCTAAGGTCGTTGTAATTTTCTTTTATAAGTAATAGATTATAGATGACAATACCAATTCATCTTACAGCCTATAACCAGTGTTGTGGTCTGTCGATAATATCGATTTGGTATTCAACATTAATGGTTTTTGTAAAAGACTGGGACATATCGTCTTTATAAAATAATTCCGTGGAAATAATCCTTAAGCGAGAACGATCTATATCCTACCTTATTTATTATTTTAATTTGAAGCTTTGTTTATCTTAATTGTATCTAGGGTTTTGATAATGAGACCAGAACTCGGCCCTAGTTTGGAAGAGAACATATATATGTATGTATGTATGTATGTATGTATGTATGTATGTATATATATATATATGTGTGTGTGTGTGTGTGTGTGTGTGTGTGTGTGTATATATATGTATGTATGTATGTATGTATGTATGTATGTATGTATGTGTGTGTGTGTGTGTATATATATATATATATATATATATATATATATATGTATGTATATATATGTGTGTGTGTGTGTATATATATATATATGTATGTATGTATGTATGTATGTATGTATGTATGTATGTATGTATGTATGTATGTATGTATGTATGTATAGATATATATATACATACATATATATATACATACATATATATATACACACAATATATGTTGTAATGCTCTGGGCCTAAACATCGTGTTTTTAATTAATGGTTTTTGTTAGATGTTTTTATGTTTATCTTGATAAGATTTTATCATGAGAATATACATATATACTATGTATATCCTCTATTACGGATTCAAACCCTTCATATGTTTTAGAATGAGCACTATTTAGTTTAATTAAAGCAAAACTATAATTTTTCTTATGAAACTCTCTAAGAGTTTTATCCTTATTATGATTTATCAGTTTTATGTATAATTACTTATAAATATTTGTATATATATGACCTCTATAATAGGTTTCATAGGGTTTTCATTAGTCTTCACTAAATACAAATGTTATTTTCTTTTAAAACCTACACTAACAAAGGATTACCACTAATACTATCTAGAGTTAGAATACCAGGAGAAAGAAAAAGTATCGTTTAAGCTAAGACTAACCTAACAGAAAAACTTAGATCAGTAAACTTTAAATTTTTACCTTGAATAAATTAATTTTAGATTTATTCTCTTAGAACAATAAAGACTAATTTCCAATAACTCTATAGCTAATAACCCATCTATAAATAATTTTCAGATAGAAACTATAGATCATAGATAATAAACTATCAATTTAAGTTTTGCAACTACTGAGCATACTTCTAAAAATATAGACATGGAATAAATCACAGATAATTAACAACGATTATAACCTGGACAATGTGCATAAGGGGACAAACACCCAAAGGAGATCGTTCCACTCAACCTTCTCCTGAAGCAGCCAAGATTACTTGCTTAGGACCCTCAGCTTGTTCACTGAACCACTAGGATGAAGATCACTGGATAATAGAACACAAAACAACTTGATGTAACTTAGCACTCAGTAGCAGACTTAACTCAACAATTCCACTTTAGTTATCCCCTCATCAAATTCCTTGTGTTCCTGAATTTTCAGTTTGCATTAGTCAGAAGGTTCATCCACTTGGAAACAAAATGAGTAGTGAGCCTCCTGCTCAATTTGATGGTATTTATAAGATTGCCTAGGTCTTTGGGTCAGTTTTGGAATTAAATGAGGCACCAACTCAGTTCACCCTATTATGGAACATGACCACAATTTTAGGGATTATGCTTCCTACAACAACTCGAAAGTGAAATGCTAGTGCTACCACTTGTCAATCGGCCTTCTACAGCTGCTCATTCCTCCTAGTGGGCCAATGAACACTCATTCAACAGTCTCCTTTGAATAGGTGTCTTTTCTATTTAATTATTAAAATAAATAATTCTTCAATTACAGTCATCCTTGACCAATTTGGTCATAAAAACTTTACAATAAATTTAACATAATGTTTTCTGAAATAATAAAAAATATTTATTTTTCAATTCTAGGTGTGTTACATATACCACGATCCTTATGGTAATGTAGGTAGCCGCAAAGGAGTGGTTCATACCCTACCCCCCTTTGGATTTGAACTTGTGATATCCTAGACGGAAACCCATGTTCTTAACATAAGCAATATGTGTTTATTTTGGTTTTAAGGACAACAATAACATTATTGAATATTATTTTGGAAAAAAATCATCTTCAATACACTCGTCACTCCATTGATTATATATGTTTGTGAGATTTGGGGTTTTATCAAATCTTCTTATAAAATAATTTTCACCCATTGAGAGTAAGATTATAATCGACACTCATGTATAACCACAATCTTAACAACATAAAAAATCAAAATGATTCCTATAATTGTCTCAAACATCATACAACTCATTGAAGCTTCAATTCATAAAACTCATTCAACCAACTGGGCATGCTAGTATTTCCATAGAATGCTATATATTCTACCATCTTACATATATTATTTCATATTTTTTATAGGCCTTTATGAGAGACTATATCTAGTGTTGTAGCCACAGTGTCATTGAATACATACAATGTATACTTCTTTATGTATATATATATATATGACAATAGTGTTTTGTGATAGTTAGACACTCTTAAATTGTAAGTCAAGCAGAAAGTCAACATCTAAATTGATGGATGAAGCACATGTCTATGGTTTTTTTTTTTGTCAAATTGAACAATATGGTTCATGATTTTAATAAAAAAATTTGAGTTGTACTCTTTTTCCCATGGAAAAAAAAACTCATTCAAACATCAAAAGTGGTTTGACCCATACACAATTTATTTGTTAAAAGAATGAGATAGTGGAAAGGATGCCCTTCAAAATACTAGTATTGCTCAAAGCATTATCACAACTAAGAATAAACAAATAGTCACTGCAGGGTAGAGCAAGTGGTAAAGTTCAAATGTTGTAAATGGTTGTAAATGGAAGACCTTTTGTTCAATTCCCCAAACATATATGTGCACTATGGTTTGGGCCCCACATTTAGTAATTATAAAAATATGATAGAAAAGAAATTTATTTTATTTTATATGTTAAATAAATTAAAATTTATTTGAAGCGAACAAAGCTTCCAAGGAAGGGCTCCGGTTGGCTGAAGGTACCTGGTTGGTGAAAGAAATGGTAAATGGTAGACAGCAGGATTTTTATCATCGGCCATACAATGATCATATTTAATTCTTGGCTGAAAGAACAGACCGCGATCCCTATTCATTTGGTTCAGGCCTCTTTTTTGATTCTCGGTTGAAGGGACAGAACGCGTTTCTGTTGTTTTCAGCACTTGTTTTTTACTTTAGATCTATACTTGTTATCGATATGGGATATTGAATGACATAATATATTTTCAGTCTATTTCTCGGCTGTATGTAATGACACTTGAATGTGTAAAACAGATCTTCAGGCCTCTTTTTTTATTCTCGGTTGAAGGGACAAAACGCTGTTCTTTTGTTTTCAGCACTTGTTTTTTACTTTAGACCTATACTTGTTATTGATATGGGATATCAAATGACATTATATTTTTTCAGTCTAATATCTCGGCTGTATGTAATGACACTTGAATGTGTAAAATAGAACCTCACATTTTTTGAAGTTTTGTGAACCATATCATGGAAATGCATCTGCGTATGCACATGTAGAAATTCTCTATCCGAAGACACTTCAGTCTCGCTCTTAGTACCAGTTTTGGTCTACAGAAAGTCACTCTTTAGTAAACACTCAGAATGTAATTTTGATCTCGAAAGATGAATGAAATTACGCCTTTTTTCCTTGGAAAAAAAAAATAATTAAAATTTATTTAAGCTATTAATAATTATTAATGTAAAAAATTAAATATGATTATCATTATCTTAATGTTAAAAAATTAAATATGTATTTAACAAAATTAATATAAAAAAATGTTGTGGTCTTAATAATTGTATTGTGTTCAAAAAGCATCTTTATACAACTAGGGTGGAGAGAAGTATTTATCTATTTCATAAAAATAAAAATAAAATAAAAAAATATGAATACATGTATCAGTTTATTGTTGCATACTATTGTGAGAAGAAGTGTTCATCTATCTTTAGAAAAATAATAATAATTAACATTTATGCATCATTATATTGTAACATAGCTATAAAAGAAATTTATGTTATATTTTAGTTATGAAAAATTTACACATTTCATCTTTCTCTACTCTTTATAAAACAGAAAATAAAGAGTAAATAAATATATCTATACTAGTGATATTCGATCTCACTAAACACTACATATAACAAATGCAACCTTTGAACTCAAACTTATTAAATTATTAGTTTACATGGTATTGTCTTTTAAAATATTTTTTAAATTTTTATTAATGATTTTTACCAAGAAGGTTAGCGTTAATAAAAACTGATGTGTAATTTCGCGGAGTTCATAAGATTACCTCCTCCATTTTTAAATGTGAGATTCTATTTTAACTTTATAATTATTATCAACGTAAGAATTATAATATTATGACACGTCTTTTATTACATTATTTCTTTTTTATAATATAAACAGTCTTTCCAAAAAAATGTTGTTTTTTAAATCATCAAATTGAAAATCTTTTTGCATACAAATGTAGACATTTTTCTCACGTTTTGGTTTGGAATCATGATTTTTCTTCAAAACCACCATCTTAGAAAATTTTATATTGTATATAATCAAACTTTAATCTTCCAGTTATTCCAAGGCATTTGGTTTGGAATCATGATTTTTCTTCAAGACCACCATCTTGAGAATTTTATATTGTATTTAATTAAATTTTATTCTTCCAGTTATTCCCAAGGCATATTACATTGTGATACCATACTTAGACAATCCAAAAATATATTAACAATATGATATGTACATTTCATTTCATTTCATTTTCATGTTCCAGATTAAAAGGAATGTAAAAATGTATGTGAAAAAATACCGTTGTGTTATTAGTAAAATGTGTAAAATCTTGAATTTATATATTACTTTAAATATAATTATTTTTTTAATTTTTAATATGATAATGTTGATAATGATAATTATTAATGTTTATTAAAATCAAAGGATTAAAAGTTGGTTTTATTTAGAATTTTATTTCTATATATCAAATGGTTCAAGAGAAGCATTTATATATCCTCATAGTTCTGATGAGTTAAAAGGTTAGGAATGTTAGCTTTGTAGCAAATATTCTGAAATTGTGCTTTATTATAGGTGTATGCATGACATTTTATGAGAAAATGATTTTCATCTGCAACCTTCTTTATGTCACAAAGATGACAAATTCTATCATCCCATGGTGTTTTAGGAATTGTCTATCTCCCTATTTTACTATGGAGCTCGTGAGAGCTTGGTCTTATTTTAGCAATGTTGATTTTCTTAGTTAGGCTAGGTAAAACAAAGAGATGCTTTTGATCTTCTACATTAGGGTTGATCACCTCCTTATAATATATTAATTTTCTCTTATCATCTAACTATTCATCACTTCACATCTTCTCCTTAAATTTAGATGTAATAATACTTTTAATTTTCTCACTATTCTACAAAGTGACCTCTTCCTCCCCACCGAGGTTCAATTCTTATAAGTGACATGATGCTCTTATTAAGCCCATATCTAAAGATTGAGTGGATTATTTAATCTAGCCATACCTTGATTCTCTAGAATAACAAGTGTTGACATATTTTCGGTTGAAAACAAGTGACATCTTCCATGACTCCCCAATGCTTTAGCCATGACTTGGCATCTTTATGCCAACCTCGATTAAGTCATGGGTAGTCTTGAGTAGTTTATGAAGTAATGTTAGGAACCCTTTTGTCTCCCATTTTGTTTATCTTGTTCTTGTACACGAAGTACCTAGTCATAGTTATGCTCTCAATCAAGGAGCGACTCTCTTCTATGAGGAGGGTAGGGTAGGGTGTATTGTCATTAATTTTGATAGTATATGTTATAAAGTGTTTTTCAATTTGCTCTATCCTTTTGGATTATTCCTTAGATATGATGCAACCTCAAACTTCACAACCATATAAGATAACAATAATGATGAGAATCTTAAGAAGGAATTTCTTCCTACCCCAAATCCATAAATCTATTAGTTTGCAATTGTTTTTGAGTCCATAATAACCTTTCCACCTTCCATTAATCTTTTTCCCAATGTCGTAGTTATAGTTAAGGTTATGATGACGATTGATTTTGAGATATTTATATGAATTCACTTCATCCAATTTTTTGTTGTCATACATGAAATTATCATAAGTGATCTATTTGGAATTGATTACCATAACCTTTGTTTTGTCAATTCTAACAGTCATACCCATATTAGATAATAATAAAAATACTTGATAACCTTTAGTTTCTTTTTGAGATCAAAATGGTTCACCGTCATAAGAACAATATCATTAGGATAGAGAAGATGGGCGATAAAAATTCTAGCCAAAGTTGTGCCATCATAGCCTGCCTCTTCTTAACAACCCTTTAGCTTATTTTTTAAATACCAAAAATGAGGGACAACCTTTTTTGACTCCTATATTAAAAATATTTTCTTATGCACATCCCTCATGTTTCTTAAACTTTCCAATAACCTTCTCATACAACATTATTACAACACTTGATCTCAACTAAAAAGGGACTTTTGGGTCTTCTAATATATTCTAGAGGTTAGTTCTTAGCACTATGTCAAATTATTTTTGAAATTCAACAAAGAAGCACAAAATATTATATTTATTGTTGCATCACTCCTAAAAAATGGTCCTAAGAGTGATAGGTGGTCCACAGTTGAATGATTTCCCCAAAATCCTACTTGGCCTTTAGCTATTTTTTCAATGATTTTCTGGTCATATGTTGATCTTAATTTTTAGAATAGTTCCATATTATTTGGATAAAAGAGGCGTAATCATAATGGTCATACCCATATTAGATAATAATAAAAATACTTGATAACCTTTAGTTTCTTTTTGAGATCAAAATGGTTCACCGTCATAAGAACAATATCATTAGGATAGAGAAGACGGCTGATAAAAATTCTGGCCAAAGTTGTGCCATCATAGCCTGCCTCTTCTTAACAACCCTCTATCTTATTTTTTAAATTACCAAAAATGAGGGACAACCTTTCTTGACTCCTATATTAAAAATAGTTTCTTATGTACATCCCTCATGTTTCTTAAACTTTCCAATAACCTTCTCATACAACATTATTACAACACTTGATCATCTCAACTAAAAAGAGACTTTTGGGTCTTCTAATATATTCCAAAGGTTAGTTCTTAGCACTATGTCAAATTATTTTTGAAATTCAACAAAGAAGCAAAATATATTATATTTATTATTGCAACACTCCTAAAAAATGGTCCTAAGAGTAATAGGTGGTCCACAGTTGAATGATTTCCCCAAAATCCTACTTGGCCTTTAGTTATTTTTTCAATGATTTTCTAGCCATATGTTGATCTTAATTTTTAGAATAGTTCCATATTATTTGGATAAAATAGGGGTAATCATAATGGTCCTATGTTTCAATGGATTATTTATAACTTCACTTTAAAAATATGAATAATGAGGTTTTATGTCCAAGTTTTAGGAAAACCCTTCTTGGCTACTAAATTGAAGAGCATGTTGATGTGAAGGATGAGGATAAGCCCACTGATTTTTAAGATGTAGACTTAGCTTCCCCTTTTGTGAGTTTCTTAACCCCAAAATATGTGTCTTCTAAATCTAGAAAACTCCTTCCTATATAGAAAGAGTCTGAATGTTGTCTATGACATCAAAGGATTCATAAAGATTTCTATGGAAGGAATCCCAATCCCTTAAGGGAATAATAATGTTTTCATTAGTTATATGACTCAGAATTTGCCTCCATAATTTATTAGGATTTACTTTAGAGGTGCAAAATATTATCTTACTTTCTATTTATATAGCACCATTTTCCTTTTAATTAGGGATTTGCACTGAGATATATTCATGGATTTTAAGGAGTCATTAGAATATTCCTTCATGGTTATTTTAGCATCCGTGCACTCTTTATCATAGCAATGTTTGTTTTCGTTATTCCCCTTTTTACTTAAGACTATAATATATTACTTGTTAATGGAAGTAGAAATCACTATGGTAACAATATGATATAGGTTTTCAATATTGTATTTAGGCAATAGTTATTTAATTCATTATTTAAATCCCTCAAAAACATATCAATTTTATTTGATAAATATCAAGTTCTTTTAGTTATTATAATTCTCTATAATGGGACTTATGTTCCTATACAAATTCAAACTTAAGGTTAAGGGCCTATAGTCAACATTGGGCTCATGGTCATTTAAGATGTCAATGTTTACTATTTCTTTGTGTATGAGGATGTCATATATCACATGAACTACAACACTACTACCCAAACCATGGATACAAGTCATCTGGTTGGATTTTAGCTACTTTATAAGACCATTGCAAATAATTAGATCTTGAGAACTACAATCCTTGATTAGCTTGACACCAAACAAATTCTCAACCAAGACTTCAAATTCTCTTTTGTAACTACTAGCTAAAATAAGGCGCTCATCTAAACAAAGAGGATTTGGGCTAGGATCATTGCTTAAGATAATATCTTGGTTAGTTGTTATTTTAGCATTAAATTCTCCTATACAGAGGATACTACATCCATTTCTTAGCCCAAAAATATCTTGTCGAAGCCATTTCTTATCACTTAAATATCACACATATGCGAAATTTCAACAAATATTACAGAAATACATCATCAACACACAACATGTATCTCATTATCAATATCCTCATCAAATTTAACATGGGAATTGAGCCTTAAAATTAATAAATCTTCTCTTTAGTACACCCATCCAGCTTTTATAAAGGAAACCCACATGGAATTGCTTAAATAAAGGCTTGAAAGCAACACAATTGTACCATCTTGTGGACCATTAACTTTCAATGGCACATTTAAGGATTTCAACTATATTTTTGGCTCCAAGAGTTTGAATTAGTCTCCTTCACATGCTTGGTGCATTCAATAGCTACATATTTATACCTTGAATACCACTTCATGAGGTGGAGCATTCACATGGAAAACTATATTTTTGAATACCTTCATTTCTCCTACTGAAGGAAGCCATGGGAATGTATGTGATAAGATAAATCCAGAGAAAGGATATGCTAGAAGGATTAGTTTGAGAGGATCCCTTTCATCCTCCTTATCACCATTTGTCATTACAAATTTCCCTTGAATTCTTCCTTGAGAATAAATTGTTTCTCCAACTCACTCTTGTACGCTAGTTAGAAATAAAATTGAGAGAGTTCAAAAGAAACGTCACAAAGGGGAGTGTTGGCTTCCATTGAAGCTACATTATTTTAGGTGACAACATTTTTTTTCAATATTTTCCATTGGATAATGTTATATGGCTAAAGCTAACTTTTTCTCTTTTGTTTTATGGAATTTTAGCACTTGGCAATCTCTTTATTTCACTCTTATTTGTTGAGTTTTATTTATCTTGTTAGTAATTAATATTACTAGGAATCACTTACATTGTTTCCCTGGTTTAAACTTGCAAGGGGAGGAGAAATTTCCCACTCTTGTGACATTTTTACCAAAAGCATATTAGCGACTACATTACTTAATTTTGTTAGTTTTCTTATCTATAGGTTGTGATTTGCTTGATAACAGATCTAGGGACTTTTTCAATATCATACTCTTTTTTTAATTTCCCTAACCAATGGAATTTGTAGGTTCAATATCCACTTCTGTTCGTTTTTCGCTAGTTTGATTTCTGACATTTTATCTACATGGATGTGTGCGACTTTTTCTTCTACAACCACATGGACATGTGGATTTCTCATCATTATCCTACATGATTTATCTATGCGGCCTTTGTAACCTATTCCCCCCACTGCAATATGACTGTTCAGGGAAAATCGATGTACTTGTCTTGATTTTTTGTCTTCTTGGCTTGATTTCATCACAAATTGCATTGCATATGGCTTCCCACTCATGCCAAGGAATTAACAAACAACTACAAACTATTTTTACTTCCGATTAAATATTAGATCACATAGTCTAAGTAGGTGGAAAAAATCACTTTTGAAACTTTCCTAGGAATAGGAATTGAGGTCCCCAATGACCTTTAGCTCTCACTAGAGTAGATTACATTATTCTTCACTTGTTTTAAAGTTTAAAGGAAATTATTAGTCTAGTCATTTGGGTGAACTTATATTAGTTTAACATTTTTTCTTCTTTCATATTTATCCTTTAAGCAATTTATATTAGTCCACTTTTGACACAAACAAGGGACCTAAGCAATCCTTTCTTTCGAGTATTCTATTCATCTTGCACTGACAAGTGATCTTGATGAATCTAAAAAATTGAAGGGTTTGAAACACCTCTCTTATCACATTTAGTTTTAAATTTATCTCTTTCATTTCATTCACACTTATATATTGATTAGGATGAGTAACAAACCACTCATGTTCAGATTCATTACTTTATGATCTCATAAATTAGTTGCAAGTTTACTTTTTTTTCTTTCATAACACATGTGTGTATCTTTAACTTGAAGCACACACCAAGAGACCTAAATACTACTTTGATTTTGAATATGCTCTTCATATTGCTTTCATAAGTGATCTTGATGAATAAGAAAAAATGAAATTTTTACATGCCTCCCTTGTCACACCATTTATTAAAATTTGACTCTTTAAAATCGTATCACAACTTTAGCCAACACAAATTTCTCTGCCAAGAGGTCACAAAACAATTTATAGTTTAATATCGGATTGTTGGGATATGCATCCAACATTTTAATATGAAACAATGGTGACTGTACTTCTAGGGATCTTTTAAATCTTGTTATAAGAAAGTGTGATCAAACTTAGATAAGAAAGTGCACTACTACGGGATGTTAATGTTCAATTTTGTCAAGCTTTGATCTTTAATATTTAATTCTAGAATTACCGAGTGCTTAAAATCAATGAACCATTCATACACATAATCATTCACACATAACACATCATGTACCCTGGGGAAAACCCTTAAAACAATGAGAATGAAAACCGTAAACAAATATCCGTAGTATAATAATGATAAATATAAAAGAGTGTATTTTACAATAGAGGTTTTCTTTGAATGCCCCATGTGCAAGATAAGAAAGAATTGAAACACTCGAGATGTAATCACTGAGAAACAGAGAAGAGATAAGGATTTGATTATCCAATTGTATGCCTGACACACAATTTAACTTTCAAATATGGTCTCATGCAATAGGTAGCAAATCATTGCATAAATGGAAGAAGTCTCATGGGGAATATAGTGAATGTCTGCGTGTGGAAATAATTCTGCATCTCGAACTCATCAATATTGCACAAGAAAATTGGACAATTCCTTTCATATTTGACATTATATCCATGCTCCACTAACTTTAGGATGAACTTGTCATACAAATGGAAATTATACCACTTAGTTAGGATGCGAACTCAAGTGTCATAACTTAAGTGCTGTGTTTTAGTTTAACTAAAGTTTCATCATGCGAAACATGTTTTGTTAACTAGAACTTGTTTGTTAACACATTAGTTAATTCTCTTAACCGAAGTCATGCTTGATTAATTCATTGAAGTGGTCAATTTGTGTTCTCCTTAATTAGCTTAAGTACTCTTTATTAATATTACTTAAGTTTAACTAATTGGGTTCTCCTTAATCAACTGAAGTCATTCTCATGAGCAATTCAAATTTTATTTGTTTTGAATGCATCTTACCTTTATCTCTTATAGTATGTACATGGTCTATATGTGTTAACCTTTAATTTATCTATCATATCAAATTATACTAAGGATAATTTTCCAATGTTATGATCATACTTTATTACTATCGTTCCAAGTGGTAATATGCTAAAGTAATTCATTCTAAAGGTGGATAGTCTCTAGAGGAGACTTAATAGCTCATCCATCTTGAGTTACCATGGCCAGTAACAAATCACACAGATTAATGCTTCAACATGCAAAACATAAACTCTACACATGAGAATCTAACTTGACACATAAGTCCCTAGTCTTGTCCAAAAAGAATTTACAACATCATCACTTTGAAATATCAAACCATTCACCTAAAAAATTGAGGATTAACGTCTACACATAATGCTTAGTCATTATTGATTCCAACTCAAGAATCGACTCCAAGTTTCCTGAGTCCAACTCAGGCTCTCTACTACCTCAACACATGAGGCCCAATTCTGGGGCACAAGATTGGGTTGGAGAATGACTCATGATGTGGTAACTTTAAAAAACCCTCTCAGCGAGGGAGGAATTCTTTGTCATGCCAAGATTTTATGAGAAGTACCTATACTTTGTGACTAATAGAGGGTTAGTCAACACATATACAATCTCCTCATCAGTAGCAATGTACTAAAGTCTTACGACACCTCTCTAGACCATGTCTCTAATTAAGTTATACTTCATTTAAATGTGTTTGAACTTATCCTGAAACAGAGGGTTTTTTAGAGCTTAATACAACTCTAATTGTCAAAGAAAATAACCATAGTTGCTAGCTTCTCCCCGAACAACCCAGAAAGTAGCTAACTAACCCACACAGCTTCTTGATAGGAGGAACTAGATACAATATACCCTACTTTTGTAGTACTGTTGGATATGGATCCCCACTTCCTATTGGAACAAAATATCATAACTTCACCCAAGATAAAACAATATCTGTATGTACTATTTCAGCCCACAATGCTACCACCCCCATCAAAGTCGAAATATCCAAGTAGGATCACTCCTCCACTGGAGGAATATCTGATTCCATAAGAAATAGTACCTTGAAGGTATATAAGCACATGCTTATAAAAAACCCAACGTATGTGTCTAAGATTATACATAAACTGACTCAAGATACCCATAGAATAACACATATCAAGTCTAGAATGTATCATACATAAAGGAACCAATGATCTATCTACACAAAGTAGGATCCAGTAGATCTAATCAGGAATTTGACCTATGTAGTTTACTCAAATTAGAAACCTTCGGTGTAGACATTTATTTGAAATCCATCATGCCAAACTTAGAAAGGAATATCTCATCTTTCCTTTGCTACACCTCAAGACCAAGAAAGTAGTGCATAAAACCCAAGTCTTTCATTTTGAACTCAGAAGTGAGCTCCCTCTTGCACTAAAATATCATATGTTCCTCTCCAATAAGGAAAAAATCATCAACATAGAGAACCAATATGAGAGGTTGGTTCTTCACAATCTTGAAGTACAGGTTTGGATTATTATATTTTATATTATAGAATCCTAATATCTAAAGATATATGTTATTCCTCGAATACCAAATCCTTAGAGTTTGCTCAGGACAATACATTTCTTTATTCAATTTGAAAAAATTGGAATCCTTCCCATACACTACAAACCCCTCAAGTTTCTATATGTAAAAATATTCCTCAACCTCACCATTGAGGAAGGAAGTCTTCACATCCATTTGGTAAAGATTCCATCCTAGAATAGAAGCAAGTGAAATAATAGCTCGAATAATGGTGTACATAGCCACATGAGTGGATGTCTTGTCATAGTCTATGCATTATTTCTAAGAGAAACCACATGCTACAAATTTGGATTTATACTGTTCAAAACCACCATCAGCTTCATGCTTAATTTTATAAAGCCACGTAGAAGTTACTATAGACTTCCATTAAGGTCTAGGAATCACTTCTGAAACATCATTCGTCATAATAGATTTGTATTCATATACCTTCGTGTCTTTCCATACTTGCTTCTTAGCAGCTTCTTCAAAGGTGGAATGTTCTAAATCACTGATGCGACTCATCTTTGCAACATATCTTGAATATATTTTAGTTCTGTTTCGTTCTCTAGATGGTCCTAACGGTGCTCCATGCCTTTTTGCATCTTGTAGAATGTATTGACACCATGAAATATCCTCTTAGTGGGAGGTTCATTAAGTGATTTCTCAACCATTTCTACTAGTTCTTTAGGAGCTACCGAATCTGAAGCCATAAGAATATTATGGCTTCACCCTCTCAACCTCTGAAAGAGAAGAACTAAAATCTGAATCCTCCATCATAGGATTCTTATTCTCCTCCATATTTGAATCACACTAAAGATCTTTAGAGCACTTGAGTGCAACCTCTTCATGGAATGCCACGTCTCTACTAACTTTAATGTGTCTTTCACTTAGTACATAGATTCTACAGGATTTGGATGATTCTCTATAACTAACAAATATCACTTTCTTTCTAGATGGCTCCATATTTTTCATTTTCTCTTTTAACACATGAATGTATACAAGACAACTAAAGATCTTTGAGTGTGCAATATCTGTTTTTTCACCAGAGAAAAATTCTTCAAGAGTCTTCTCTTGGAGAATAGCATGAGTTCTTCTATTATGGATATACATTGCTATGATGGAGGATTATTACCATAATCATGTAGGTATATATTGATCATAGATCATATATTTTGCATCCTCACTCATTGTTATGTTTTTCCTTTTGGAAACCCCATTTTGTTAGAGGTTGTAAGGTACTATTAGTTGTTTGCATATTCTTGCATCAATACAAAAATCATTAAATGCATGTGACTCAAATTCACCTCCATTATCATATCTCAAAGCACACATGTGCTTTCCATTCTGATTCTCAACCAAGGCTTTGAACTCTTTAAACTTCATGAAAGTATCACTTTTATCTTTCAAAAAACATGTTTATGACTTTTGAGTGAAGTCATCTATGAACAACACAAAGTATAGGTAACCAATCAAGGAGGGTGCTAACACGGGGCCACATACATGAGAATCACTTAACTCTAAAATCCCTTTATATCTATTGGTAATGGTAGGAAAACTATTCTTAATTTTATTCCCAAGAGCACAACCTCTATAGAAATTATCATGTTCAAATTGAATATAGGCATACCTTTTAACATCTTCTGCAACCTAGGTATCACTTTGAAATGGATATGTCCAATCCTCCTATGTCATATCTCACAAGGAATGACTATGTTATGGATCATGGCTTGAATTAACTTTCTAGGAACTTTTCAGAGACCTCCCTCTCTAACTCCAATAATAGCTCCATAGTTCAAGTCTTTATTATTCAGCCACAAGAGTGCTTGATTTTCCATAAAAATATTTCTAAATCCTCTATCCTCTAGAAGTGAAACTAGTAGTAGGTTCTTCTTGAAACCATGAACATATAGAATATCCTCAACTTGGAGTATTTCTCCTGAACTTAACTGGAAGGAGGCAGATCCAACTCCTTGGATTGATTAGGACGTGCTATCTCCAAGATTTACCTTGCATGTTAACATTTTATCCTTCATATATGTGATAGCACTGCTATATCCATTCATGTGTTTGGATGCACCACTATCAACTAGGCATGCCTCAACACTAGTGGTGATAGATCCAAAAAGAAGTTAGACAGGATAGTACTCCTTCCTTATCTCTTTAGCATTGAAATAATCTTTCTTTGTAGGTTCATATTTTGTAGCAGAAGAAGCATGAAATATACCTTTGAAATTTCCTTTGTACGTTTCTTAATAGTCTCCTGCACAGTACCCCTTCTTGTTGAAATTGAATCCTTTTACCTTTGAATTATCAAAGTTCTTACTAAAATCCTTTTCCTTTGCACGTGGAAACTTATTCTTAGAGAAATATTTCTTCCCTCTCTTCATCCTTTCCATAAGAGAAAGGTTTTATTATTTGGAGGAAGTAGTATTGATTTGGATTCACTCTTCTTCTTGTAGGTAATCATGCCATAGTATCTCAAAGTTTGGTTGCACCTATCAGCCATTAACAATGGCCAAGAATGTATCCCACAAGGATGGAAGACCATTCACAATAGTTTGAATGACATCATCATCATCCACCACTATTCCAATACGAGTGAGTTGATTTCTCAGTTGAGAGATATTTCTAAAGAAGAAGTCCATTTTCTCATCCTTCTCCATCTTCATATTCTAAATTTTGTTCTTCAATTCAGTCTTCTAAATAAGATCCTTCTTCTCATAGAGAATTTTCAAAATATCGAAGCACTCTTTTGTGGTATTTAATGGAGTAATCACTGGCATCAAGTTTTCATTCACCGAATAATATATGATCCATTTAGATTTTTCTTGATTCTACTTTAAGGTAGTGCCCCCTACATTAGAAGTAGGCTATTCCACCACATTAGATATGTATCCATATATGCCATTCTCTTCCAGGGTGTTTATGATCCTGGCCTTCTAAGTGTTGAAATTTGAGGTCCCTTCAAGTTGGTATTTTGACCTTACTAAGATTGAGGACATTGTTCTTCAAGTACTGTGATAAAATTTTACCACTCAGGATCAACGTAGGATCAATATTTCTTGAAAAATGTATCTCCTTCATGCCTCGAGCTTCAATACCATATTGAATTTTGTTGATATTTGATATTTAATATTTAATTGCATAATTACCGAGTACTTGAAATCAATGAGCCATTCATACACCTAGTCATTCACACATAACACAACATTACCCTAGGGAAAAGCCTCAAAACAATGAGAGAGAGAAACCCCAATAAATATCCTTAGTATAATAAAGATAGATAGCAACGAATATCTTTTACAATAGAAAATTACTTTCAACACCCCAGGTGAAATATAAGAGAGAATTAAAACACCCTAGGTGTAATCACTGAGCAATAGGTAAGAGAGAAGGATTGGATTATACAATTGTGTGCCTGACACACAATTTAACTTGCAAATATGGTGTCATGCAATAGATAGTGAATTAATGCATGGGTGAAAGAAGTCTCATGTAGAATATAACGAATTCCTACATGTGGAAATTATTCTTTACCTCCAAGTCATCAATCCCACACAACACAATTGCAAAATTACTTTCATATTTAACATTATATCAATGATCTACTTACTTTAGTATGAAATCTTTGTACAACTCGAAGCTAGGCCACTTAGTTAGGATGATAGCTCAAGTGTTAGCATGCAAGTTTCATAACTCAAGCATTGTAACTTACGTGTCATCTTTCGGTTTAACTAAAGTTTCATCATGAAAACACTTTTAGTTAACTGGAAATTATTTATTAACACTTTAGTTAATT
Organism: Pseudotsuga menziesii; assembly: GCA_001517045.1. Taxonomy (NCBI): domain Eukaryota; kingdom Viridiplantae; phylum Streptophyta; class Pinopsida; order Pinales; family Pinaceae; genus Pseudotsuga; species Pseudotsuga menziesii. The sequence continues at coordinate 321,733 of LPNX010350108.1, read as the reverse complement.
ATCTTAGCTGAAATCATGCTTGATTCAATGAAGTGATCAATGTTACAATTTTAATGTTTCCAATATGATTATGTTATATCTTCAAACAAATTGCATTATATCACAATAACCATATGTAATATGATTAATGAAAGAAATAAAAGCACAACATCACAAAATACACAAAGATTTTTCCTCTGCGAAACCACAAGGGAGAAAACCTAACAACTTCTTTAGTATAGATTCTGTTGGAAAGTACAATCCGAAACCAAGCTTAAGGTGATCCCAAAAGATAAGAGATTCTTCTTATTTTTCCCATTGAACTTCTTCTTTTCTCTCTTATTCACTTACGTTAACAAACTTATCTGTCCAAATGAGAGGTGTCTCTCCTCTATTTATAATCAATGTATGAGTGGCCTTTTATCCTAACTGGGCCAATTTCTCTTTCTTACAGGATCAACTTCTCTAGGGAGACTCAAAATAAAATTTATATAATAATTATTTTCGGTACTATTGACCCGACTTACAACAAAGGGTTTAAATTCATTCTTTCAAGACATTTACATGGAAAAATAAAACAATAACATCCCTTGAAAGAGGTATAACAATATAAAATTAAAAATACAATAAGAATATCTTCCTAAGTTACACAACATTCCACACTCCCTCTTAACAAGGAAGGTATTCTTCTATCACAGACATCATCACTAGACATCATCTATGGACATCATCACTCCTAACTTGGTACTTGGGCCATTGACTTGTGACATATATCGAATCTATACATCACTAGAAGTTCTATAGAGCCAACCCTTTTTCATGCTGGATGTAAATCCACATATCCATATAGTGCCATCCCTTTTTCATGATGGATATACCTCTACAATGCCATCCCTTTTTCATGCTGGATGTAGCTCTACATATTCGTACAATGCCAACACTTTTTCATGATGGATGCACCTCTAGAGTGCCAACCTTTATTCATGATGGATGTACTCTACATATCCATACAATGTTATCCCATTTTCATGTTGGATGTATCTATAAAATTCCATCCCTTTATCATGTTGGATGTAGCTCTACATATCCATGCACTGCCATCCCCTTTTCATGGTGGATATACCTCTATAGTGCTAGCATTTTTTCATGATGGATGTAGCTCTGCATATTCATATAGTGCTAGCCCTTTTTCATGTTGGATGTACCTCTCACATGTCTCTATAGTGCCATCCCTTTTTATTGTTGGATGCACATCTCTGCAGTGCCAATCCTTTTTCATATTGGATTCCTATATCTACAGTGCCAATCAATTTTTAATACTAGATACATATCTCTGCAGTGCTATCCCGTTTTCATGTTGGATGCCTATCTCCGCAGTGCTAGTCCTTTTTCATACTAGATGCATATCTCCACAAATCCATCCATTTTTCATACTACATGCATATCTCTACAGTGCCAACAATTTTTCATACTAGATGCATATCTCTGCAGTGCCAACCGTTTTTCATGTTGTATTCCTATCCTAGATTTCTAGTAATTTTTCATATTGGATGCAAGTCTCATTGTAGTGAAAACTATTTTTAATGATGGATGTAGGTCTCATATGTCTTCCATAGTTCCAACCATTTGTCATGCTGGATGAAGACCACTATTTTGCATCAAGGACTCATTACTCCCTCTTTCAATGGACACTGATTTGGGCATATCCAAGCTTGTCCCATAAGTACTCAAACTTCACTTTCAATACAATCTTGATCAATACATGTGATATATTATCATTCATTGCAATATAATGGAGCTTCAATACTCCTCTCTGTATCATTTCCTTGATATAGTGGTACCTAATCTTGATGTGCTTCGACTTGTCATGGAACAGATTGTTCTCAAACAACTTCATAGAACTCTAGTTATTGTTGAATACACAAGTCACCTCTAAATCAAGGTCAAAAAATACTATAAGTAGATTTCAAATCCATACAACCTCATACATATATGAGAAATATGCAATATACTTCTCCTCATCTGTACTCAATTCCACATTCATTTGCTTCCTGCTTGAGAGAAATTTCCTGCAATAACAAATAAAAATGCACGATATCACAAAAATAATAGAACAAAAAAGGAATTTATTGATCACATGCCACTTCGAGGGGGAAACCTCCTTTGATAAATGTCAATACAAATAACTCGTGTATTCCTTCATTTTCCTCAACACATACTTATATACTAAGTCTGATATAAGCAACGTGACTCTCCATGAATGTGGGATAAACAAGTACTTATATAGTAAGTTTAATATAGAAAACTATTACACCCCATCAATGTGGGATACTATAATATACTCATGGTATGAATTACAAATCATATGATTCCAACAAAAAAATACTAACAAATTAAATAGAAAGGTTGACACGGGTTACTAACATCCCCTCCATCTTAAAAAAGCGTTGTCCTCAAGTATTTAGATGTGGAAGCTGTTGCTGAATCTAAAGAGGCGGTTCCCATGTAGAATCCTCTGGTTGCATGTAGTTCCAATGAATTAATTCCTCTGTGATGGATCAAGAGTGAAGTTGAGGAGTGCTCCTATTGAAGATGGCCTATGGATTCAAAATGATGGATCTTTCATTATCCAGTTTTGGTAAAACAGTTATTTCTCTGATGTTGGTGCTAATAACTTTCTTGAGACAATAGACATGAAATAATGGGTGAATGAGAGAATAAGGAGGACGTTCCAATTTATAAGAAATGGATCTAATATTATAAAGAACCTTATATGGCCCATAGAGATTTGGAGCCAACTTATGATGCCCTTTGAGTTTCAGGGAGGATTTCTTGTAATGATGTAGACAAAGAAAAACCATATCACTGACTTGAAAAGTGTGCTCAGAATGTTTTTGATCATCTTATTGTTTCATTCGGTTTATTTCCATGTGAAGGTTGTCCTACAAAATGTGAAGAACATGATCTTTGTTTCAGAGAACCGTGTGAACTTCCTGAACTAGTGAAATGTTGGGGGTGTATGGAAGGAGCACTAGTGGTGCCTGATGATAAAATTCTTCATATGGAGTCATTTTAGATGCAATGTGGTAGGAGGTATTGTACCACCATTCAGCGGGATGGAGCCACTTTTCCCACTGATGTTGTTGTTCATAGGTGAAGAAATGAAGATAAATTTCCAAACATTTTTGGATAACTTCAGTCTGAACATATTTTTGTGGATGATACCTTGATCTCGTATTCAATTTGGTCCTAGTGTGGTGAAATAGTTCTGTCCAAAAATGACTTGTGAAAGTTGCATCACAATCTAAGACAATGGAAAAGGGATTCCATGAATATGAAATATTTGGTCAGTGAAAATTTGTGCGAATGAGGAGGTGGTATATGGATGGTTGAGGGAACAAAAATGACTATATTTTGAGAGACGATCAACCACAACCAAGATCATTGTCTTCCCTACATATTTAGGGATATCTTTAATGAAATCCATCCAAATATCCATCCAAATCCATGTAGGGATAATAAAGGGTTCGATCTATCCTGGAAAGAGTGTTGTTTCACCATTGTGGCACTGACAGGTATCACATTCAACGACCATTAGTTGAATTTCCATTTCCATTCCCTTCCAAAATAAGTTACGCCATTCCCACTCATACGTTTTGAGGAACCCATAGCTCTCTACTGATGGAGAAGAATGGAGTTCATATAAGACAACCTATTAAAGATCTGTGCTTTGGGAAAAAAACATATGACCCTTGTATCTTAGAGAAGAACCATCCCAAGAGTAATGTAAGACAAAAATATTTTCTCCATGTTTCATTTTATTCTTATTACTCTACTCCATTATTATTCACCGGGGTTCTCAATAAGGGATTATCTACAGGATGGCTCTATCTCCATTTTTAGAATTGTCTCCATGTAATTTCCCAGAAAAAGATAACCTATGATATTTTCTTAATTTTAATTTTAATTTTGTTTCAAAACTCATGGGTTCTCTAACTAAAAGAGTATTTTCCCTATCTAGCTAGGTACTCGGTGAATATTGTGGCCATAGATGACAAGAATGGCACTCCCCCTTCTAGGTAAGTATTTATACCACTAGGCTCAAACTAGGTTTTATTCTTTATAGGTTTTTGGTAAGGTAAGAAAAAAATTGGAATCCTTAAGATCTAACGCCCAAAACTTAGTAGCCAAATTATCCCTATATATGATTTCCTTGTAGCATACTATGGTTGCACTCAAAGAGTATTTACCATACTTGATTGAGTTAAAAAATAATGATTTTCATTTAACATGTNTATATATATATATATATATATATATATATATATATATTGTACAAATACCCCATACTTGAGTCAACAAAACATCTTTCTTTGATCTAGTTTGAATATATATATGTTTTAGTTTATGTAAATAGACTGGAGGTAGTTTGAATCTACATTTGCATCTAACTCTATGCATAGATGTGTGTATATACTAAAATAAAAAATAAATTGGTGCTTGCTCCATTAAAATCATTTTTTAATTTATTCAGTTTTTAGAAGTTCTAAAATATAGGAAGGAACATGGTTTTTTTTAATTACAAAACCAAAAAATGTGAAACCATGTATCTATTTGTACCTATAATATAAGCTTCCCTACCTTGGTATGACTTCATTTTTTCAATAATGGGACATATTAGCCTTACCCCTTGAAATTTTCTTGTTCTCCCACTAGTACTTTGATCCAAAAACTTCCATCATCATCTATAGTTTCTTGAACTTTCATCATTCGAATTATTAATGTTTCTTCCAGACCGAGGATAGTGCACAAATATATCTTCTTCTCCAGTACTGTAAATATCCTCCAAAAACTTCTCTAACTTGATCTTCTAGAAGGAAGTTTCCATTAACTCAATTTTGGGATCCTCAAAGCTATTTCCTAGCTCCTTGAGGAAGATAAAATTAGGGTAGTACCATTCACTAATAACAGCAATAGGTGATATTTTCTCTCAGTGAAAAATTAAAAGGGGGAAATTGTTCCCTCAAGCAAGTATATTCCCCTTCAACATATGCAAGCCTTCCATGATTTACATGCAAATCTTTGGCTCAACTGACAAGCCCTTCTTACATAGGAACACCAGAAATAAACCATCACGAGCTATAGGCTTCTAAGTAAACCCACATCTCATTTGAATTATTTGGATCTATTGGTATGGAATGTTGGGCTCCATAGATTTTGGACGAATGGGTTTAACACATCTACAAAAACATAAATTAATCATTTCTTCATTTGTGGAGCTGGTTTCCACCAATTTTTACAAATATCCAAATGATAATTAGATATCCTTCTAATTTTTTAACCATTACCAAACTAGAAAAACAAAACCACAAATCCATATGCGATGTTGCCCACGTAGAATAATTTCGAACGTATTCTCTGATTGAAAAATTTGAACACTACTAGTTCATGAAACTCTTTGAAATATGCTTACCCTTTGTGCTTGCATTGGCCTAGAACTGGAATAAAATATACTCGACCACATTATCTGTAAGTAATTTATCCAGCCATAACGTAGCGGATTGTAAAGCATTTATCTTGAGGGAAAGGAACTTCTATCAAGTAGTTTCAGCAGCCCCAATAACAAGAACCCTACTCCTCATTTCCTTCATCTTCGTCTTGCTAAAAGACTATGTATGTAGAGTAAGTAAGGACCTACAAGTGGTGGGAATAAAACCCTAGTTTGTTGGGTATTTTTCATTTTTTGTAGTTGCTGCAATAGTCTGCTTGTATGGTGCCAGTGATATTGTACTGCACATGGTTGTCTCTATTATACACAATGCACAATGAAGAATAATTTCGATTGCATATATTTCACTCAGATATATGAAGAAAACTACAAACATATGTGTTTTCAAGCTGTATTCCCAAATATTTTTGAAGTAATAGATGGCCATGTTTTAGGTCATTGAATTGCTTAAGAAGACAATTCTGATATTCCATGGAAATATCTATATAATTGGTTTATGGTATGTTTGAAGGAAATTTTTCAATGAGTTATATCTGTGGGAATTTCCCAAATCAACGTGTATTGAAGAGCTCCTTCACATAACATAACATGCACCCCCCAAATATTCACATACTAGTTATGGAAATTGTTGGGATTAGGAAAAGGAAAGCAAAATTCACTTAGAATTATTCTTAACTATTCAAAGAGCTAAGTTAGAAGAAGAGAAAGGATATGTGATAGAGGTAGTGACAGAAGGAAGGAAGAGAAAATTAAGCAAAAGAAGGAAAATGAGACGCGACAAAAAAAATAAAGGATTTAAGGAAAGAAGTAATTCAAGAGGAAACTACGAAAGCCGTGACAGAAGAAGATGTGTGACAGAAAGAAGATTCATGGCAAAAGAAAGGAATGAGACAAGGAAAGGTGCGGCAGAATAACAATACCAGAAGGCATGCAGTGGTATAATGGTTGGAAATTGACAGTAGGGTATAACAACTGGAAAAGGACAGTAGGGAATAACAACCAGAGAGAAACAATTCTAGAATATCATGGGGACGAGGTTGGCTAGAGTTGGCAGAAGCTGCACGTACGAAAGCATATTTGTAATTTGGGACATTAGTGCGTATTGACATGTGTTCCTATAATAGGAAATACATCATGTTGGCTAACTGCATGAAGTTGGCCGAAAGTGACATGTAAGAGGTTATAAAAGGAGGAACCCGAGCTATATGCGGGTTAGCTTCTCCACTGTTAGGCTCTGTAGGGTTTGGTCATGTTATTCTCTATAGCATCTCGTCATTTAGTGACAGTCTGATTATATTGTTTTGTGTGTTTTTACTAAGTGCATAGGGTTGAAGAATCTGTAGCTGAGTGTGCATATGTGTAGGAAAAGTTGAGTCAATCCATGATGTATGCAGATCATTAGTAGACTCAATTAGGGAGGGAGTATAAGAGAATATCAAAGAGAATGAGAGGAATAAAGATTTTGTGTAGATAACGAAGAAGATATAAAACATAGTCTACAACTTAGTGCGTAGATAGAAGGTGCATACATTTACCATGCTAGATGAAGAGTGCCTTTGTGGTTTGTTCAAGATGGGTTTCCACATTAACTACTGTGTCAAATGCATGAATGATGAATGTGTTTAAGATGCACGTATATATTTTGTTGTGAGTGAATGTCTATGTATTTTCTTACAAAGAGTATATTGATATCTGTTGCACTGTGTTAAGATTTTGATGGTTATATCAGATCTTATAACACTTAGCATCATAACAACATAACCATAAGCAAAATATCACTGAAATATAGACAAGAAAAACCACACAAAAGAACACAAATATTTCTCCTCAGAAACCCTCATGGGGAAGAAAACCCAACAAAACTTCCTATGTATAAGATGTATAAAAAGTAAAAGACAAGACCCCAGACAGGTGCGCCTCCTCAAGTAGATATATATATATCCTATGCATTGTCCTCTATTTATACTATTTTTGTCACTTGAAATTTAACCTAACAAGTCGGCCCCATTTAACTAAGTGAGACAAACTCACTTAGGAAGACTCAATACGATATTATTTTATATTCTTTAGGGTATTATTTCCCGGACTTACAATGGAGGCTTTACCTCATGAATCTATGATGAACAAATACAATAGTAATACCCCATAGAAAGAATAAGAACATCTCCCTTGGGTTACATCAGTAAAATACATTTAGAATATCCTTTGAAGTTACAATATTCAACACTCCCCCTTAACAAGAAGGTTATTCTACTGACAACATATTCATAGAATGTAGGAGAATAGAGAGACAATATCTGCAACATCATTGAGGCTATACATCTATACGCCACATGAAGTTTTCATAATCAGTAACTGGAACAATTACTTTTCATCTTCTGCATCACATGATCACTTGATCCTTTTGTAGCAACGCTTCGATATTTAGATATTTTGTAGCAGGACTTTGATTTTCTGATCCTTTACAGTAGTAATTCGATCTTATGATCCTTTGCAACATCACTTTGATCTTTTGATCCTTTGCACAAACACTTCGATCTTTTCGATCCTTTCCAACAACACTTCGATCTTTTCGATCCTTTGCAGCATCACTTCGATCTTTCTCGATCCTTTGCAGCAACACTTTGATCTTCTGCAACAGCCTTATGATCTTCTCGATCCCTTGTAGCAGTACTTTGATCCTTTCAATCCTTCTTCAGCAGCACTTCGATCCTTTCGATCCTTTGTAGCAACACTTTGATCCTTTTAATCCTTTGTAGTAGAACTTCGATCCTTCTTGATCCTTTGGAGCCACACTTCAATCTACTTGACCCTTCGTTGATGTACTTTGATCTACTTGATCCTTTGCCGCCATGCTACCTATAGTACACATGATCTATTTGCGGTATGATCAATCTCGATCACTTTAGGACATAAGTTTAGGGAAAATGCAGTCCTCCATCAACATGATCCATGAAATCAATCAGTCAAATCATTTACAACTAAATGTATATCTCGATCGCACCTAGTGTCAACCCTATCGTCCGTGAGGACGCATTGTAGACCATCCATACCACATAGGTTAGGACCACTCCCAAGTAAGTGTTATACTACGGTATCTACACTTACGTGTAAGCATCCTCTTCCAAGCAAGAGTATTGTTTGTAGATCAGATCTTGACCGCATACACAATGTCGACCCATCATAGAAATTCCATACCACACAGGTTAGGACCACTCCCAAGTGAGTGTTATACTACGACGTCCGTGAGGACTCATCATAGAGAATTCATACCACATAGGTTAGGACCACTCCCAGGCGAGTGTTATTCTATGGTATCCACAACTGAATGTAGGTACTCTCCATGAGAGTAACATCTACATGGCCATACTTAGCTAGTATGGACCACTCTCATGAACAAAGTGTTATACCTTCTATCCTCCAGAGAGGATACTATCGTCCACAAGTGAATATGGGTACTCTCCATGTGAGAGTAGCATCTATAGGGCCATCCTTATCTAGTAAGGAACACTCTCATGAATAGAGTGTTATACCTGCCATCCTCAAGAGAGGATACTATCATCCACAAATAAATGTTGGACCTTGTCGGCATATTTAGACATACTTGGCCTCTTTCATGATGGAGCATCACTATCATCCCATCATCAATGTTAGTCTCATCATCAATCCCCATTTTCCAGGAGGATTCATATTATCAACCTGATCCCCCTTTGTCTGAGGAGGGTTCATAGTCTCGACATGTTCTTCCTTTTTGAGGATATTCCATATCTTTAAATTTTTCCTCCTTTCTGAAGAAAGTCCACATATTTGACTTTTTCTTCCTTTCTGAAGAAATTCAATATCTTCATTGCCCCTTCTTGTGAGGAAAGATCTATATCATCATCACTTTTTATCCTTGCGAGGAAAGTCTTCAGTATCAACATCATTGATCCTCCTTGCGAGGAAAGTATTCAGTATCAACATCACTATTCCTCCTTACAAGGAAAGTCTTTTTGAAATACACCAAGCTTGTCACAAAAGCTTGGTCACCACATCAACAACTTGCTCATTGGTACTCACATACAAGAGTATGTCTCCCTTCGGTACCATATTCCACAGGATTATTTTTCTTCTTTATGCAACTTTGGTTGTCACAAAGAATCACTGTGGTTTCCAACTCCATGTCAAATAGTTCTGACATCATCTTTCCAAAGCCATATGGCTTCCCAAATAGTGGAGGAAGTTGCAATGCACTCTACTTCAGCTGTACTAAGAGAAACACTGAAATATTTTTTACTAAAACATGATATCATGGCGGATCCCATACCATAACATCCATCTAAGGTGTTCTGGGCCTTTCTGTGGAACTTCCTTCCCAAGATGAATCTGTATATCCATATAATATGTAGTCATGATCTCTACCATAGTAAAGTCCCAAGTCTGTCATACCTTTAAGGTAACTTATCACATGCTTTGCAGCTATCAGGTGAACACATCTAGGTTTAACTAGATACCGACTCAAGGTTTTCACAACAAAGCATATATTTGGCCTTGTAGTCATTAGATATATCAATGAATCAATAAACTGTCTTTATTGATTCATATCCACTAACTTTGATGTCTCATCAGATAACAACTTCATGTTGGTATCCATGGGTGTGTCCATGACTTTACAATCCAACATATTAAATCTTCTTAAGATTTCCACAACATAGTTTCCCTGGTTCGGAAATATTCCTTCTGAGCTCTGCCACACTTCCATCCCTAGGAAATAATGCATCAATCCAATATTTTTCATCTCAAATTCTTTAGATAGATCCTTCTTGCAATCTATGGTATGTTTCTCATTTCCAATCAGAATTAGATCATCCACATACATCAATAGTATGACAGGTTCATCATCCATAACCTTAACGTAAAGGTTAGGATCAACTTTACTCTTGGTAAAGCCCAAGCTTTTCAAGAAGCTATCTTTTCTTCCATACCAAGCTCTAGGAGCTTGCTTCAGTCCATATAGAGCCTTTTTCAACTTGCATACATGAGTCGCTCTATTTTCAACTTCAAATCCTTGTGGATGTTCAATGTAAACCTCTTCCTCAATCACACCATTAAGGAAGGTTGTCTTTACATCCATATGGTGTAGATACCACTTCATCATGGAAGCAAGTGCCATGATGGTTCTGATGGAAGTGGGCCTTGCTACTAGAGAAAATGTATCTCCATAACTAATTCCCTCTCTCTTGAGAGAATCCTCTAGTTATAAATCTTGTATTTTTCAAGACATCCATCAACAACGAATCCACTTGGAAGATACCACACTCTTTCTTTCTGGTTTGGGTACTATATCTCAAACATAATTATGGTATTCTTCCATCACTAATTCTACCATGAGTTCATTCTTTCAGGACATCGACATATCCCAGTCTTTCACATTCAACCTTCAAGTCTTGGTCCAGCAGGGAGTTGTCCATCCTGTCATATCATGTCGATCTCAGAGATCTTTTGCAGTCACTCCCCCTGAAGCAGAGCATTATCCTCTCTCTGCATTCTCTATTGGAGTGATAGGTAGAATCCTTTTCTAGTATGTATCCATCTCAGGTTACTAGATACCATGATCCCTTTATCTTGATCTTTATTGAAAAGTTCCTTTTGCACCCATCTATGAGCTTGTTATCTTATATAGGTTTTCGTCTTCAACCTTGTAGCAAAGGTTAAGATATTCATCACTCTAGGTGATATTTCAAGATCCTCGATTTTATTTTCTATGAGCTCATACAAAGCCTATTTCGTACAGGTGGTTCTTTGTTCTATATATACTTCTATTGGAGAAGTGTGTATGTTCAATAGAGTCTTTCGTGCCATAGTGTATTATTTCTAAGACAAACCATGAACCTTGATTTGTATACTTTTTCTTGTATATCCATATGGAAGACACTATGCACTTCCCTTCAGGTTGCAGAATCATATCCTAGACATCATTAACCATGATCAATTGTTACTCTTTGATCATGGCTTCTTCCATAGATGGAAGGGTTTGCATCAATGATGTCACCCAACTATGTCACACAAATAGAGTGTGTCTGAGGCCTCTAATTACTTTGGTTTGGAAGTCCCGTCATACTTTTCTTCATCTTGGAATATCTGTCATGCCCAAGATGGTATTCATATCTAGAGGTTGATCTACCACTCTCTGAAACTCTTTCTTCTGTCACGATGTCCCCGACCCTGAGAGCTTCAGGTTCATGTTTATTGGAGTAATATTGAATTGTCATCACTTGTTCTTCAGAACAAGTCTCATCCTCCTTTTCTTGTATGCAGTTTTACACGACCATTCCTACATGTCAAATGCACCAGTTGCATGGTTAGAACCATTTCATAGGACATATGCATAACGACAAATTCTTATGCATCATGCAATTTTTTAGCCAATAAAAAATTCATCCATATCTCATGGAAACTTTCTAGATTCTTTCCATCTCTATGATGACATCATTGATATTGTGCACTTAATCCAGTATGTTAGAAAATAGGTTTCATTCTAGATAAGTAGCAATGGTGTGTTGTATAGCACCATGGGCTACTTACCCATAACATGCATATTAGTAGTATAATGTAATTTCATGCAAACATGCTATCATGCATAATACACAACATATACAGGAAATACAATTCAAATAATTATGTTTGTTTGCTTGTCGTCATCTCCTTATGGATCTGCAGCTTCTCCTTTGACCAATGATATTTCTTCAATCTCATGCTTGCTTCAAAGCTTTTATGGAATGTTGCTTCTGGTGGACCTAGGGTTTGACAGAGAAACCCTAATTTTTCAAATTAGGTATATTTCAAATCTTATTGGATAGAAAGATGTGCCTCCTTAAGGTGATCTAATCAACATACTCATTTTCCCAAAACTGTGATCAGAACGGCAAAATATTTGATGCCCTAGTTTTCGAGTCAATTTCTTCTGCATAAATGCTTGATATTGTTTCTGTGGAATATCCGAAAGTAATGATCCTCTATGTATGAAACTTCACATTGAGGTATCATGTTCCATCTTCTTTGCAACACCACAGGTTATAGAAGAATTGGTTTCACCAATTGGGACTTATGTGAGTTTTCCCAAGGTGACTTATTTAAGGTTTGTTCAACATAGCGAACTTTATGGACTGCTACATGTCACTTTTTTACCTTCGAGGTATGAAAATTTCACCAAACAAATTAAATTATGTTCCCTATCTGGAACATCTTGTGAAATTTCATTTGGACCTTCGTAGCTCGAGCTATAGCAATTATCCCTATGTCACCTGTTTAGGACTGAATCCTGGGAGAGGCTGGAACCCTGATTTGAAGGAATCATATATCCTTGAATATAGTGAATCTGAGGCTGAAAATTTTACAAAGGGTACATAAGGAATTTATATTCATCCTATAAATGTTTCGGCTCTTGATCCTTTCCCAATATCCAGATATAGCGACTGCACCAAAATGACTAGTTTTAGTGTTTTAGGGTTTTCAAGCATGAAACCCTAATATTCAATAGCTGTAGTTGTAACATAGTTTTCGTTGTTCAAAGACTTCTTTCAGGGTGTATCTGACACCATGTTAAGTTTTTGATGGTTATTATAACATTTAGCATCATAACAGCATAACCATAAGCAAAAGATCACTGAAATATAAACAAACAAAAACACACAAAAGAACACAAAGATTTATCCTGGGAAACCCTCATGGGGAAGAAAACCAAACAAAACTTCCTTTGTATAAGATGTATCAAAAGTAAAAGACAAGACCCCTGATAGGTGCACCTCCTCTAGCAGATATCTCTCTCTCTCTCCTATGCGATGTGCACAAGTGAGTGTGTTCAAATGAGGAACACATCTCGTCTATTTATACTCTTTTTGTCACTTGAAATTTAACTTAACAATTTGGCCCCACTTAACTATGTGGTCCGACTTCACTTAGGAAGAATCAATACAATATTATATTATATCCATTAGGGTACTATTTCCCCGACTTACAATGGAGGCTTTACCTCATGACTCGATGATGACCAAATACAATAGTAACACCCTGTCGAAGGAATAATAACATCTCCCTTGGGCTACATCAGTAAAATACATTTAGAATATCCTTTGAAGTTACAATATTCAACACACTGTTCTTGTGAATGTGTGAATGTACTTATGCTGCATCGGGTTGTTGATATAATACTTGCATAAGGAGGAATTGTGTCGTAGGTTAGTTGTGTAGAATAAGTGTCAAAACTCCACCCATCAGCCTTAGTCTAGCGCCTCGACGTGTCACCCAGGGACAAGAAATCCCCCACCCAACTGCGGAAACCTGGTTCTGGAAGTTACCCATAAGGAAGATCTATCGAGTGAGACTACATATGCGTCATAGGTGCTTCCAACCAATCCTTGCTCTGTCAGGACAATATCTTAGGCTTTGGTGTGCTCAGCAGAAGAGATTGAACCTAGATCGAAGTGAAGCAAAAACCCAACAAAAATATTGTACCAATCGAATGAGAAAAATAATTGAGTTATTATAATGTCCTTTGTTTATGATATTGTTGACTCATATTTCTACTCATATCATAAGGAAATAACTAGTATTTAATAAACTAATTTTTATTAATATTTATATAAACATGAATTGATAAATTAATTTTTACGATCGTGCACATAAATATTAATCATATTTTATAATTAAAATATTTTATTTATGGAATTTGGATTATAATGGTATTTCTAATTTTTATATTTTATTTTATAATTATTTTTAAAAAGTGATAGGACTTGGAAACTGGAATTATATTGATTAGAAGTGGTAGGTCTTATCTCTTTTACAAATGGATTTTGTAAATATTAGATGAATAATCGTTTTTTTAAGAAACATATAAAATGTAAGAAGGCCAATATGATGATTTAAAGTTATTTAAAAAAATGTTGTAGTTTTTCTCTTATGTTTATTGTGAGTTGAAAAAATTTATTTATATGTTTTATCTTGGTTTATGTATGACTTTTTCATAAGGCTGAGGTGTTGGGAATCCATTCGTATTGTTATATACATATGGTTATTGTATAAATATCAATATTTATAAATAATGTGTTTTTTAAGTTTGGTAATGTAATCAAAGGATATGTATGAAAAAGGTTTATTTGAAGCAAAAAGAATTCCTCAAATATTTATCATTTTTTTTTTAAACTGAAGGATTGACTTCGAAGGATTCAAGGTAGGAACTAGTGACCTCCCCACTTACTAGAAAAACATGTGCACATCTTACCAATTGAATTATCCCTTTTAGACTACTACTTGAAAATTTAATTTAAAAAAGTATTAATATGGTTTTTTTTATATCTATTATATATGGATTTATTTAAAAAAACAATTATTTACTTTATGTAAATTCAATATAATATATTATAAAATTAAAAAATAGTAATAATAAATGTAATATCATGCCCATAAAATCTCGTTCTCCTTCATTCCCATAACCCCTCTCCATTTTTATTTTTATTTTTTTCAACCTTCTTATTGAAGAGTTAATTAAGAATAACAACATTTTCAATGGTTTATTCCTCTCCACTCACGATGTCCCTTGCTACCTATTTAGAGTTAATGGAAATATTAAAAGACATTCCACTTGATTTTAATTACATGTAAGGGTCAAAGGGATAGAAAATTGACGGGCTAGTTGAGAGGCCCCTACCAAATAATAAAGGTTTGTTGTATGGGATTTTATAGAATTTTAGTATGGGGATTATGGGATTTTATACACTTAGTAGTAGGATTGGTTTAGAAATTCCCCTTTATATTTTTTGTATTTTTATGGAAAGTTCTTAGTTACTTTTCTATTGTTTTTATTGATTACTATCTTATTATTAGCAATGTCTCTTTAATTTCTAGAACATGGGAATGTGGGAGCGAGAAAACACATAAACGATATATATGCAAAAGTACCCCCAAATTTTAGGAAACATTGAAGGGTATGTCGGGTATTTAACATAAGGTACCCCCACCAAGAATACTACCAATTTTATATTAGAATACATACAAATTGAAATTTTGAGCTTAGGTCATTAAATTCTTTAATTTTATAATCTAAATATTAATACAAGTTTACAACATACATAAACTCTAATAAAATTAAATACAACCATACATAAGCTATAACTAATAAAACAAATTCGGGAATACAACCATATTAGACAATGAAATAAAATTGAGTCTATTAAGAAGGAAAATAGTGGACAACATGGCTTTTTATCATTTATTTTCTTATTTGTTGGTAAACAAACTGTCAAAAGAAACATGGAGACACCATTTTTAAGAGAAATGTTTCCCTTATGTAATTCCTTGAATTTCCTTTAAACGAGGATGTGGGAGAACAATGATGCCAAGGATCAAGTTAAATATCAAAGATGCCAAGGATGATTGGAACAATGTGTTGGTTAGTGATCATGCATATGCACATGTTTGAGATTTCATTCCTATTAAACAATTACATCATAAGTTGTAAAATCAGATGTAACGTCAACTTTTTAATGAAAATAATGTATCTTATTCTTTTTTAATGGAGAAAAATATTATTTCCATTTTATTATTAACAAGAGTTTGAATTGATATATTTGTTATGCTTTTAATTGTATCTATGTTTAGCAATAATTTCTACATAAACAATAATTTCTTTCACATAGGTAAAAATCCAATGATATGCTTATGTCAGTTCTTAATATTGTATTAGAACTGACATGAACATAGGTGAAAATCCAAATCCTTATTTATTTATATACCCTATGTGTTATTGTTACTATAAAATGGTATCATATAAGTTTCACCATCTGTGTATATTTATAACTATTATATTTATTGGACCTTGAGGCCGGGCTACCAGAAGCAATCAAGATCTCCGTGGGTGACTGGCATCACTTTCAACAGTTGGACTATGAGCAGCTTCCCTTCAAATGCAGACACTGCCATGAGCACGGTCACTTCCAAAGAAACTGTCCCAAAAATCAGCAAGGGGACGAAACAGAAGGATGGCAAAGAGCCAAAAAAGGGAAAGCAGCCTCGAAAATTCAAGAGAAAAGGCCAGGATCCGGGCTGCAAGCCTCAAGCAGCAAGGGGGCAACCACAGAAGGAAGGATATTTCCATCCAACCCCACACAGGCGCCTACCTCAAAATCGATATCCCTCCAGCAACCCACAGCAATTGAAGGAACAAACATAGAAGAAAGAAATGCTGTTGGATCGCCTTTGGTAGAACCTCCCGCCCCGGGTGAACTCCCCCAGCAACCAGTCTCAGATCTCCCTGCCGTCATATCCGAGGATATTCCTCCCCCTGTCCCCATGGGAGAGCTCTCGAAAGTTATCAGCCAAGAGGAGGATCCCTCTAATCTAGACTCCGACCAAGGTGGTTTCTCTGATGAAGGAGCCTTGGAATCCAACAGCTCACATACAACGCCTCTAAGGTCCACCAGGGGAAGAAAATCAAAGAAAAAGCACAAAGAAGAGAAGTCCTTCCGATATGTAGCCAAAGTAACTTAGAAAACTTTTCCAACCATGATTAGTACAAGATCCAAGCAAGGCCAACCCTCCAAGGGGGCCACCCCACCCAAGAAAGTTTAAATGCAATACGTCTCCTGGAACTGCAGAGGTTTAGGCTCCAAACCAAAAGAAGAAGCTCTGAAAGACATCATCAGAATAAACAAGCCGGACATTCTGTTAATTCAGGAGACAAAAATGGAGGATTCAATCCTCTACCAAGCTGGTCACGCCTTCTGGAAAAAGGGCCCTGGGACAGCAATAAGCTCAAAGGGGGCCTCAGGAGGAATAGCCACTTTCTGGGACTCTGCCAAATTTGAATTGGTCACTGAGGAATGCAGCAATCATTGGATCTTCACAAGTTTTCTCCACCGGGATTCTGGTCAGCAAGTAAGTCTCTTTAACATGTATGTTCCATCTCTCTTTTCTGAAAAACACAGTTGTTGGGACTCCATTGATTTGTTTTTAAGCCAGCACAGTCCTAGAAACATCATCATTACTGGAGATTTCAACGTCACGCTGGCCACTGAAGAGAAGAAGGGGGGTTCCATAGTAAGGGATCAAGCTAGAGAATGGGTAGAGGACATTATCCTCAACTGGGACCTGATGGATATTAAGCCCCCTTCAGGGAAATTTACTTGGTCCAACAAAAGGCTGGGACCTGGTCACATAGCAGCTCGCCTCGACAGATTCCTCATCCACTCGGAATTCCTTACCTCTGGTTTCCTGGCCACCTCTAAAATTCTCCCCAATTGCACCTCGGACCACAAACCGATCTTGCTAGATCTCTTCTCTGATTCCTTACATGGCCCTATCCCTTTTCGTTTCAGCCTGCTTTGGTTGCTCCAAGAGAACTTCCAGCAAGTAGTCTTGGATTCCTGGTCTGTCCCGATCCCTGGATCCCCTTCCTTCACCTGGGAGCAGAAACTAAAGCGGCTCAAATCATATCTAAAGAACTCGGCTAAGCTCTTAAACTCTCCTTCCTCCCTCAGAATCGCAGCCCAAAAATCCCTCGAAATTCACCAACAAGCGATGGACACGCTCCCCATCTCCAATAGCACTCTCTCCAACGAGTCAGAGCTTCAAAAGTCCTACTTTCAAGCTTGTTGAGTCGAAGAAGAATTCTGGAGTCAAAAGTCAAGAAGCATGTGGCTAGAGAGCGGGGACAAAAATACAAATTATTTTCACAAACAAGCTGAAGCTCGAAAAATCTTCAAAGCTATAAATGAAATCAATTTTCAAGGATCCCTGATAAAAGACTCTGAAGAAATAAAGAAAGCAGCCTTCCTCACCTTCAAAGATATCTTCTCAGCCCCAGAGGATGACCCCCTAAATCCTTTGGACCACCCCTTCGACCTCATCCCTCCCCTGATTCAAGAGGCTGATAACCTCCTTCTTTCTGCCCCCATCTCCTTAAAAGAACTAAAGAGAGCCTTGTTTCGAATGAAGCCTGACAGGGCCCCTGGCCCAGACGGATTTACTGCCAATTTCTTCATTAGCTGTTGGGATATTATCAAATTGGACCTTTTAAGGATGGTAAGGCACTCTCAATCCATCTGCAAGATTGGGGGAAGCACCAACTCTGCCTTTCTAACTTTAATCCCGAAAGAAAAGGGAGCCACTTCCTTCTCCAGATTCCGTCCAATCTCCCTTTGCAACTTAAGCTACAAGATTATAACCAAAATTATTGCCAATAGGATTAAAAAAATCCTCTCCAGAGTCATCCCAGAGAACCAAGGGGGGTTCATTAAAGGGCGTAAGATTTAAGACAATATCCTCCGTGTCCAAGAGGCTATCCACTCTAGCTTCCAGAATAAAGAAGACGGAATGGTGATAAAGCTGGATCTAGCCAACGCCTTCGACAGGGTCAGACATGACTTCCTCTTCTTAGTTATGAAGAAACTTGGTTTCTCTCCCCACTTTATCAACTGGGTGCAAGGCTGCATCAACTCCCCGCGGATAGCCCCTCTAGTAAACGGTAGATCCACTAACTTTTTCCAAGCATCCAGAGGGCTCCGGCAAGGCTATCCTTTATTGCCTCTCCTTTATGCAATTCAAGCTTCTGTCCTTAGCTTTCAGTTAATCTCCAGCAAGCAAAAGAA
>LPNX010350108.1:257182-302356 GCA_001517045.1 Pseudotsuga menziesii | reverse complement strand
AAACAATAACATAAATTCTCTTTGGGACATCTCAAGCTGGGAGGAAGATGGAGACTGCATCTGGAAGGACTGGCAATTTGACAATCTCCCCCACTGGCTAAATGACTAAAAGGATTGCTTAATTCAGCACCTCCAAGGAAAACGCCTTCAGCAAAGCACAGTTAAGACAAAAGAGGGTGGGGAGAGCGCTCAGGTAGTTACACAGCCGCAGAAGGTTACAGAGTCTTCCTCTCCTCGCCTCACGCTGCTCCTAATCCAACAAGCTGGAACTTTATCTGGAATTACCCATTCGTGCCCAAGATCAACTTCTTCTGCTGGATAGCTGCACATAAAAGTATTCTGACTGGGGAAAATTTAAAGAGAAGAGGCATGGAAGGTCCATCAAGATGTCCTCTTTGCTGTTCGGAGGAAGAGACAATGAATCATCTCCTGATAACTTGTCCCCTCTCCCAAGAAATCTGGTCGGAGGTCCTCCTCCTAAACCTTGAGTATCTCGCTATCCCCCAAAACATCTCTGACCTGTTTGCTGCCTGGGCCACCATCTCTCCCTTTGATCTTCATAAAAAAGACCTTCTTAAATCAATTTGGATGTGGGCCCCCAAAGCTATTTGCTGGAAGATCTGGCTGGAGCGTAATAGCCGAATCTTCAGGGATGAGGAAAATTCAAGCATCAAGATTGCAATCAAGTGCAAAGCCCTCCTGGGGGAGCTATCGGTAGCCAAGAGCAAGCTTAAGAACTCCAGAGACTTGGACCCCCAAGAGGAAAGATGGTTGTCTCAGTTCCGGCATTCTGAGCCTCTTCCCAATGCCCCCATCTCAAAACTGGCTAACTGGGAAATCCGCCTAGAAGAAAATGAATTCCTAATGTGGAGATCCAAATTAAAGAAAAGCACCCAATTTTTTGATGGGGCATCAAAAGGCAACCCAGGGCTCGTAGGAGGAGGAGGGGTCCTCTTTTCGGACGAGAACTCTATCTTAGCCACCTATTCTTGGGGGCTAGGATATATGTCCAATAACAAGGCAGAGGCACTGGCATTATGGCAAGGCCTCAAGCAAGCCCATGAGAGAAACTTAGACGCTCTTGTGGTGTTTGGAGACTCGAAATTGATCATCCAAGCCCTGAGATCCAAAAATATGCCAACCAATATCTTCTTAATCTCTATCCTTAAAAAAATCCTCTTGTTAGCCTCAAAATTCAGAGAAATCAGTTTCTTCCACATCCTACGTGGACTTAATAAGCAGGCGGATCTGGAGGCCAACAAGGCTGCAGCGCTGGGCAGAAATGTCCTGGACGTCAATGGCAGAGATTCTCACTGCAATATTCCCTAAATCGCCATTGTCAGAGATTCTCTCTGCAGTATCCCTTCAGGACTGGCGTGGGAAGCATTCTTGAGTTATTCACGAGCCTTTAAGTCATTTCCTTGGTACAGATCTGAGTGCTTTGGAGATTCTTCAGTACTCCAAATCTCCCCCAGCCTCTTCACGTGATCCCTCTCCTCCTTATTACGGGCCACGCAGTCCCCATTTCGAGCAGTCCTCAAGAGCAATCTTCACATTACTGAGTTTTTGCAGGTTCTGGAGACCGCCTTTCCTCTCCACTGGTTCCTTGCGCCCTCCCAGCTCACTCCTAAACTCATGGCTTCAGTGGGGTCGTCTTCCAATCCGCAGTCTATGGAAGAAAGACTTGCTGATATCCATCAGTCCCTGGATGCTCTCAAATTAAATTCAGATGAACAAGGAAACCTGATCAATTCCAATGCTGAAGAAGACCACAAGCATTGGAAGAAATTCTCCACTGAGCTGCGATCTCTCAAGAATGATCTCAAGGATTCAAAAGGAGGGATGAAATACTATCAAGATGTTGTCTTCTCACAATTCAAAGATGCTGCCAATGTCACAGGAGACTTTGGGAATCGAATTTCGGCGCTGGAGATTGCAGTTAACAAGCTTATGGAGAAGTTTAACTCCAATTAGTCTTCCTCTTTTCTCTTCTCACCCTTATGTCTCCTTTTGTTGTTATGTTCGCTTCAAAATTTTGAGCCTTGGGGCTTAGCAAGTTACCTTGGATTTCATGAGATTTTCAATCTGCTCATGAAATTTTTAAATCCAGCTTATGATGTATTACAGCACCCGGTGGCTTTTTCACCGGCCTTTAATTAATCTTCCCCCTGTTACAGTCTTAAAAAAAAAGTGTAGTCAATTCGTCATTTATTTAGTCATTAATTGATGTTAACTAGTCATGTATTTAGTCATTGATTGTTGTTAACTGGTCATTTATTTAGTCATTGATTCTTATTAATTGGTCCATTATTTCGTCATTTATTGTTGTTAACTCATCAATATAGTAATTGATTTATATAGATAGGTCATGGAGGAATTGAACCGCCAACCTCATGTCTATAAGGAAGGTTCTCTTCCATTGAGATAACACCCTAAAATACAAGAATCAAAATAAATCACTTGTTAGGTTAATCACATTCATAATTTATAAACCAATCCATTACACTTGTAGAAAATTAGAGATAAATTACTAGGCAACCAAAAACTTTTTTCAAGGCATAAATAACCAAACTTGAGTGAGCCAACTAAAAATGACCAAAGGAATGACCAATTGGGTAACAGGATTAAAAATATGACCAAATAACAAGTAACTAAACTAAAAATGGCCATATAACTATAACAATAAGACTATGAGTTGGTTCTTTATTTGATCATTGTTAGTTGTGTCACTCTGACAATGAAAAACTGCATTTTTTACAATGAATGTGTACAATGCACTAAATTTTAAAACAACAGATGGATTCAGAGGCCCCCTTCCAAGATTCAGAGACGCCCTTCCATCTGCAGTGGAAGGGGGTCTCTGAATTCATCTGCGATGTTAAAATTTAGTAAATTATTGACCCCCTCATTGATTCAGTGCAACTATAAAAATTCCCTCATTAATGTTTCATCAACTGGATCATTGAGCATTATTTTCAAATAACGTGGGTTATTTCATCATTATTGTTTCATCATTTGGATCATTGAGCATTGTTTTCAAATAATATATCACACCATATCCTCTTTTATTATCATCAAATATGGTTATGCCTCTCCAACAAAGCCAAAGTTGTTCATTATCCCCTCTACAATGTCATCTTAGAAATTAGACACCAAACATTTTATTATGGTGTTTCGACTAGTGTCACTATGTTTCAACATGTCCCTATATTGTCCTATCCAAGGCCATTTGCTTGTCATATCTTTATCTTAATTATGTTTCACCATTTATGCTTTCGTATGACCCCTACGACTAACTTTCCAAGTTGTTTCTTATGCAAGTTCATGTCGTGGTCAAGTCTAGGCATGTTGTATTTCTTGTATATTATGTCATCATGCCAAGGATTCAATTCCATTTTGTTCAGTGCATCATATGATCGTGCTCATACTTCATTGGGAAAAAATTGAGTATGTTTGACCCACTCAACACTCACTTAAAGTTTTGTCAAGTCAAAACCTTTTGCATTATGTCCGTCAAAATACACAATTTCATGTCTAGTGATTAATTATTTAGTCTCGTCCATTGAAATCATTCTCATCATTCCTATGTCCTTTAAGTCAACAACTCCCCTTGAATTCCCTCCTTGCAAAAATCCAATGACCTTCTTTTTCAAAAGTGAAAACACTCCCGCCATTTTCAATGTTTACTTACCTTTTCTAAAAAGTACATTTTTCCTTGTCTTTTTTTTTCAGAAATGAAATACTCCCTATCCTACCTACCCATTTTTCCACCTTTCCCTTTTGAGCCTCCTCTTCCTATGATCATCAATAATCGCCTTTCCATTTCCCAATGGCATGTTACAACCGAGATAGAATGCATTATGTACCTTAATACTTGTTTGATTTCATGACCGACTACTACAATATTATGAGCTTCCCTAATATATTCGATGATCACTCACTGTGAGGGTACTTTTATATTATATTATATTATATATTTACATATATTTAAATGTAATAGTTGTAATATATATTTATAATAGCTATATACTTAATATAATATAAGTAATTTATATATATAATATGCAATATATAATAAGTTAATATATACTTAATGTGTTTTAAGATATAATGTGTTTCAATATTAATATAATATAGTTAATATATATAAATATATTAAAAAGAATTATTATATTATATGTAATATTAAAAGACAAAAATAAAATAAAAATAACCAAACAAACCCAATGAAAAGGTGAAAAAAGGGTAAAACTTTAATAGGCATTGGAGAGAAGGACACGCCATTGATATAATATGTTTCAATTGGGGAATTACAAAACCCTCCAACTTGTCTTCTGGCAAAAGGTTTCATCACAAATAAGCTAAGTTCCGATCTTCATGAGACGTCTTCTAGCAAAAGGTTTCATCGTAAATAAGCTAAGTTCCGGTCTTCATGAGATGGTAAGTACAAAAACCCCTTTTTATTTTATGTTGTTGTTTTTTTTTAGAGTTTAAAAGGATTTTACAAGGACATTGTTATAGCATTACTGAAATTGGAGTTACAGACCAAATGCATTAATTTTCTTTATGCTACTCTTAAGTTTCTATGGGTTTATTTTCTTCCATTGATACACTTAATTCTTAATTTTGTATACTTCTATGGGTTTATTTTTAGCCATTTGAATATGTGTAGGTTCATTTTTTGCCATTAATACTCTTGTGTTTCGATATTTCTATGGGTTTATTTTATTTCATTTGAATATGCATTAACACATCGGTGATCTAGGTGGTTCGCTTGGTTCTACAATGTATTGGTGATCCCTTGATTTGCTTGGTTAAGCAGAACCAATTCTCCAGCATCTCAATATTAAATTGTCAAATTGAGTTAAATTTAATGATTGTATCAATGAATGAGATGATACACTTGATCTTTACCAACAATAACCTTGACCCATCGACCCTTTTTCATTTATCTCCCTAGGACTTGTATCCCTCCCTAGGATTCGTATCCCCCCTTATAGAATAGATAGAATATCCCCTATCAATCTTGCTTGGCGGCTACAAAGTGGAGAGAAAGGATGATTGGAAGGCCCATTTGTTTTTTCTCAGAAGGATATTTACAAACCGTACTTGAAGGGCTTTAAGACATCTAGGCCACTGTTAAGTCACAAGTTATTGGTATATTTGCTTCGTAAACTGTTGGATATACTCTTGGAAAATTGGTGTTCCCATGGTTTTAAAAAAAAAAACTAAGCACCAAGTTCATGCCTACACTCCCTCCTTTTTTCCTATGTAATTAGATTGATTTGTTATGGAATTTTGTTATGGAATTTAGTAGTAAAGTGGTCGCAATGTTGTGATCACTATACATAAGTGTTTGTAGTTGAAAATATCGTGAATGGTTTTATTTTATTACTAGAATCTACGGAGGACACCAATAGATTATCTATTTCATCGATCGAAGTCTTCACAATCTAATTATGCTACGACCTATGCTAAGATGTGTGCAAGCTCTTTCCCTATCCACTTGTTGGTGTCATGTGTGTATTTTGGGTTATTTATCATTGTTTTCAATTCATTGAATCCACTTACTACTACTTTGAACGACTAATCATTGACATCTCCTAAACTCAAACCGTTGGGATAGTTTTGCATGGGGACTGGCATCCATGCCTCCAATTATGCCCACTGATCAAGCCACTTGTTGGTGTCATTTGTATTACCTAATAATATATTCACATCCTTCTCCTTATTCTCCGTAGATGTTGCTTCTTCTTGCAACGCGTGGGTATATCCATCCGTGTCTATGCTTTCTCTCAATTTCTCCAATTTTTCTATCGGACACTTTTATATGGATCTATAAAAAACGTAGAGAAGTAGATTTTAATTGGATGCAACCTCTATGTATATGGTTTTTCTTGTGATTCATAGAAGATGACAAATCCTTAGAATAATAATTCATAGAAGATGACAATTCCTTAGAATAATAATTTTGATTCAGTTATTTCAATCGCTTAGATTGTTGAATACAAATAAATCACAAACTTTTTGAGAGTCATTTTCGTTGTAGATGAGAAAAGTCCTTTGGATTTGGTACTTATTATTGATGTCATGGCTTGAATAATAGTAACTACACATTTGGAAATTTAGACAGTTTTCCCTAGAGTCACTTCAAATTGATATGTCAGAAGAAATTAAATTCACTAAGCTTGTAGCTAAGGAGATTAATGAAAATTACAAGATCTAAAATCATTGTCAATAGGTTTCTAAAATTGGAAGTTGTAGAAACTACTAAGGAGATATTGTTTACACCTTAATGTTATAAAATAGCATTCTTGGTCACACTGATAGTGGGCTCTCTAAGCATTGATACAATGATGTGGAAGCCACACAATTGTTGGTATTAAAACACCTATCAACTACATAGAGTTTACCTTGTAAGCGTGTTTGCTCCATTCTATTTTAAAGCCACAAAAATTCCCAATTCTACTTGTTTTCCAATGCTTGAAATGGAAATCATGCTTAGGAGCAAAGGTTTATCCCTTATTCATATAAAGGCATAAACAATGCCAAGACATGCTCAGAGCTACCTAGAATGTGCCTAGATTCAATCTGAAGGTGCTCACTGCTATTTTGAAGGCCCAGATTCATTTACAATCATGCTCATAATGGACTCTTACTATTGTTCCATAGAGAATTCTGCCAAGTAAAATTTTGAGAACTGATCTAATGCTGCTCATCCACAAAATATGACCCATAAATCTTTAGAATGGTACCTAGATTTACTTTTCTACTACTGATTAGGAAGTGAAATCATGTTATTCTCTATATATATAAATCCTTACTTATCTCTAGCAATCCAATTGTTGGTTATTTCAGACATTTATATTCTTCAGCATTAATTTTGGATCCCAAGCTTCTTAGTAAAGATCGCAACCCTGGTATCTCAGTTCTTGCAATCTACTTGCATTTAATGTTTATTTTATGTAAATACATAGAAGACGTCGTGTATTTTCCATAAGCCTTGGAATTATTTTGTTTATGACCACTTAATCTAAGAACTATTTCCTTCTATGTTTTGTTAGAACCTACAATAGTACTAAAATTGAAATGGTATTGGAACCCTAACAAACCCAACCCTAATTACCTATTTTCTTAGTTTACATAATGGTTACATCAGAGTGACTACAATGTAATTCCCTCTTTACTAACTTAATCGAAATTTATCTTACATGATTTCTTGCTTGTTTACACATTTTCCCTTGTTTGTGCTATGACAAGACGGAAGTGATTACATTTGGATTTTCCATTCAATAATATCTTCAAATTTTGTCTTGCATAGGTTGTTTTATTTCAGTTTGTGTCACAGTTTATCATGAGAGGTGCAATGTATTTATAGCCATTTATTTGTTTGAGATTTTTTTTGAATTAAGTTTAGGTTTATCGTTATATTTATCAAAAGAAATTTATTCCCTTAACTCAAGTTCCGGTCATTTCCTTGTTTGACTTTTAGCTGCAGTTCAATATTTTCTTTTGATTTTCTTGAAGGTCCTTCCTTTAAACTCAAGAGAAGCATTATAATGTCCCTTAAGAGGTCAACATCTACAAGTGTCCCGGTTGTCTCAACGGGTGAACCATTGAATTCAAGAACTTATACCTGGTTAACATTTTGCAACTTGGAGGTAGTCTTGGGTCAAAATTGGTTGGGACTTGTACCTATTATCAATTGTGTAATTTAATGCACCTTTGGTGTGCTATGTCAAGCTACCATCTTCACCATGAACCAAAACTCCATGTTTTGGTTTAATATCATTCTAGCATATAAATAAATTATGTTGGAATTTATAGTGTGGTTGAAGAAAAATAATTAAGTTATAATTTAATACCATTGCAGAAGAAAAGTGTTTCCTAGCGATGATTTTATGGCATGGCAGCATGATCCATTTTTATTCCATTGAATGAGACTTGACTATATTAAAATTTGTTTTGGTTTTTCTATGGAAGCATAAGAGAGATTACATTGGGATAATAGTAGCAGCAAAGGGAAGTAGGAAAGCAAATAAGTTGGTGGCACAACTTATCCCATGCTTCTTCAAGTATTTCCCAAGTCTCTCAGCTAAATCCATCAATGTACATTTCGATATATGTGAAGAAGATGAGTTGGGGATGAGTTAGTATTCCTCTTCTTCAAGTAACAAATTCTTACCAATTTAACCTATATGAATATGGTTTTGATTATGGTGGTAATGACCCAACCCCGCAACTACCATTGTGAGACCTTGGAAAATGAACTAATGAGTTGTAACTACAAAGAAGAAACATGCCATGGGATTAATATATTGAGTTTACTTTGTACAAGAAATCAAGCTTAGCAAGCTTCTGATTGTTCCTGGTTATATCTTATGCTTCAAGGTTGTTTCTCCTATTTTAGCTTTCGAAGCAAGTCTGTGATAACTAATCAGTCATCTACAATTTGTTGGAATCTATTGAGGGAAGAGGATTTAGTAGTCGTCCAATTCATAAGAGTAATATTTTTGAAAATAATGGAGTTCGAATCTCATTAAATTCCATTTACAAATTTTGATTGTTGTGTATGCCATAAATGTGTTACTATAGATATCAGGGTTGGGTATTTTGCATGAGTAGCTTGCTTCTTGAGAAATTAGGCCTAATAGTCTTACTCTTAATTCTATGTACATGCAAAATATCATTTGAAATGATTGTTAATAACAATGGAGAAATGTCGCAATAATAAAATTGCAATTCTTGAACAGTTGAAGTGCACATCCTTGACTGATTGCTTACTTTTCTAGGATGTCTATTGGAAAATTTATTGATGAAAGCTTCAAATATTTTCCCTTTTTCTAACTATCTTAAAATATTACTTTCTTTGTTCTCATTGTGTTCATTAGCTAATCATGCTAGATTCTCTTATTGAGTTTACAACATTATTGTGTATTAAGACTAATTATTGTGTACCCGTAGACCTGAATGCCATCATGCAGGGCCTATCCTCCCTTATGGTACCTACTCAGAAAATTCAGTTCAGTACTCTCATGTATGTCTCTTTTCCCATATACATCCCACTCAAGCCCATATAAAATATGTTGGGTTCACTCTATCAGAATTGACTTGGATGTTTAGATTGATTCTTTTTATTGATCAGGCTGGCACTTTCAGAAGATCCTGCTTTAGTAATGGCATTCTCAGTTGCATGACGTGCAGCCAATGTCCCAGTTTTACTTGTGAATCGAACATATAAAACATCTGTTCGAAGCTATCTTGATTCCTTCATTCTATAGCATCAGCTGCAAAGGCTGAGTGGAAGTGGATTGCTTAGAGGTGATGAGCTAAGTCTGCAATATGATCTAGTTGTATTTTTCAAGTTTAAATGTAGATGTACACAGTTTGTCCAGAGTAAACCGAACACTCTTGAGATTCAATTTGGCTTGTTCAGTGCTTTTCCCTAG
Source organism: Pseudotsuga menziesii (assembly GCA_001517045.1). Taxonomy (NCBI): domain Eukaryota; kingdom Viridiplantae; phylum Streptophyta; class Pinopsida; order Pinales; family Pinaceae; genus Pseudotsuga; species Pseudotsuga menziesii. Next base: position 292,907 of record LPNX010350108.1, on the reverse strand, counting down.
CCTAAGATGTGCTTTATATCTCGACATTTGGGTTTCAAAAGCTTAGTCATGTTTACTTTTTCGGCAAAAAGTTTAAAAGCTTTATCAAATACACATTTCTTGCTATGGAGGGATTTAAAGGCATCTACCTTTCTTCTTTTTTGGGTGTTTCCAGGGAACCTCTATCCACTTTTTTCTTTCTAAAAAGATGTGTAGAAATGGATGTGGCTTTAGACGTTCAGATGGGAGTTTGAAAATTGACAGTTTTTCTCAAAGCATATCATAAACAAAATCTGATTTGAACTGGCGTAAATTGTTATATTTGTGTTATTTTCTGAATAAGAAGGATTTCCTTATTTCGATAGTTGCTTAAATATCATCTTTTTGTGTTTCTTCTGTAGGGGCACATTCTAAAAGTCGGTCTACTCTAGAAGTTCCTGTTTTCTGGTTTATACAACAAGGAGATCCCCTTCTTATAGATAAACATTACCAGGAAAAGGCACTTCCCGATATGGTTATTGTCACGCAGTCAAGTCAATCTGACTGGGAGAGCCATTTGCAGTGTAATGGTCAATCGATATTATGGGATTTGAGGTAAGGCCTTTCAAAATGAAACCCTTCCCTCTTGGCCTAGGTTGGCATAAGCTGTATATTTAAATTTTAGCTATTTCCATTCCTCACAAAGTGATATTTTATTGTCTTTTGTGATGCTATCACAAAAATCCTTTAAAAGTTGGCCTGGCAGCAGCTGCTGAACATCTTGCCGGCTTGGTTCCACTTCATTTGACTTATAGCCATGCTCATGAAAATGCAATCCAGGTATGCAAAGGTTATGTTATTGTTTGTTTGTAAGGGGATTTGGTGCTGTTAATTTGAGTTGTACTGAAAATGATGATAATTTTGTTTGAATAGGACTGGCTTTGGTCTTTGGGGTGCAATCCTTTTGCAAGCACATCGTCTAGGTGGCATACATCACTGTTTCAATCTGATACAATAGCACAGAATTACATTGTAACAAGCCTCGAAGAGTCAGTTCAACTTGTGAATTCTGCCATTGATCTTTTGATCATGGAGCGGACTAGTATCCTTTGCTTATGTGAATAACTGAAAAGCATAACAGTTCTTGGGTAGGGTTAATTATTTTTAATGTCATCACTAGCAAGTAGCTCTATATATTAGTTGAACAATTTGTTTAACTTAATTTGTGCTAGATGAACTTTCATTTAAGGTTTTCAAAGCTCAGGAGCACTCATTAGTTGTCAGTTACAATTCAGTTGTTAGCCTTTGGAGACAGGTAAGAGAAATTCCTTTTGTCATGTTTGGATTTTTTCAGAATCATTTATATCACCTTCACAAGGTGTTTATGCACATTTCAGAGAAATGTCTCGTTATGTTTGGCGTTTTCCAGAGTCATTATTTCATCTTAACAAGGATTATGTACATTTCAATATTTTACTGACATAGGCCTTATTTCAATGTAATGACAGATTGCGGGAGCAGTGGGAGACATGCGTTATGGAGACTCAATGAGGTCGCTTTCAATGCTTGAAGAGGCATCCCAACGGTATATACCATTAATTTGTAATTTGGTTGACCCTTTTCAATTGGTTCCTCCATTTCAATGGCTTTAGTCAAATAGATTTTTCCCATTGATGTACTCATGTTTATTGGATCCTTTGTAAATAGTTTTCTGGAGACCACAAATGCTACACTTGCTGCCTTGCACCCTATTCATTGTACACGTCAACGACAAGTGGAAGTACAATTTGATATATCAACTTTATTGGGGTTCATAGTTGTGGTAGCTATACTATTGTTCCTATTGAGACCAAGACAACCCAAACCAAAGATCAATTGAAGTAGGTTGTATTCCATTTACTGCGAATGCACTGTACAATACAAAGGCAGAGTCGTTACATCATGGCAGCCATTTATCATGCAGCCATGACTCTAGTTTTGTTTCATTTAATGTCAAGCTTTTCAGTTGCCTCTAATTTACTGTTGTTATTGAACGGGATGAGGAAGAACTTATGTGAGGAGCCTTTTGGTCGAACTTGATATTTTCATAATAATTGAGATTATAAAGAATATATGTACCGATGTGTCTAGAGTTGTTTGTGCATTGTCTACAAGAAGTTTGTACTGGGTAGTTATTATGGTATTTGATATTCATTTGGAATTTTTCCAATCCATGTTTAACATATAATGCCTCTGTTGTATGAACAAATTGGAATTCTTTGTGACAATCTCAGCAGTAAGATCTTATGATGTTTATAAAAGCAGAAGAACAACTCTGTTTCCCAATCATTATCTAGAACTGGTTTCGGGATGAGCCGAATGGTCTCTTCTCTTTCTAATTGAAGTGGGTAAGTGGTAATAGATCTATGCCTCTTATTAGCTGCCGATAAAAATATCTAGATAGGTCCCACCAGCAGTAGTATAGGTCTGGTCGATATGGACTGTCCATAGTTTCTAGAAAGTGTTGTTCAAATATAGCCTGGGATATCCCTTTGGCTCAAGATGGCAGGTTCTCTGTTGACCTATTAAATATGATGTAGTTTGCCTATTCTGTGTTGAATCTGTTGATTTAGGTTGGAGGTTGAACAATATATTCTCTGAGTATGGAGCTTGGATCTCTAGGATTGCATTATGTGGGTGTAACATTTGTACTATGTACCTCCTCCAACTGTGAGGATTCAGATAGGTTGATTGACCATACACAACTTGGAGAATTGTGTATGGTCCATATTGAATGGTTTTGGGCTTGTGGTGGTGATGTTTCTTGAACCATCTCTTGTCAATATGAAGCTAGACTTATCGTTCACCTAAACATTGTGTGGAATTTGATGCCTCTCAATGTTGGAAATGTGGAAATTTACATGTTGGCAATGTGTTAAAACTCAATACAACTAACTTATGCAGTGGAAAAACAACTGGAGAACGTCTGTGTTTTTTTGCCAATGGACTTTCTCTGGATTTTTCCAGGTTTGAATTTTTTCATATAGTTCATATGAAGTCCTACCAGAGTTGCCACTAATATCTGTGGATCAAGCAATTTTTGCAGCTCTGCCTCTGCTCTATCCAAAATGTGTCCTCTCTTGAAACTGGGATCTTTCTCAGAGACACTTTCCACAGACCTGCCTGGAGCAATGATAAAATTAAAGATAGCCATGCACTATGACTTAAGAATAACCAACCCCTTTCCTTCACACTATGCTCTTTGTATAATGTTCGAAGCTGAGAGAGTATATCTAGAATGATATTTGCCAGCTGTGATAGCTCCCCTGTATGGCCAAAATGAACATTATGGCGCAGAATTCTGAATTTTGAATTTTTCAGATAAATGGCTATTTTAAATTTTCTTGTCTTTTATCATTTATGCAGGTCTTCATGATCAAAATGCAACTAGTGGAACTTTGCTTAGTCTTCCCGTCACAGGTATAGCATCCCCGTCGCTATTCCTAGGGTTTGCATTTTTTTTTTTAAACTTATACAAAGCGTGGATACAGCGACGACAAGGCATGGATATAGCAACAGCAGGGCGTGGATATAGCGACGGCAGGACGTGGATACAGCGACGGCAAGGCGTGGATACAGCGACGTCTTATTCTTGGGTTTACATTTTTTTTTTAAAACATTATACAGAGTGTGGATACAGCGACGGCCAGGCATGGATATACCGACGGCTTAGACATCTAACGAAATATAGAACATTGTCGCTCTTGCAACGCAAATTAGGGGTCGTCTCTATTGCGACGAAATTGTTTCCACGGAGAAAAAAAAACGCTTAGACGTGGCAATATCCACGCTTTTCCGTGGATATTGCCACGTTTTGCTGTGGCAAAATTGATCACTTGTACTAGTGAGTCGCATACAAGCCTGGAAATAGGGATTTTTAGGATAGGGTTTACTTGTCCCTCTCTTTGTGTAATTCATGTTTGTTAGTTGGATTTCTTTATGGATACTGTGTTGTTTGTCTGAAGACCTTGGTGACCACACTTTGTGCTTTTTTGTAAAGCCCTTGGGTTTCTTTTGTTTGGATTTTCTTCTGTTTGCATGTTGAAGTAGCTTGGCCTGTTTGGGTTATAGGTTGAAGTGTCTCTGTCCGGATCAGTGATCAAGGTTTTGGGCTTTGTTTTTCTAGTCTATCTTTTTTATAGTGGTTGGTTTGTCACTTACCTTTATGAGTTTACAGTGATCTTTTGTCATTGTGTGCACCTAAGCTAGGTTTCCCGGTCTCCCTTTGTTGGTTGATTCTTGGTTCTTTTGACCTGTTTACTTCAGTTTGTTTATTTTATACAGTTGATTAGATCCAAGTATACTCAAGTTTAGTGCATTCTAGGTGCATGGTAGATTTTGAGCATTTTAAAAAGTGAAAAGAAAAACATTGTCAAGCTTTTGCATTTGCTTTTGCATAAGTAGTTTTCATTTCAATTTTAAAATATAATCTCAAAAACTACAAAAAACATAGTCTTAGTTTCTCTTTATCGTTTGCATTTGTTCATCAATATATATTTACAAAAAGAAAAAAAAGTTTTCTTTAATAGTGGTAATTTGCTTTGAAAAAATACACCTTTGCTTTTTTATTTCTTATCGAGTCAAAAAACACCATAAGTACATCACTCCATTTCCTTCTGAGTAAGAAACAACCCTTTAAAATGAACGCAATAATTAAAATTTACTAGCAATTTTTGTTTTTAGGGGCCTTTCACCTACTAGCTTAGGCTAGACTTGTGGGATAGGAAGTGTAAACTTCCCATAAGTTTTAAAATTTAGACGTAGTGGACCTTTCTTTAGGAAAATCCTTGACTTTATCAATTGTATCTGGGAAGCTCCTCTCAAACGGGAGTCAAGCACGAGGCCACGTGGAGGCATTGGACTGAGAAGATAACCCTCTGATTCCTTGTCGAAATGTAAATCAGGAATTTTATGCATCTGGGTATTCTGTCCTGGACAGAGTTTCGGGCTCAGCTACCCTGCCCATGCGTACGAGTCAGGCTTGCGACTGTCCCCCCAGACTGTTGGTATAGCTAAGGTAGCCTTTAGTCTCTTGACATTTAGGGTTCATACCTAGGTAAACCGTTAGGCTATTTCTGGTTCACCTTGGACGGGCTTGGAAGGTAACCCTCGTTGTAAGTGTAGGAGGGCGGTTGGGTGATTCCTTCGCTTGTGCCTAAGAACCACTTCAAGGACGCCAAGTAATCGTTCTTCGGCTTTCTTCGAGAAAGTACATCTTTCACCCTCAATTGATTGTTTGAGGATTTAGGATTTTTATAGTGTATGCTCTGTGGTTTTCCCTGTGTTTAGTTGGCCTTAGGGTTTGATTTGTCAAATTCTCAATCGTGGAGGACCAACCTATTAGAAGGTCAAGAAGGTTGAGAAACCTTCCTCCTCTTGTTATATTGGAGCCTCCACCTCCACCCCAAAGGCGGAGATTGGACACGAATGGTTCATTTGAACCGGTAGGGATAAGTGAAGTTCTAGGTGAACCAGAACTTATAGCTAACCATTTTGATCTTGATATAGTTGAGATAGAATACTTGCAGACTGACGAGTTTGCGAGGAATTTTAACACACCCTTGACTGATTTAAACGATCCTGTCATCATTCAGGTTAGATATTTTTATTCACCTGTTCTAGGTGTCCCTGTGGGTAGGATTATGTCTTCTGCGGGAGAAAGTTATTTTGTGTTCACCTCAGCCGTTCCGGTTGAAGGGGTACTACCTCCCCCGGTAAGTGCCCCTAGATCTAGTATACCTTCTACACCTTTGACTCCAGCGAGCTGGGTGGTTCAACCACCGGTTCACTCAAACCTAGTAGGTACTTCTGGTGATATGGTTACTGGGATCCCTAGTATACCTATTGTTCCTTCTTCCTTTCCATATACTACCCAGAGTGGTCCGGAAGGATCCTCGGCATTCGTCCAAGGATTTCCTTGGAATGGGGGGCACATTCCCCCATCCACTCCATACGTAGGTCCATCACCTTCCTATGTAGGAGTGCAGTTTGGGAACAATACCTCTTATGGGCAAAGTTTCCAAACTCCGATTTTGGTTCCATTTACGAGCTCTCCCTTTTCGTTGTTTAGCGAAGGGATACCGGCTCCTATCTTTCAGACCCCTGTTTCTATGGGGATGGCCCAAACTTCTTATATTGCACCTCCCACACATAATCATGTGGCTTACGGATGGAATCCATTTCAGAGTACTTTACCCACTTCGTAACTGGTGGCAGGGAGAAACCCCACTTTTACCTATGGGGATTCGAGGGCAAGTCCCTCTAATCCCCAGGCTGGCACATTTATTACCCCGGTTCAACCCAAACTTCCATTCCTAGCAACCTTAAATTTTCTAGATTTGTCAAAATTGATGAATGACCCGGTGAGGCATGACCCCTTATGGCCACCTGTTCCCACCAAATTACCATCGGACATCCCTAAATTCGAGGGCAAAGTCGGTGAAGATCCTGGGGCTCATGCCACCACATTCCATTTATGGTGTTCTTCGAATTCACTGAATGAAAATTCAGTTAGGTTGAGGCTATTCCAAAGAACCTTAACAGGTACCGCGGCAAAATGGTATATTGAATTGCCTTCTGCTGCTTTCAATAGTTTCTGGGACTTGGCTAGTGCATTTCTTAGCCACTTTCAGCTTCCGGTCTGATATGATTTCGGAACGGACTTATTGTCTACCTTTAGGCAGAACAAGGCTACCCACATCTCGGATCACATCCAAGAGTGGAGGAGGCAGAAGAGCCTTATAAAAGCCACTATCCTTCCTGAATTCCTTCTAGAGTGGTTCCTTAAATCCATGTTACCCTACATATCTACGGACGTATCCACCTCAGGAGTGACGAATGAAGAAGAAGCTATTCTCAAGGCCCAGCAACTAGATTTGATTTATTCACAATCTGGGATCTTGTATGAGATTATTCCTGAGGCACCGAGGCCTACGCATGATGCAGAGAAGCCTAAGCCTGGACCCCATGCCGATGGTGTGGTTGGGTCCGTTAACTCTCCCACTATAGAGTCTTTGGCTAAGCAACTTCATCAGTTGTCCATCAAGCAGTCTACAGCGGAGGCAGCAAAGGCTGCCCCCTCCCCCCAAAGTGCAAATTTTTTTGCACAAACCTCATAGAAGGGAAATCAGTAGCCCGACGGGAAGAAAAAGAAAGGAAAGAAGGGAGAGGGAAACCAAAACAAGCAAAAGCCCGCAAACAATGCTGATGGGGGAAAGAAAGAAAATAAGAAGGTCAAGTTCCCATGTAAGTTGTGCCACGAGGACCACCTTTGTCCCCTTATGGATCAAGCCCAGAAGCTACTTAAAGCTCAACAACCAGCTGTCCTGAAGGATCCTTTTCCCCAAGGACAGAACTCTGCTTCAGCTTCTAATGTAGCAGGGGGCACTCAAAGTCCCCCTGACCCAAACTATATCAACATGGTTCGATCTTCAACTTTGTTGCAAACAAGGAATGAAAATTATGAGAAAGAGACTTCTGAAAAGGGTAAAGTTGTAGGTGAAACTTCTAACCCTCTCACGATAGAGAAACCTGCTGAAACTATGCTGAAGATACCGAAAGGTGTCTTCAAGAAGACCTTGCATAACCCTAACGCTAGGGCTGCTTCAAACTACTCTGCGGTTGAATATTTAGCTGAAACCCCATGTGCAATGTCAGCTTTAGAGGTGTTACAGAGTTGTCCTACTCAGCAGGAAGGCTCAAACCCCATGTGCAATGTCAGATTTAGAGGTGTTACAGAGTTGTCCTACTCAGCAGGATGCCCTCTTAGCAGCTTTAGGTAGCATGGACTCATCGAGTCTCATGGCTAAATTTCACTTGTTTGATGTTAAAATTCGTCTACCTTACCAGGTAGCCTTATCAATAGATGTCATCCATGGTGGAAAGACCATTGGAAGGGAAGTTGTTGATGAGGATGCTTCTACATGTGTTATGTCCTTGACCTATTGGAAAGCTCTTGGATCCCCAGAGTTTGTCCCATCAAGCACTCTGCTTACTGCTTTTGATGGAAGAACCTTCCATCCGCATGGTATCCTGCCGGCTTTTGAAATTAAGTTGGCAGGAAAAGCAGTGTCTGTTGAAGTAGAAGTGATTGATGCTCCTTTGGACTATAATCTGCTTCTGGGGAGAAACTGGACTTATGCGATGTCTGTTATTGCGTCGGTCATTTTTCGTTTAGTGGTTTTTCCACATGAGGGCAAGTTGCTTACTATTGATCAGCTTGATTATACTCGAAAAGGTCGTTTAGAGTCTAATGAGTCCGTTGTGCCATTGGTTGATCAGGTCAAACCTGCTGCACAGAGCTTGGGGGCTGGAATGTACACATCATTGATGGGCACATTTTATTTTCCAACCCCGGTTAATTATATTGGTTCTACTAGTGTGGGGAAATCCATAGCTACGGTTGTCGATAGGACTGATCCTTGGGTCCTCCCATACCCCCATGAATCGGAAGTGCCCTTATCGACAGTGGAGGTAGCTTATCAAGCTATCACGCAAGCCACTATTGATCCCATTCCAGATCCTCTAACAGTATCGGAAGATCTGGCAGAAGTCTATTTGCCTGCATGGGCGGAAAACTCTTCGCACTCTATAGATTGTTTAGACATGGTTTTACCTTCTGATGAAGCCATTTTGGAAGCCATGAGTGGACATGGTAAGATTTGTGAGGATCTTCATCATCATTCCTATTTTCTTCCAGAACTAAGTAGAATAGAAAATCAAGAGTTTCGGTTGAGACTGTCGGAAGATGTTGATATACCTATCAATCCCTTGCCTAGGGAAGGAATGTTTGCTAAGGGGAATATGGAAAATATTTCTTCCACTATACCTATTAACATCTCTGTGAACCCGGATGTCGTGGAAAATATATATATGGGTGCAAATTGCTCTCCTGAAGAGAATGCCATCTATACTGCCATGTTTAAGGAATTCTGCGATGTCTTTGCCTGGACATATGAGGAGATGCCAGGCATAGATCCATCAATTGTTGAACATGAAATCCGAACATATCCTGATGCCAAACCAGTTCGACAAAAGTTAAGACGTGTTAACCCACGCAAAGCGACGGCTGTGAAGGTTGAAGTTGAAAAGTTGTTGAAGGCTGGTTTTATCTATCCCATAGCTTTGACGGAATGGGTATCCAATCTTGTTCTTGTTGATAAAAAAACAAGGGACTATTCGCGTCTGTACAGACTTTAGAGACCTCAATAAAGCATGTCCTAAGGACAACTATCCCATGCCATTTATAGACCAGATTATAGATGCTTGTGCAGGAAGTGAGGTGTTCTCGTTTATGGATGGTTTCTCCGGATATAATCAAATTCAAATAAAACCGGAAGACCAACATAAAACTACTTTCATTTGTCCTTGGGGTACCTTAGTGTATAAGAAAATTCCCTTTGGATTGAAAAATGCTGGGGCAACCTTTCAACGGGATATGAACTTTGATTTCCATGATATTAAAGCCATTGCCGAACCATACCTTGACGATCTTCCTGCACATTCTCATAAGAGGATTCAACATCCAGATCATTTACGGTTGATATTTGAGAGATGCAGATATTATAAAATCCGCTTGAATCCCCACAAGTGTGTATTCTGTGTCGAGTCGGGAAGATTGCTCGGGTTCATTGTCTCTAGTAGAGGCATCCAGGTGGATCCATTAAAAGTTGAGGCCATTGTCAATCTACCTCCTCCTCGTTCTATCAGGCAACTTCAAAGCCTGCAAGGAAAGTCTAATTTTCTTCGACGTTTTATTGTTAACTATGCCAAGATTACTAAGGGTTTCATGCACCTGCTCAAACAAGACACCCCATTTATATGGGATGAAACCGCACAAATTGCTTTCGAGGCATTGAAAAAAGCTTTGTTGTCAGCACCCTTATTGCGTCCGCCAGATAATTCTAGGGATTTTATATTATATATGGCCACGTCTGAGTCGACCATTGGGGTCGTACTAGTCCAGGAGGACGATAAGCTTGTAGAGCATGTTGTTTATTATCTTAGCCATGCTTTGGCCGGACCTGAACTTAGATACTCCCACGTTGAGAAATTAGCCTTAGCAGTCGTTTATGCTGTTTAGAGGTTATGTCACTACATTTTACTGGGGACCACCACAGTAGTGGCGGATGTGAATCCATTTCAATATGTTTTATCCCGACGGATTGTTGGGGGGGAATTTAACAAATGGATAGTCATTCTCCAAGAGTTTGACTTGGATTTCCAGTTCGCTAAGTCTAAGAAGTCCTTAGTTTTTACTGAACTTATAGCAGAATTTCCTACTAAAGAAGATGTAGTTGTTGAAGATGACTCATTCCCAGATGAGCACGTCTTCTTGATATCCACCTCTAATCCTTGGTATGGATATATTATGATATATCTCTAGACTTTGAAGTATCCTACGGCTTCCTCAAGGGAGGAACGACGCAAATTATGCCTTCATGTGAAGAACTACCTCATCATAGGAGATACATTATATCGAAGAGGGGTATATTCCATTTTGCGTCGCTGCCTTGCCCATGAGGAAGCGAAAATTGTCCTGAATGATTCCCATAGTGGAGCGTGTGGGGGTCATTTATCTGGATTAGAAACGGCCCAGAAGATATTACGTGCCAGTTATTTCTGACCTGCGATCTTTAAAGATTGTGTGGAAGTAGTGAAGCGTTGTCATCTGTGTCAGCTTTACACCAGGAAAATGCGGTCACATCCTGCTCTGTTATTTCCCGTTGTCTCGGTAGGCCCCTTCATGAAATGGGGGATTGATTACGTGACATGCAACCCAGCCTCGGCTGGGGGGCATAAATACATCATTGTCGATGTTGACTATTTTATGAAATGGGTAGAGGCAATGCCTACTTTTAAAGCCGACAAGGAAATAGCAGCTTTCTTTGTATTCAATCAAATTATAGCGCGATTTGGTATACCCAAAGTGATTGTCACTGACCATGGCAGTCATTTTCAAAATAACATGATGACGGAACTGACTACTATGCTCGGCTTTAGACAAGAACATTCATCTTCGTACTATCTGTAAGCAAACGGCCAGGTCGAGGCTGTCAACAAAACTTTAAAAACTATTCTTAAACGTACAATTGACGCAGCCTGTTCTAACTGGCACATCATGCTATATCCTGCTCTTTGGGCCTACCGAACTAACGTAAAAATTGCTACGAGTTTCTCTCCTTTCCAACCCGTTCATGGAGTGGAAGCAGTTACTCCGATTAAGTGTGAAATTATGTCTTTAAAGATAGCTATTCATGTGTTACCTGATACGACGGAGCTTGAGGAACGTCTGGTACATTTAGAACACTTGGACGAACAACATAGAGATGCGTTGACCGCTAATCAAGCTCATAAAAATAGGGTCAAAAATCAGTATGATAAATCGGTCAAACCTTGGGTTTTCTCTGAAGGGGAACTTGTCTTGCTTTGGGACCAAGACAAAGAACCCCTGGGGGCAGGAAAATTCAAGGCCATGTGATTAGGACCTTATGTCGCGTCGAAATTTTTAAAGAAGGGCGCATATGAGTTAGTTGATTTTGATGGGAATAAGCTGCCTGAGCCTAGAAATGGGCTCTACCTGAAAAAGTACTATGCTTAGGCTTAGCACTTTTTCTTGTATTTTTATTGTATGTATTTTTATGTACATTAGGTTGTCAGTTTTATTTTTTATATTATCTGTTGGTTGTTGTAGATGTCTTCTGAAAGGTATATAGGGTTTGCCGATGGCGCCAGCCGTCACACTTGTAACCTAGCTTCAGCAGCATGGGTTATTTACTCTCCCTCAAGACAGCTTGTTGCCGTGGGAGGCGCTTGTTTAGGTCCTGCTTCTAATAATGTTGCTGAATATAGGGCTATAATTGAGCTCCTATGGGATGCTTTGTCACGTGGTATCACCCAGCTTGAAGTTTGTATAGACTCTCAGTTAGTGGTCTCCTAGATCAATCGAGCTTATCAGGTACAAAATCCTATTCTATTATGTCAGTTCATGCAAAATCGGTTACTGGAAATAAATTTTGAATTTATTACATTCAATCACATTCCATGAAATCAGAATCAATTGACTGATGCATATGCTAATTACATTTTAGATTGGCATCTAACACACATTTCATAAAAATATACAGCACACATATAAAAAACATTTGTAAATAAACCACCACCAACAACAATATATATATATATATATATATATATATATATATATATATATATGTATGTATGTATGTATGTATGTATGTATGTATGTATGTATGTATGTATGTATGTATGTAAAATATCTGTCCATAGATAGGTCAAGTCTGATCCTCAGATCCCGTCATATACAAAATATAAAAAAATGTGGATTGTAGTCCATCAAAATATCCTAGATCTACGCAGGACCACCTTGGTCCCCATGGTCCCTCTGTACTCTGGCTTCCTCATCCTCTTCAGCATCGGCAGCCTCCACAACCTCTATATATACAAGCACCGCTCTGACCACTCGCCTGAAAAGACATAACCAGACCGATGGAAATCCAACAACGAACTCCTGCATGGCAGTCGGGATATGCTCTATCCGCAAGGTAGGTACTCTTTGGATCATCCTGGCCAACTTCCCCTCTAGAACCCTGATCAGTCCCAGGTCTTCGCCTATGACAGGATGAACAAACATGCATGGATGCCCCTCAGGGCGAACCGGTCCAATATCTGCATTTTGACACATTTATAGGATTAATACTTGTACATATGTATATATCTATCATTTTAAAATTCATAAAAATTTGAAAAATTATAAAAATTATAAAAAATTATTTACCTAGCTCTCCCAATGCTCCTCCTGGAGGGAGGACAAGGTCTGGGTCACCTCGAAAGTCCATGCCGGCATATGGAAACTGCTCCAGTGCCGGTAGCTATCGTTCCCACCAAGTATAGAAATCATCATCATATACACTATGTACTGTGTCTCCTCCTACTTGACGGAGGAAGATGTCTCCCCACCTACTCAGCCTCGGCTGACATGGAGATCGGTCCAGTAGAGGCATGGCAGGGCTCAACCCTGGTACTCTCTCAAAGAAGAAGGCAACTAATATGCTCGCATAACCAAAGTTCTTTCGCCTTCCTCTTTTGCAATCGAACAGTTGTCTTTTTATGATAGGGACAACTCCCGAACACCAATCATAGAGAGCACCACGAAAACAGTCTACTACCAGCCTCATTTGGTTCCGTGTAGCCAAATGTAAAGAGGAGGATCCTGAAATCCTTACGATGGTGCTCGCAAGTACCTGTAGAGTAAAGTTACGGATATGTACAATAGGGACACAGCTCCCTCTCTTTTGAGTACCCAGTGTGCAAAACACATCTATGTAGTTCTAGACACTTAAAGGGTCACCGCCCTTGTCGGTGCCCTCTAAGTTGACCGATGCTCCTCATCGTGATAGACCGGTAATGAAATACATGTCCTCAGTAGTAATATCCAAGGTTTCACCCTGTAGGTTGAACATCCCCAAATCATGATCCCAATAATTTATCATGAACTCAAGTAGGCGGACATTGGCCCGCATGGGTGATGTGCAAAAGAATTTTAGTAGCCCACTTGTTCACAATGCATGTATAGTGGGTGCACTTTGGAGCGCTGCTTGGTCCATTATTTCATGCTCCCGTTCCCTCCATTCCAGAACCATCTTTTCACCTAGCAAAACAAGTAATTTGATTCAGTAATTTCATAGAAAAAATCTAAATTTTTTTCTCATATTTAGCTTTTTATCCTTCACGCAGTACATGTGACTGTCTAGTTAGACATGTTGTGTACTGTACGTGACTATCTATATAGGCAACTCACGTACAGAACACGTGTACACGAGTCTTCACATTGGAAACCCGCGTACGCACCGTGACATGCCTCAGGATACTTTTAAACATGAAATTCGGACTCTAAATTAATAATTGCTAGGATGAAAATGAAGAGCTCAGGGTGTAGGCTTACCTGCAACATGTGGAATTTGATTTCGTCGGTTGGATTGTCCACAACGATCGAACAAAGGTAGAGGGAAGAACTTGCTTTTTATGGCTAAAAATTTCAAATGGTGAGTTTTGTTTTGATTTTCAACTATTTATAGAAATTTTATTTCTTTAAGTGGGTGTTTTCTATAGTTTGAAAATCCATTCAACTAATACCATATTTCTTTTTGCTTTGAAACAGGTTTTCCACCTTTATCAAGTGTTGTTGCTCCAATAGGGTGGTTTTGTCATTTCCAATACATTTTTGGCATCTTTATTCAATCCACATTAACCTTAGCATTCAACATTTTGCCACGGACTATGGTATTCTAAACCATTAGTTCCTTGTTTTTACCATTGTTCTTCCGTGGATAGGACCCTTTTTTCATGAGTATCTTCCTTTCAAGCCTATGTTGTTCTTTGGTACTCACGCTACAACTATTTCAGGTATAGGGGTATCCTCTTAGCTATTTTTCATGCCAAATAGAGCTTCTTTTGAGTCTCTTTTTACAAGCTATCCCTTTATAGGACTCCCTGCCCTTATGGATTTTCTTTAGGCCCAGGTCTGACTCCTTCAAAACAGACTTGACTGCCAAGTTAACTCACCCGTTCAAGATCATTAAGAATATGTGAACGGGCATCCGCATTGGTGGTAGGTTATATATTTCTCGGACCATGCAGAATAATACGAGAAAGGATCCCTCTCTTTTCTTTTTGAATTGAGAAGAGTATTCTCAGGTATAGGTTTATCACTTTTCCGGACCTGAGGGACTAAATTTACGGAAAAGGAACACCCGGTATGAGCTTAGTTTTCTCTTTTTCATGCTCTGGACTTAAACATGAAAAATATTTCGAGTGTACTTTGTGTCTTTGCCATGCTCGTTAAACACTTAAGAACAAAGCAACGAGTTTATTGTTGTAAGTCCCATTTCTCGTAATCAAATGGATCTTTCCGAGTAATCTTGCTTTCCTTCACACTCGTAAAACTCAAGCTATTTTATGTTGTTTTGGAAGGGGCGTTGGGTAGGTGGTAATTGAACTTTTTTCGGACCTCCCTGACTAAGTACGAAAAAGGTTCACCTTTTCTTCTACGGAAGTTAAGAGAGTTCTTCTATGGTATATTTTATACTTTTTTAGCCTCAGGAGACTAAATTGGATGAAAAAAGACCCACATGGAGTCTTCTTTGGAGTTTTCAGACTCTCTAAATGTGAAAACACCAGCTGAGCATGTACTAGTTTGGGCTCATTAAATCCATGAATCAGTGACACTATCAAGCATTATTTTCCCGTCTCTTCAAGCTTGTTAAAAAATGAAGAGGGATCCGAGTTAACTTTCCTAGACTCGTTAAAATTTAACAGGGAAGGTAAGGAAAAAGTTTTCTCTTGTTTTCAGTAGTGGCAGCATGTCCTCCTTGAACATAGCACTCTTTGTCTTTTCCAATATCCATGTTTCAGTGATCACTTTTTGTTCAGCTATTACTTTGAGTTTCCTACTCCTCCTCTTGTTCGTTATACCTCGGGAATCTTATCATGTCTCCTACATGATAGATAAGTCTAGTTGTTCTATCTATAAGTTAACCACTGCCTTGGGTCATCTCTGTGTCGTGCTCATTGTTCAAGGACTTTACCCAATGTTTGATCTATATCCTGATCCCATCATTGTTATATATGTTTTCTATTGTGTTTCCCTTCTGTTACCCAGTTCCTAGTCACTCTTGTGATCCATTGGAGGATATATTGCCTTCCTTATCACTGCATGGTTCCATTTCAGTACTTCCTGACGACAAAGACCTAGAGTTTTTACGATCGTACCTCAGGATTCACTTCCCTCATTAGTGAATTCCTTTGCTTCAGTTGTTAATTATTACTTATTGATTGACAAACTGTTGAATCCCTTCCATGTTCGACTTCAACCTACTTTTATTCACATGGCTGGGATTGTACTGGTTCTTTGGGATAGTTTATGAAGACCTTAGTTCCTCACCTATGGACTAAGTTGTGCAAGATTATGTTCTATTCATATACACAGTTTCTAGATCTTTGAAGACTCATCATTTTTGTATATTGTGGCTTCGATCCACCTTTGTAATATACGTGGTTTCATACCCATATCATATGATGTAATCAAATATTGTAAAGGAGCTAGTGTTCTAGTAAATTGAATATAGCATCCTCATATATGACTTTGTATATGACATTACTATGTATATGTTTCAGGTACTATCTTTGCTCCATTGGATTTCTGAGTTCTCCAAAGATAAATATTATAATGTACTTTGGCCATCGTTTCCCTCTGACCTCAGACATTAGGGGGCCTCTGTTATCCACCTGAATGGCTCCTCTCCGTCCGAGTGCCAACATTCCTTATGTTGGCACACAAAAGGACATTTATGGATTGAGGGTTGCCTAAAACACTATAGATGGGCATATTATGAACTACATTTATCATCCATCCAGCTGGTTATTTTTACCTTTAAATATGTCAAGTCCTGTACGCGACTCTTCCTATATGCAACTCGCGTGTTGTACGCGAGTATCGGTTATTGCATTTCGCATACAGATTTGCACGTGGGTTACCCTTAGAGCAACTCGCGTGTCATACATGAGTTGCCAGTATTAATACCCGCGTACACCTTCCTTCGACATTAAAAATAATAAATCATGATTATCTGAGATTTGTTAAGCCCTTAACCATAATCACCTTAACTCTCTCAACCTCCTCAACCCTCAAAACTGCCTTATTTGACCAAGTATAAATAAAGGCCTTGGGGAGGGTATTAATCACATATACTTAAGAGCAAAGTTATGCTGGTGGAGTCTATTCAAAAGTCTTTGGAGCAGTGGAACTCAGAATCCTTTGGTTGCAGAGGAGTCCTTGTCTCAGGCGTTGGGTTGTAATCTGAACTCATTCATTATTGTTAATAAAGAGAATCCTTCTTCCATATGTTTCTTGAATGTCTTTCATGTATCATGGTTTGATGAATACTTATGATTAAACACTCTATATATGATTTATCTAACTTGTTCTATATACATGTATCATCTTGTATTTGGAGGATTTGCTCTTGACAGGTGAAGGAGAAACATCACAGAAGGCTTTAGAGGAGAAGCAGAGTGGAAGAGGACAAAGCTAGGATGAACCGTCTTGTATTGGGTGAGTCTTTTCTATCCTCCTATTTCCTTTTCTGTACTCTAGAGTCGATTGCTTGCAAGTTTTATGAGTATGTTGGTAACCCCAGACCTTTGGTTATAAGGTGTTTATTCATGTACAACAATATACTACTCCATCATGATCCATTCTTTTTTTCTTCCTCGGAAAAAATTCGTAATTTTATTTCAAAATAGAAAAAAATTACATTTGCACATGTAAGAGGATCACTAGGATCCCTACATTGTCACATATTAGCTGTCTCATATTAACATAACCAAAAAAAACTGTCCCAGACATTACAAACAGAAAACTGCCACATGGAAATAGACCAAAAATGGATCACTTCTGATCATATCACCAGAAAACCCACTACCACACAAAACATCAGATATACTGCACCAGAAAACCCACTACCACACAAAACATCAGATATACTGCCGACAGCAAAGGCCACCACCTCTGAAGAAACGTCGTCGCTGCCGCAAAGATCCCTAAGAACACAATACAGGTCGCCACGCAAGAGTATATACATAGTCACCTCCTCCGCCAAAGCAGGCGAACTTACATAGCAATAGAGGATTCAGTAGCCCCGAAAGTCCGAAGCCCTCAACCCTAGAAAAATGCCCAAGAAACTGCAGACCCAGAGCAAATGTTGATGAATCTGCAGGAGAAGATCCAGCAATAGGCACTCACCACCCACGGACACTGTCCACCGCCACAAAACTCAAAGTGCAGATGAAAAGCACTCAGATCCAGAAGATAGAGAGGCCGCTGCCAAGGGCACGCAGCTGCATCACAAGTGGGCCAAATAAACCCCCATGAAGAACACTGCCGCCACCGCATGGCCCAGAATATCCGTCGTCGCCACAACGAAGAGGCAGCAAAAAGAGAGCCCACCGCCATGGACGCAACAGGCCCCGAACAGATCGACCTCCACTAACACAAATGAAATCCGTCGACAGCAAAAGAAAACGCCTCTGGAGATCGCCCCTGCCGCCGCAAGAGCGGATCGCCATGCAAGGAAACCTAAAAAAGAAACTGACCGGACAATGCCCACAAAAACCCACCCATAGCTCACGCAGAGGAAAGGGAGAGCGGCTGGGTAAAAACCCTAGCCGCCCAGAGAAGAAGAACCAGAAACGACTCTCAAAATCGCCGTCCGTCTCCACGCCTTCACTTTTCCCTCAAATCATGATCCATTCTAATGTGTAACTCTGATTACATACTAATTATATCATATATGCTTATAAATAATCTACAATAATTTCCAGATCTAGAAGCTTATGGCATAAATGGGGTGTACTTGGAAGTCTAGTGCATGACTCAAAACTTTGCAAATGGGTTCCAAACATTCCTTGACTACTATGTTTTCCTCAACATGGGAAAATCGGGTTCACTACTTGAAAATGAATGCCTAAGAAGGAATATCCTTTAAATACTAGTGAATTATTGAAATATCTTAGTAACTTCCTTGTAGACATCATCAATTTTCTAGACATCTGCCTAAAATTTCTTAATATTTTCCAGGGTAAATGTATCCATGACTACTGTATCATTTTGTGATGCATTCACTTCCTCTTCGATTAACTGCTATACATTGCTAAAGTTGGTATATTACTTTTGTTTCTGATCTAGTGTGCAGTAGTTTTTGTTAATCGGTCTAAGAAGTAATATTTCTTTTGGTTTGAAACTTCCTTGTAGGTTTTGAATATGTTATTGCATAAAGGTTTTGATTTGTTTGGAGTTTCCTTTCTTGTTGATACTGATGAATCCTACTGTCAATATGGCACTATATATCTAGTTTGAAGTTTGCAAATTATAGTTCATAATGCATTACACTAAAATAGTAAGATATAATATTTTTACAAGTGAAATGCTGGCAAGTTAGAAACTAGATAAAATCTCCTCATGTTGTTGGTGCCATCCACATTGATTTTGAAAGGGAATTTATTTAAGTAGAGGTAATTTTACAACAATTTTTTTATGTCTATGTTGGTATCACAACATCATTAGTGTATCAAATGTTTGGTTATCCCATTTGAAGAAGATACACAAGTTAAAGTAAACACATGTTTGTATGATGCCACATTTTATTCAACATATTAAGTTTCCTTGTCATGGAAGAATATATGTAGAAGAACACCCAACCTCGAAGCTTCCAATTTCACTATAACAACCATGGCGAAAGGAATTTAACTAATTAATACTGATATTTTATATGAGTCTAAGTCTATTCTCCTTGCTATAAGTTGCTTTTGTTGAGAATTATTTGAGACAATACAAGGGAAACTTATAAATATCTATAATTGTACCTATGGCTGGGGTCTTGGTAATTGGTATATAACGTATGAGATTTTTCAATGAATTTAAACTTGAAATATGTTTTGAATGCATACACTTACTTGTGTAGGAACTTGTTTCTTGTTATGTGTTACTTGAATTTCTTAATGTTCATGGTGTTGATGTAATTGAATTGGTATATGTGTGTTCTTGTTTACAGTAAGTAATGATGCAATTTGGATTCAATTATTATAATAGGATTCTTTTAACAGAAAGTGTAAGGGTATTTGTTGTTTGGGTGTGTGCATGTGTTTAAGGAATATAGGCACTAAGGTTTCATCCAGTTGTTCAACATTCAAGACAAAGGAATGACAAGTCATTCACAGGTAGTGTGCACTCCTATAGTCTAGTATTTTATTATTTGCATATTATGAATATTTGCTACAAGGAAATGAATATTTGTTTTTGTATATTATGATGTTATTTAAACACATCTTGATTGACTTAGAATATATTTTTAGGTATTGCATATAACATATTTTTATTTAAAGGGGTCAAAACCCTATGGTTTCTCCATATTTGGACTCTTAAATTTTTAATAGCATTCATTATAATCTTGGTATTTGTTATGGCCTTTCTAACTTGTTCTTTATGTTCTCGCCAATTGATTTTATTCTTCAAAGGTTGGCATTCATTAATTTTTTACGTTTATTTATTCTTTCAGGGAATGTGCCAAGATGATGCATGTGCATTATCATCGACAGAAGGCATGGGAAGACATGATTATTTAGAATAGTTTTCAACAAAATGACACCCAAATGGAGGTATGTTCTAGGGAGTCAATTGTATAGCTAAAATAGTCTAGTTCTTTTATGGATTTGGTACACTAATATAATTGTAATTGTGTAAGAGCTATAGTTACTATTAATTTTATGGTTAAGTTAAAAGTTTATTTAGATCTACACTTTAGCTTCTATGGAATTTCAAGTAATATTCTTTACCTAAATGCACCTAATATTCTTGTGTGATAGAGTGGCTTTTAGTCTATTCTTTCTTTGTTCAAAAAGGAAAATAAAACCTTATATTAAAATATACAATATGACTTGTTTTTCTGTGAGTTTCTCTTGGAGTTAGGTTCCATACTAAGTGAAATAGAGTGCTCCCTTAGCTTTGGTGTGACCATAGAACCTTTTGAATGAGACCATGCGTGTCTTATATCACTATTGTAAAATTATATAATATATTATATTGAAGGGTGTTATCTCAATGGAAGAGTACCTACCTTATAGGTTGCAGGTTGGTGGTTTGATTCCTCTGTGCCCTATGTATATTCTGAAACCACTAAAAAGAGATAAATGGCTACTACAAAATAGAGATAAATGACCCAAAATACAACCAAAATCAACATATAAATGACCACTAGTGGAAAATTAACAATCATTGATCGCACGACCAAAAATGTGGTGATATTTAGTTTGGTCATCTATAGCTTATCTTATGGTCATATATTTGGTCATATATTTGGTCGTTAATTATGACAATTAATGACCAAATATACGACCAAATTAATGACCACAAGATAAGTTATAAATTACCAAGTTAAAAATGACCATTTTTTTGTTGTGTGATTAATTACCGCTAATTTTCCATGAGTGGTCGCCAAATCAAAAAGGATCATTTACATGTGGATTTTGGCCATTTTTTGGTTATTTATCTCTCATTTTGTAGTAGTGTTATGAATTACAATTGAAGACAAATTTATACACTCATATAAATATTTGAACTTAGTGAATCACTTGAAGAGAATCCCTTTCTTACTTTTCCATTTGAGATGTGGAGAAAAGCGCAAAACCCATTGCCCAGTCACCTTTAAAATTAAATTGTGATGCTTCATAACTTGTCCACCATCTTAATAGATTTTAAATTTCTCTCTCCTTAACATTGTTTTGGAATCCTAGTCCCAACCAGCAAGCGGTGGATGAGTTGAAAAAATAATAAGGCAATATAACAAGAAACCAAACGCTCAATTAATAGGGATAAATTTGACTCCAAGAAATAACATTATTTTCAATTCATGTCTAGATAAATTGGAAAAGTAAACAACAATTTAATGTTATTCATAATGATTTCAGAAATTGAAATTGCATTCCATTTTAAAATAGCATTTGGCCACACTTGGACCAAGAATTCTAGTGGTGGTTCAAAATGGGTCGGGATCGTTGGGACAATGGTCCAAATTTTTCTTGGTTATTATTAAATTATTAATATTCCAATCGAATTTGGTTCATCGGTGAGGTCAACAGAGTATTAATCCACCACCGGGATTTCATTCGCATTCAATAAAGGGATTGGACCAACTGCAAGTACTGGGTAGTTTTAGCATAAATTTAGATTAGCTAAGTGAATTTTACTCATTTGTTTTTATAGATATGAAAATCACATTCAATATAAAATGCATGTGGCTACAAATGTGGATATTTTTAAGAACAGATCAAAATAAATGTAACTGCCAAAAAGGAAATTATTTGCAAGTGGTGAAGAAATATTTTTGGCAAAACAATTGTTGCAGTAAAGAGGGTAGCAATCAAGAGATAGAAAAATGCTTCCTCTTATATCTTAAAGAACACCCACATTAAATGTCAAAAAAATATTAGAATTTATATTCACATAAGAACATCGAAAGAGATCACATTTAAGCCTAAAATGCAAGTTGTGGTTCCAAATGGACCAGGCTAGCTAGGAGATTGCTCTGAAGTTGCCTTAGTTGTTCATAAGTTTTCCATATGCAATGTACCTTGGCCCATGGATGAGGTCAATGAGGTATTAATATACCCATAAGGATTCCATTCTTTTTATTGTCTTCCCCATCCAAATGGCATATCTCAAAAAAGGGATGAGAGCAGGTGCAACAAGTACCAAGCAATTTTTGCGGAATTCTAGTTTAACTAAATTAAAAGGAAAAAAAAATTCTTAGCGCATAAATATTTCATAGATCTTAAAATAATATTCAATTTTAAAATTGTGTGGATTCACAAATACAAATACCTTGAGGAACAATTCAAAGCAACCATAGTTGCCAATAAAAAGACTAGTTGCAAGTGTTGAATAAATATGCTTGGGAAAATAGTTGTTCAAGTGAAAAGGAAGTATTCAAAAGACATACAAATGTTTCATCTTATCTTAAATAAACCCATCAAGTCCCAAGTCAGAAATCTCTATAATGTAAAAGCATTCAATGAGATCACACTGCAACCTGAAATACAAGTTGTGGTTTAAAATGGGCAAAGCTTGTTGGGATGTTGATCCAAAATTGCCCTCATTGTTCATAATTTTTCAATATAGCCATGAACCATGGTTAATTTGTGAGGCTCTTAGTTCATTTGAGAGGTTGACAGGGATCAATCCTTGTAGTGGTTGACCCTACTCAAAAGGTTTGTCTCAAATATAAAGGGGATAAAACTAGGTGCAAGTAACATGCAATTTGGGTAATAATTAACCCTCATATATAGATCCTAAGCCAAAGGACATCCTTTTATCTATCCATCCAATCTAGTGAAAAAAATTATTAAGTTCACAATAATCCATCCATGCTTTCCCTATTTAAAGGGTCTTATTTTCAAGGTTGTGGTTCACTCTTTGACCACAACTTCCAAATGCTACAAGGTGCAATATTATCAAAATTTTACTAATATAAAAGGTAGCATATTTGGATTTGAATTCTACTAAGAATAGAAATTATGAGATCTTGTTTGATAAATTTTGAGCTATCCTTAAACCCTAAGTCATATTTCTATCCTTTTGATCTAAGAAAGGGAAGAAGTTCTGTGTAGGAACTTCTTCATTTATTTTATGGAGAGATAGGTACAGCGGCTTAATATATAGAAGATTGGATCTTTTTCATCGCAAAGGATCTGCCTCATACTCTTTTTTGAAAAAAAATGTGAACGTCCTTTGCGTATGATGGTTATCATGGGTTATCAGGGAAAGGGTCTTGAAAGACACAAACAAGGTTCAAAATAGCATATCCCTGTTAAAAATTGGAATGGACGACGAGGTAATGTCTATAAACCTAAGCATCCCTCTGTAATAGATCCACTATATATTTTGTTCCATTTAGAACCCGACGAATAATATCTACATTCTCTTTCGAGTGAAGAGTATTTTTTTGCATAACACATGTTCTATTTTATATAAAGTGATGAATATCCTTATTCCTTAGTCCTCCACTTACCTTTAGCTCACCCCGAATCTATTGATCAACTTTTGAACTTCGATTTACTTACTTTATATATCTTGAGGTATGAAGAAGTTGTGTTAAACAAGGGCCTAGAACAAAATCTCTTTTACTAACGAATAGTATTCCTACAAACTTCATGAGCATTCTTATTTCAGAGAGACATCACTCGACAATGGGCATGCATTTTGCATTACAATCCTGAGATCGATCCTTTGGAAACTGATTTACATATATTTTAAGCTCCTCCATAGTTTGAATATAGGTCTTCATTATTAAATGAGAAGATACGATTGATATTAGCATAGGATATGAATTTAGACCTAAAATACTGAAGTTGGGGGAAAAATTACCACATGAGAAGTTGACCAATATACTTATCTTCTATGATAACATGTCGATATATTTGCATGGTCCTATGCAGATGTGCTTGAGCTAGATCTACTTCTTGTAGCTCACCACATAGTTGTTGGAATGGATGTAAAACTCATAAAATAGAAGTTATAGAAAATGCATTTGAAAGTCACCTTGTTAGTCAAAGAGGTTTTTCCAAGAACCCTTTGACGTGGACTTTAACCAACCTTTTTGTAATTAAAACTTGATATATAATGTGGTTCCTACAGGTAAGAAGGAAGGGGGAATTAGAATTTGTACCGACTTCAGAGACATTAACAAGGGGTAAAGCGGTTGAGGTAAAGAAATTTCCATCTAGGGAGAGTGGTCTGTTATCTCATCAATCTGAAACACTCACACTCAAACCTATATCGGGTATTTTTAAGCATGTCACTCACACCCAAACTCACACTCACACAAGGAAATATCAGTAGCCAAGGATATATGGCCAAGGAGAAAAACTTGACCCAGGAAGGAAGTACCAAGGAAATAAGTTCCAAGCAGGAATGTCCAAACCGCCTACATTCTTCGTCGTACACTACTTATCTTTTATGATAATATGTCGATATATTTGCATGGTCCTATGCAGATGTGCTTGAGATAGATATAATTCTTGTAGCTCACCACATAGTTGTTGGAATGGATGTAAAACTCATAAAATAGAAGTTATAGAAAATGCATCTGAAAGTCACCTTGTTAGTCAAAGAGGTTTTTCCAAGAACCCTTTGACGTGGACTTTAACCAATCTTTTTATAATTAAAACTTGATATATAATGTGGTTCCTACAAGTAATAAGGAAGGGGGAATTAGAATTTATACCGACTTCAGAGACATTAACAAGGGGTAAAGTGGTCGAGGTAAAGAAATTGCCATCTAGGGAGAGTGGTCTGTTATCTCAGCAATCTGAAACACTCACACTCAAACCTATATCGGGTATTTTTAAGCATGTCACTCACACCCAAACTCACACTCACATAAGAAAATATCAGTAGCCAAGGATATATGGCCAAGGAGAAAAACTTGACCCGGGAAGGAAGTACCAAGGAAATAAGTTCCAAGCAGGAATGTCCAAACCGCTTACATTCTCTGTCGTACACCTCATTTCTATTATTTCTCCAAAGAGATTCATTAATATAGAAGTCATGAAATCATTTCTTTCCTTTCATTCCCATCATCTTTGAGTGCTTTCCTCAGTTTGAATGTTTGTATCAGGAAGGAAAAAGGTATCAATTTCTCGTTATCCTAGGGAAAGCATCCATTGGGCGAGATAAAAGAAGCATTAACTATGTTTGTCCTTCATCCACCTTATAGGAACATTAGTATTTCAAATGCTATGAAAGTGAAGAAATCAACAAAAGAATGAAGGATTTAAGGGTGGTTAAGTTAAATCTCCAGGCAATGTACCTACCTACAAGGTCGTAACTCTAAAGGTCAAGCTATAGACCAGGTATCTAAGCTGAATATCACATTGAGGGTGAGTCACAAGTGACCTCCTAAGTGTGCATGGGACCACCCTTTGTAACGTACCCATGCCCAATTTACATGTGGAATTAAATATTTCATAAAGAACCTTTGTTGTTCGTTGAAACACAGGGCATGGCCATGAAATACTTCTCGACATTTCCCACACTGTCACTCTCCCTCCCATCTTCCATTGATCAGTTTGATGATCTGCAAGGAAAGATCTCATAGGAGATCGGATAGCAGAGAGAAAACGTGGAGAAAATCGATGATAAAAAATTGTTCTGCATCAGGAATCAAATCAAATGCTAGGATTCACCCACCAAAAATTGACGACATGGAAAAACTTGAATTGCGAGATCAGAAATTTATGAAAATTGCAATCTCACATCCCACATCCCGCATCCTGCACCATGCATCGGAAACAGATCAACGATGGAGAATAATCCCGCAATAATCGATGATGCAGAAAACTTGAGTTGCAAGATTGGGAATATGGAAATCACGACACTGTGATCCCACATCCCGCAAGTTGCGGAAAGGAAGTTGCGAAGGGAAAAATTATGGAAACCAAGATCTGCGAGACCGGCATACCGCATCCTGCAATCTTGCATCCCGCAAATTGTGGAAAGGGAGATTTCTAGCATAAAATTCAAATTTTTAACTGAAGTCTTGGATCTATTTGATCCTTCAAGCCATCACCAATCTAGCCAATCTAACCCTGCAACTTAGTTTAAAAATGCATTGAAGGAAACATACATAGATTCCTATAATTGCAGTTATTCAAAGGAACAATGCATCAATTTTACACAGCAACATGTTCTTCACATTCCATCAAGAAATTACAATCCAAGAAATACAATTGCAGAGATTAACATAGACAAGAACAGTTATCTTGAGAAGAACTTGTCCCGCAACCAGATATGTCGCTGCAACGTTCCACCCAACCATAGGCCAGTGCGCTCATCAATCTCTCAGCAACACTTCCACCCCCGAGTTGGGCATGATTTCCTCAAGGAATAAGGGAACACTAACAGACTCATACATAGCCAAGGGTGCAACAAAACTCATCCAAGCCAACACAGTTGGGTTTATTAGGCTACAAGGGAAAACAAACCAATAGATGGGTTTCACAAGCC
Source organism: Pseudotsuga menziesii (assembly GCA_001517045.1). Classification (NCBI taxonomy): domain Eukaryota; kingdom Viridiplantae; phylum Streptophyta; class Pinopsida; order Pinales; family Pinaceae; genus Pseudotsuga; species Pseudotsuga menziesii. Next base: position 266,275 of record LPNX010350108.1, on the reverse strand, counting down.
ACTCAGCCAAGCCATCTCACAGTTGGATTTGATAGACTGTTCACAATCAAGCCAATAGATGGGTTCATCAAACTGTACACAGTCAAGCCATCTCACTGTTGGGTTTATCAAGCTAACTAGCCAATCCAGCATTCACAGTTTGGTTTATCATATTGTCCAGCCAAATGTTACTCACAAGGTCAAACACAATAATACATAGCCAAGCCAACATATGGGTTTATCAGGCTACCAGCCAAGCCATCTTTTCAGTTAGGTTTATCAGGCTTCTAAGGTAATGGGCAGGAAGGACTATTAATTTAGTGAGCTCATTTATACTAGCTAAGGACACCTTCACAATACCTACCTAGCTTGGCTTCCCCATTGTCTACACACCCAACACAAGGAAGTGTCCCCTTCTTTGCTCCACAGTCCCTTATCCTACACCTTCCCTTCCAGTGCTCTTCAAGATGTGCATAGTAGGTTCACCAGCCACTCTTATCTTATTGTGAGGTTCCACACTAGGTTTATCAAGCACATTCTGCGTCTCTCTCATTCCTAATTCTTGTACATAGTTTAGACCCGAACCAGGGTGCACAACACAACAACCACAGGGAGACTCAGCAACACCACCTTTACTCTAGAACACAAGTAACATGGTCTCATACACTCTATCTGCAACAAATCAATCACAGACTCGCTCAGGGAAAACACTTGCAGAACACGAAGGATACACACAGGAAGAACTCAGATGCCAAGGAGGTTCCACGCGAATGGAGAGAATGATGAATTAATGAGCAAGACATCCCACAGCTCCCAAAACGTGAATCCAAAACCGAAGATGTAATGTGTGAGTGAAACTGGCATACGGTTCTTGGTTTTTTCTTGTCCATGCAAGCAAAACATGACATTCAAAATTGGGTGCTCTTCACATTACAATTTTTCCCATACTCTTCCCCTTCCATGCAATAACTACTTCAGCCACATTCTGGTAGAAATAAATGGTTTGGGAGGAAAAGACAAGAAAAAGGGTAGTTGACAGTTTTAATGGGATTTTCCCATGACACGTGGATTTTCCCAAACTGGTTCTAGGTTAACATCCCCTCCCCCTTATCCTTAGGAAAATTGTGCACCCATCTCATTTTTTTGTTGCATTGACATAGCTGGCTGTGGTTTTTTCATTAATTTGCATATTTAAATTATGTTTACAAACATGTTTGCCTTAGCACATAAACCATAGGCATCAACCATGATCACCTATATGCCAAACATTAATCAATGACAGGACCTTGGCCTTGAGCTCCTTGTCATGATTCTATATAATATTTACATCATACACATATATGCAATGGGGTCAAAACCGGGGTGTTACACCCTTCTTGCACAATGATACTTGCGGAACACATTCTTCTTCTAATCAAAACTACAAATCGCTTTAGTAAAACTCGGATTGAATCACTTGCATGAGGCACATGTAGTTTTCCTCCCTCGATATTGTAAAAGAAAAGAATGCAGCAGATAGAATCACTATGGGAAGATGGATTTCCTTCTCATTATTAAGAACATATTAAATAGGAAATACAAATGACAATACTATGGGTGAATACCATAAGTCGAAAAATACCATGGGTCACCTAACTCACTAGATAACCACGGGTGAGATTACATTCTTCAACACACCCCCTTAATCTCAACTAGTAGTGCATATTCATCATTGTCTATGCCTAAGTTCTCTCTGTGATATACAAATGCATATGTTCCCAATGGTTTGGTCATGAACATGTCAGCCAACTGCTCCTTAGAGCCACAAAATAGTAAGGAAATTTGTCCATCATTGACTAAGTCACGAATGAAATGATAGCGAGTGTCAATGTGTTTGATTTTTCTATGAGATACATTATGTTTAGGAAACTGTATTGCAGAGTTGTTATTACAGAAAATAGAAGTGGGATCCTTTTCAGTGTGTCCCATATCCTTTAATAGTATTCTTATTCAAACTACATGGAAAGTTGTTGTGGCGGCTACTACATATTATACTTCTGCAGAAGACATGTTGGCAATGGGTTGTTTATGAGATTCCCAAGAGATCAGATTTGTACCCAAATGGAAAGCATAACCAAATGTGTTTTTCCTATCATGAAGACTACCTGCAAAATCACTATTAGTGTACCCTGTGAGAGTATTGTCTAGTGTATGAGTGTACCAGAGTCCATATCAGAGTGTGCTTGCAACATATCTCAAAATTATTTTTCCAACTTTCTAGTGAGAGTATTTGGCAGACTCCATAAATATGAAAATAAGACCGATAGCATACATCAGATCATGTCTATTTGTAGTCAAGTATATTAAACTTCCTACCATTTGTTTATAGAGTGTACTATTTAGTACTGGTCCATCATCATTCTTGCTTAACTTGGTGCCAAGAGCAATGGGGGTTTCTGCTGGTTTACATTTACCCATTCTGAATCTTTGCAAAACATCAATATCATACTTATGCCAGCAAATAAATATACCTTTATCAGTTTGAGTAAATTCCAAACTAAGAAAGTACTTCATCAGTCATTTCAAATTCCTTTTTCATGCTTGTCCTGAAATATTCAAGCATCAAATTACCAGTGTAAATCATGTCATCAACATAAAGACATACCATCAATATTTTACCTTGCTATGTTTTGACATACATAGTGGGCTCATTGTTGCTTCTACTAAAACCATTGTTAATGAGGTAGGAGTCAATCCTATTGTACCAAGCTCGTGGAGCTTTTTTTAGACCATACAAGGCCTTTTTTCATCTTATACACTTTATCTTCATGACCTTTGACAGTATAACCAGGTGGATGGTCTACATAAACTTCTTCTTCAAGACTTCCATTAAGAAAGGCATATTTGATACACAAGCCATTTATTTTGTGCTGCAATGGAAAGTACTCTTCTGATGGTATCCATCCTTGCTACAGGAGAAAAGGTCTCATCATAATCTACACCATACTTCTATGCATATCCTTTGGAAACCAACCTTTCATTGCGCTTTTCAAGTTCTCCTTTTTCATTCAGTTTGTTCTTATAGACCCATTTGACTCTAATATTGGCTTTGTCTGCAGGGATGTCAACAAGATCCCAAGTCTATTTTTCTCTATTACATCAATCTCTTCATTCATGGATTTTACCTACTATGTATCCTTCACTGCTTCATTAAAAGATGTGGGCTGAAAGGAGAATAGAGCATAATGAAGTTGTTCATCAAGAACTGGAGTCTATTCATATAAATATCTCAAGCTTCTAGTTTTCTGGTTTTGCGGTGGACTCTCTATTGATGTACTTCTAATATTGGAATTTTGATAGGTAGATCTAGCTGATATGAACGTTCTTCATGTTGTATGCCTGAAGGATCACTCCAACAATTGTCTTCAATGAACTTTACGTTTCTGCTCACCACAACCTTTTTGGTGACAGGATTATACAGCTTATATGCCTTGTGTTGTTCACTGTAAACAGTGAAAATGCAGTGCTCACTTTTCTTATCCAATTTTCTTCTGAGTTCATCAGGTATATGTGCAAAAGCTACACCACCAAAGATTATGGGATGTGCAACACTAGTCTTAGTGCCACTCCATGCTTATTTAGGAATCTTATCCTAGATAGTCACAATGGCTGATTTATTTAGCAAGTAAACTGAGCATCCAATAGCTTCATCCCATACTCATATGATAAATTATTGTGTGACAGCATGCTACGGGCCATGTTCATGATGGTATGATTCTTTCGTTCAGGAACTCCATTCTATTGTGGAGTGCATTTGGCAGTGAACTGTCTCTGGATGCCATCTTGCTTGCAGAAGTTGGAAAACTCATGTGACACATATTCACCTCCACCATCTCACCTGAGCATTTTAATGAAATTTCCAGACTACTTCTCAGTGAGAGCCTTGAACTCTTTGAACATGAAGAATGTCTCTGATTTGTTTCTGAGGAAATAAATCCATGTTTTCCTACTAAAATCATCAATAAAGGTCAGAAAATAAAAACTCCCTCCTATGGATTGGGTTTGCATGGGTCCATAGAGGTTTGTATGAACTAACTCAAGATGCTCTTTGGCTCGATATGTGGAAGTGGAGAAATTATCCCGATGATGTTTACTAGTGATACAGTCCTCATAGGTGTTGGATTGTTCAAGAATAACTGATAACCCTTTGACCATTGACTATTTTTGTAGGATATTGAGACTCTTAAAAGGAAGATGACCAAATCTACAATTCCATAACCATGATTCATCTAGACTGGAAATTGTATGAGCTACAGACTGTGGAAGGTTGGCACTCCTAATACTGAGAGGAAATATACTATTCTTGGTCAATTCAACTTTGGCTATGAGTCTCTTACTGGGGGGTTTATCATAGATAGCACAATATGTATCATAAAACCTAATAGCATATCGGTTCTGAAGTAATTGACCTATACTGATCAAATTTACATTCAAATGAGGTACATAAAACACCTCATGAATGAACTTCTTTTCATTTTTCTTAATAAGTATAGGAATAGTATCTTTTCCTTTTGCTGGAACCAGAAATTCATCTCTAGGATTGATATTCATGACAACAGAAGAATCCAAAATAGAGAATAGGGACTTGTTACTTGTCATGTGATTGCTGCAACCGCTATGTAGTATCCATAGATCTGAGTTGTAGTGTTCCTCAGTTGCTTGATAAGACAGAAACATCACCTCTGATGAGCATTCATCTTCTTTGGAGACATTGGCTCTGCTATTGTTCTGGTTACTATCCTGGTCAGCTTTCTTCGTTCTGCATTCTCATTCATAGTTCCCATACTTCTTGCAGTAGTTACACTGAACATTGGACTTATATGTAAAAGAAAAGAATGCAGCAAACAGAAGCACTATGGGCAGATTGATTTCCTTCTCATTATTAAGAACAGATTAAATAGGAAATACAAATGACAATACTATGGGTGAATACCATAGGTCGGAAAATACCATGGGTCACCTAACTCACTAACTAACCACGGGTGAGATTACATTCTTCAACATATATGGTTGAGCTCCCATAAAAGCATCACTAAAGAACACTCATTTATAATCTATCTACTATGATGGGATTGATTGGTTGTGTACGATATAGGTCCTTCGACTAAGAGTTTCTCAACCAAGAAACTTCATCTCTAATAATTGGTCTAGTAATGCCTAAAAGAGCTAGCTACCAGAGGGATCACTCCTATGCTCATTATAATCTAATCTAAAGATTGTGAGTGAATTTATATTTCCAACTATATACAAGTCTAACTAAATTGGATTCGGATTGCGGGAACGTTGAAATACTGTTCGATGTGTAATAATAATTTGCCTAGTGTTATTTGTGACTAAATTAAGCATATATCATCTTCTAAAAAATCTATTTGCATTTGAATAGTAAATACCTTTGCGAGCAACAATAGCATGCATTTGCCCTCTACTTTTCATGAACCCTACCATTCGATAGAAATATTTTTTTGCGGATACAAGAACTAATGTGATGTCTAACAATTACATAATCATATCCGTATGCCTTAACCCTAACCAATAAAATACCCAAAAATGCAACAAAATAAATACAACAACAATTAAAACTAACAATTACAGTGGTTCGATACCAATGAAAGATTACTTATTTGAGTAACTACTTCCTTCCTTGATTTTGAAAACAACCCACATGTTTACCCAAAAGGGTTTGGTAGGGATTTTACTACCCACATGAAGAAAATAAAAATATTAAAATCATTTAAGGATAGAACAATAATGAAATGGACAAATATTTAAAAAAGTGTAAAGCTTACCATGGCAAGGTTGTTAGTGAATTGTAGTTGAATGTCTTATTCATTACCCATAGGAATATCAAACTCTTTGTATTGAAGACAATCGGTAACAGATGAAAAACAAATGGGTTAGAATTCATTAAGGAGAACAAAGAAAATAAAAAACAATCTCTTTGTGATTGCTTTGCTTACACACAGAACTCGCCCGATTTCTCTTTCTCACAATCCACCCCCCTCCATCAAATTCTTTCCAATGAAGACGACTGGTAACCTATGACAAAGAAATGGGTTACAATTCATTAANTCCCCCCGCCCCCCCCAAAAAAAAAAAAATCCCCACAATTTATCTTTCGTCCAAATATTTTTTCTGACCCAATTTCTTTACCCTAATTTCTCTTTCCACCAATCACCGCCCCCCCCCAACCCCCGCTGAAAAAAAAAAAAATCTCCATAATTTATCTTTCATCCAAATATTTTTTCTTTCATGTGAATTTGATTTTTTTTAATTTATTAAAATGTTTTATTATAATATATTAAAAAGATATTATATTAATATTATATGTTATATATAAGTATAACATAGTATTTATATATTAACATACTATATATTAATGTATAATAGTATATATTATCTGCGAGATGTAGAACAGTTGGTGGCGGGGTATGGTTAAGACGCCCCTTAATTTGAAAGGTCGTCAGTTCTAATCCCGTTGGATACCAAAAAATACAACCATGTTAAGGGTTGGTGCGGTCCAGGATGGCTGCGATCCCCGGGTGATTTTGACGGCTTAGATGCCCCTGGTTTGTGGTTTCTTAGCCAATGGAAACCTTGCTAGTCAGCGGGGTTCCACCACTTTGCCAACAAAAAAAATGTATAATAGTATATATTAGCATACTATAATATTATTAGAAAATATAATACTATATACATATATATTAAAATGTATAACTAGTATATATTACTAATATATATAAACCATAATATATATTAAAATATATTAGATATTTTTTAAATATAGAGGATTCCATAATCATTTAAGATTGTTTGGACAAATTTGACCCTTAGGTAGCTTTCAAGCATCATGCAAGCCTTAACTAATTACATGAAACTTATGAATTAGCAAGGGTTGTGATGTCCTAAATTCCAAAATAAGTCTTGCTCACTCTCCCCTTATAATGAATTTCACAATTTAGTAAATATTAATGCTCCATATGGTCAATTCAAAGACCCCCAGCTAATGCAGATGGATGCAGTGTTAAAATTCATAAAATCATACTAAGAAATTAAGATTTAGTAAATCCATATGTGGTGTTGAAATTTACTAAATCTTAAAATTTCAATATCAAAATTGTAATTTTTCATTTTCATATTGATCTTGTAGTTGTTATCTAGTGGTATTTTTCTTATCCTTGGACTCAATTAGTCATTTGTTTCATCATTTTCAATTTTAGTCATATCAATCTAGGGTTTCTTCTGACATTTTTTTCTTAATATAGAGTTTCTTCTGAAAAAATTTATACAGTAACAAGAAGATATTGATTTCAAGTTCAAGTGGTAGAGATCGTCACCAAAAAATAGGTTATATGGATGTGCAAGGATGGAGATATAGATTTCAAAGAATTCATGGGGACCCTCGAAGTGGCCAGCATATACCTGGGATTTAATTTTGTAGTTAATCTTTACAATGGAATTTCCTCGCACAATACTCAAACTGTAAATTGTTTCTCTCCCACCTAAGTAATTCACTTATGTGTGTTGTTACAGCTGATTTTACCACACATGGTTGATCACACATTTATGTCCTTCCTTGTCCCTTTGCGGACTCTTTGGACCCCATGGACCATTATTGTACCTTTGATGTTTCCAATATCATCCCTAAAAATACCTATTATTGGTTGTAAGCGACTTTTAATCTCTTTCTCGCATATATACGCGGATATTACCCTTAAACCCGTGTACATCGGGATGTGTGCAAAAGGCCAAATATTTTTGGATTTTTCCTTGATGTGGATCTAAGTCACTTGTCTCTTAGCGTTCCATATTCCTTGAGATCGCTCGGATTTGACCTTCCATTGCCCCATTGAAGCACTACTTAAGGAACCCTTTGGATACATTAAAGGAGGAGGAATTGAAGAGCAAGAAAACTATAGTCCATTGTTGTCGTGACTTGCTTTTACTTGAGTCTACATCCCTTTGTCCCTTGGAGCACTTTGTGTTCTTCCCAAGCTTGCCTTTTCTTGTGAGCTTGCTATCGAGAGATGGAGGATTGAGGTGGCGGAGGCCCAGGTGGAGGACTCGATTTCTCCGGTTCGCAGACGTGCCGACAGAGGTTGTCACTTGTGTAATCTCTGATTATATTAATAGAAATATCTGTTCCTGTCCAATGATGTGCATTTAAATGAATATTGTATCCATGGATTTGTTTAATTGCTTATACAATATTGATTGTATATGCTAGAGTAGGCCTAACACTATATTATATAGCATGCTTGTCTTGTTTGTTGTTGTTGAGAGCAAATTGCTAACACAAGCGGGATTGGAAAAAGCTCAACAGGGATCTACTTCAACCGTCTGGAATAAGGTATGTTTCATGATCCTTAAGTGTTAGATGTTTTATTTATCTTGCATATTGGGAAGGGATTGATTTCTGCGGTTTCTCTGTCTATTGTGGTACACCCCAAGCCATAGGAAGTTTTCTCCGTAACAGAATTGGTGACTCTGCTGGGGAGGTTTCTAGTTGTTTTCTTTGGGGGGTTTTCGGCATTCAATGTGCGTGTATTGCTCTGATTTCTCTGTTTCTATGTCATATCTGGGGGCATGTTTTCCCAGTAGTGTCCTATAGGAGTAAATTGTGTCTCAGCTAATCTGTTTACCTTATTTTTCTCTCTTTTTCTTCCTGTATGTGGGTTTTTATTTCATAGTCGCATGTACACGTGGGTTTTCCTAGAATAGTTGTGTATGTATGCAGGTTTACTGAGAACAGTCGTGTACATCCAATAATAGGTATTTTTAGGGATGATCTTGGAAACATCAAAGGTACAATAATGGTCCATGGGGTCCAAAGAGTCTGCAGAGGGATAGGGAAGGCCATAAATGTGTGATCAACCATTCGCATTTATGCTCTTGTTTGAAGGAAGTTGAAGCCTGAGTCAGCCATTTCTTAGTTGTCTTGACTTTGCATGTCGATCATTCTTGGTACTATTATTGGTTCATGCAAATCTTGTCCTTCCACATTATACAGCGTTGCTGAGTACCTTGTGTTGGTTGATGGGGGATGCCTCAATGCCCTCCTTCCAGCAGATTCCATCC